>VUYV01000029.1:151243-240820 GCA_008711295.1 Anarhynchus alexandrinus
AAAAAAAAAAAACGGCCACCACGCTCCGCAGCCCCCCACGCCCCGCGGCGAGGCAGCCCACCCCACGGGGGGAACACGGCAAGAACAAACAGAGGCACCGCACGTACCCGCCTCACCCGGCGAGCACCCGCCGCCAGCCTGTGAGGGCCTCCAGCGAGGCGCCCCGCGGGAGGCCTCCCGCCCCGCCGAACCCCCCCCCGAGGCCGAACCGGGGGACCGGGCTGCCGCCCCCGACCGGCCCGAGCGGTAGCACCGCGTCTCNCTGCTGCGCGCTCTGCCTGTCCCCCCTCTCTGCGCCGCACGCGGGCCGGCTGTCCCCTTGGCCATGGCGGCCGCCCCTCGCCGTTCGCCGCCTGTTGCCCTGTGTTTGCGGGCCCGCTGGGTGTTGCGTGGGGCACCGCGGGGGCCCAGGGCGGGTGAGCGGCTGGTGGGGTTGGTGTTCTCCGGGTCCCCAGGAGACATGGCTGCGAGGGGTCATGAGGGGCTGCGCACTGCTTTGATGTCCGGGGCCCTGGTGGCGCACCGAGGTGTGACAGCACCTGTTAGCCCGTTTTTGGCCAGAGGGACTGTGCCTCCTCGGGTTGTTAGCCCAGACCAAAGGGTCGCCGCCTGGCAGGCGCTGGCTTCCTTGTCTCTCATTCGGTTTCTCCAGGGTTGCGCTTGTTCATTGCATGTGTGCTCCGAGTACTGCCTCTCACGCAAACCTATTTTTGGGCTGGCCACCAGGAGACAGGTACGCCCTGAGCGGGACTACGCAATAATTGTCACTGCAGCGTCTGCCTGGGCACCCCCATCTACACTGAGAAGGCCAAAAATCACAGAATCAAAGGATGTTCAGGGTTGGAAGGGACCTCTGGAGATCATCTAGTCCAACCCCCTGCCAGAGCAGGGTCACCTACAGCAGGTTGCACAGGATGACGTCCAGGCGGGTTTTGAATGTCTCCAGAGTGGGAGACTCCACAACCTCTCTGGGCAGCCTGNGTGCTCTGCCACCCTCAAAGTAAAGAAGTTCCTCCTTATGTTAAGATGGAACTTCCTATGTTCAAGTTCGTGCCTGTTACCTCATGTTCTATCACTGGGCACCACTGAAAAAAGACTGTTCCCATCCCCCTGGCACCCTCCCTTTAAGTATTTATAAGTATTGATAAGATCCCCCCTCAGTCTTCTCTTCTCAGACCAAAAAGACCCATGTGCCTAAGCCTTTCCTCGTAAGAAAGATGCTCCAATCCCCTAATCATCTTTGTAGCCCTAAATCCAAGTTGTTAATTCCCCCAACGTCATGTACTTTCCATGTTTTAAGTTTTGCAGGCTTCAGGGCGGTATTGAGCAGGAAGACAGTGAGGAAGGCTAAAAATCAGTGTAGGTGAGTGAACGTGAAAAGGAAGCTGGGAGAACGAACGTGCAAAGATTTCTTGCTGAAGAAAATGGGGGGTTGGGAGGACCTCATCCGCAACACTGCTGCATTCGAGGGAACATCTCTTCTACAGGGGCCTGAGCTCGTCTCAGGGAGTAGAGTTCTGGGGCTGTAATCCTGCCATGCGACCCAAGGCTGTGCAGCTGGCTGTGCCTGCTCGCTGCCCAAGAAGGGTTACAAACCCTTCGTGCCTGCTCAGGACCTTTTTATTCCTGGTAGAACAGACTACTCCCAAGCTACACAAGATGAATGCGTAATAGCTGTGCATTTATAGCTGTAATTACTGATATCGGATATGCTGACTCATGCCCATTGAATCTGAAGTGCAGAAGGAACTATTGTATGTGCGCGCATGTTAAAGAAAAGGAATCACATAGCATTTCAACGTGCTACTTCCATTTTATTCTATTTTGTTCAAGGTCCTTACTTCACTCTGATTTTTATCTGCCGTGGTATTTATAACAAATGATAGCAGAGCAACTACATCCTATGTTTACTCAAATTGGTGTGCAATAGTCACACCACTTAAATGACAATGGCTTCCCTAGGTCAGAGATGCAAAAGAGATCTCTGGTAAACTAGCTTCTGGTCTCATCCCCTGATGCTTCAATTTCTGCTTTTCACACCAGTAGTAGTACAGTGGCTCATATATACCACAGTCAGATGTGCCATCTGGCTCAGCTCTGAATCTTTACCGTGGATGACACTTTCTTAATGTATTCAAAATCTGCAGCATTAACTAGCTCGTGGTGGTATGAGTATTTGGAAGATGACAGAGAATAGTCTAATACCATCAGGGCTTCTCAAAATTTCCTTTTAGATCTTTAAGGTGGACTGCTTCACATTACATTGCATCTCAACCCGCAAGACTGAACTGTCTTGCAGAACTCTTGCAAAGGAAGTTTCAAGAAGAATTGCAGATAGCGACACTGGTTATGTGTGGCGAACAGACAACACCAAGTCCCACGCCCAAGAAGAGCAGACAGAACCCCTGATTGCTCTTCCGGCAAAAAGGCATCCTAAAGTAGGAGAGAGTTTCTTCCTTCTTTCTTCTTTGTGCTGAACCAAACAGGTACCTGAACGTTTTTTTTCCACTCATGCGTGCCCTGAGTAACAGTGCTACATGATGTAAGAAAACTGTCAGTAAATGACAAGTTACGAATCTCAATGACCATTTTTTTCTCCTCACACTGCTGGGGTGGTATTTAAGTGCCCTGGGGTCTGACAGCAGCATCCTGCACAGGTATATGAAAACCAGTCTGATAAGAGTTGCCACTAGCTGTGGTAGTAGATTGCTCCTTACAATCTAATTTTCTGCAATTATCATTTTGGTAGATTGCACTGCACTGAATTCCATGCTAACGCTTTATGCTGCTTGCATCATATGAGCTAGCAAGGTAACTGCAGAAAGTTATAAGTGGTAGTCCAACATATTTTTGTTACTCTTATATAATCGCTCTTTGGTGGGGTTGATGGTGAAGTTTATGTAGGGGACATTTATGTTCATGGCTTCAAAATATTAAAACATCTCACACCCTGTGTATTTCTTCCACAAACTATCTGAGATGAGAAAAATACTATTATTTAGTTTATAAATGGGTGACTGAAGACATGTATTGACCATACACTAAAGTCAGTTTTAAGACTCGTAGTTCCAGATTGAAAGCTCTGTGGCACAGTGATGATCTGGTATAAACTTACTTCACTGTCTCAGACTCCTTGAGGCAGTTTATATGAATAAGCTTTATGCTGATGAGTTTTTTACCTTTCCTCCCTCAACAGCTTATATTCTTGACTGTGGGGGGATAAGTGTAATTGTGTACCATGCCTGAGCCAGAAGAGGTTTATGCTACTGGGAGAGTCAGTGGTGCACAGGTCCAGGATGAATTTTGCTGGAACCATCATTAGTTGCAGCTGGATCATTTTGCCAATGCAGAACATTTAGCATTTTTATTGCATCTTCACATTGTCAAAGCATTTGCATAAGGATGACAGCACAGAGAGCTCAGTCACTGCAGGATACTTAGGTGAGTTCCAGTTGTCTCTAACAGAGGAGTGAGATCAGATGATCAAAGTAATTTTTTTTTGTCTCAAAATCTATGAGCCAGCGCTGATCTGAGATACTGATGGAGTAAGTTCAGCTTACAGAGTCCAGCATCATGCGCAGGTAGTGTTTTAGGCCCACATTAGTAATTTCATTTATACATTCCTTTGGCTTTACATACCCAGCAGTAACCACGGACCAATTTTTGAAGGAAAGTTGCACATAGAAAGATTTACTTTCCTCAGTATTCAAAAAAAAAAAAAAAGAAACTGTCCTGGTTTGTGGTACAACAGGACCAATTTTGTTCAGTAACTTTGCTTTTTAGCTGGGCCTCTTCTAACTACTGAAATTAACTGCATATTGTGCAGACAATGTTCACTCTCTCAGAGCGATAAGACCCATGTTTATAGCTGATGCCCAGGCATGGTATGCAGAGAGGCTCTTGCTTATACTTATTGCTATAACACCCAAGGCCAGATAACGTGGTTATTTGCCCCGTTGGAGGGTCGGAAGCGGAAAAGCGCTGAAGGGTCCCACCTGCAGTGAGGAGTGGACAGGACAGGTGACCCAAAACTGACCAACGGGGTATTCCATCCCATCTGCCTCATGCTCAGTGTAAAAGCTGAGGGATCAAAGGGTCAGCTCTCTTTCCTCAGTGGCCAGCGTCTGAGGAGGACTCTGTCTGTTCGTCNAGTCTCTTTTTCCTCCTCTGCCTCTCTCTTTGAAGAGGGGTAGAGGGGAGCATCTGTTGGTCCCATCTGGGGTCCCCCTAAACCGCAACAGAAGCTAAGGAAGGATTTATAGAAATCTGAAAATGCAGTAAGGGGTAACTTAGAGCCTTCTGAGTAGCAATGGATAACAGAGCCTTTTGCATCAAAAGCCTTCTGGATCATGGCTTATGCAGGAGTTAAAACTCAACATGCTGTTTCAAGACTGACAATTTTGTGATATGTTAATATGGAGAGAGATTCTTTTTTTTTTTCTAGAAATGTGTAGAACTACAAAGAGTTCTATTTCTTCTCTCAATTAGAATAAGCAATTTTCTTCCCTATCCTATGTTCCTCTCCCACCATGTCTTTGAAGAGTATGCAAAGTTATATTAAAAAAAACCCCAAACTGTTTTCCAGTTCTACAGATTTGACCAGCTTATGCACATAATAAAAAAGGATATATATTAAAATAATATTAAGCATCCTCATTAAGGATGCACTTTATAGGAAATTAAAATTTATTAGTCTCTTAAATGTGTCTGAATAGTCAAGGGCAGTTTCTCCTTTCTTTCTAGTAATTGCAGATATCATAAACTTCTTATATACTTCCATACTGTCAAGGAGATGTGAGCATATAAGCATGTCAACACTAAGCCTGAATTTTCTTTGCTGAACACAAGGGCAGGAAAGAAGGCCTTATAAAAGGGCTCTCAGTGCTTTTAAGAAAGCAGACCTTTTTCAGTAGGGATTACCTGAATTTCTGATGATTGCTTTCAGGAGAGCATAAGTCTTTGGTATCTAAGAAATGATTGCTCATTTCCCCCTCCCTTTTTTTTTCTTTTTTTTTTTTTTCTGCTCCACAAGCAACAGAGATAACTGAGCAGAACAAGTCACTCAGCTGTGCTCTAGAAATCAGAGATCTCTCCATACAGATACTCACATGAGCCATGGTAATTCAGACATTCGTCTGCAAGTTGGCAAATCAGTCATCTTGATCCCTTCCTTAGGACAAAACTGTGGTCTTTGTACTGTTCATATTATTATTCTGAACAGAACAGGTGCACTTTTCTGGAACCAATGAAATATAGGAAACTGTCTCCTCCCTGAAACACTTTCTGCAGTCCAGCCAAGTTTACAAATAAATTCAGTCTTTCTGGATTCCTCATCCATGACTGCATCCTTTTAGCCACTTACATATCCTTGCATTTTTCCTAGTTAGTGAACAGTTCTGTGATAAACTGTTGTTCTTGTAACTACGAGGCTGCAGAGCATGCATATATGGTGCTGACAACATGTAGACAGGACTTCCAGTCTAAGTGTTGCCACTATTTCCTGTTTTTTTGAAGACAGCTACATAATCTAAGTCAGGTCCACAGGGGAAATTGCATTTACAAGAAAAGAGGTTGTAAAAACTTTTCTAAAAGTGAAAGAGGGAGAAGCATCTGGGTGAGTTAAAATGCCAGCAGTGCCAACCAGAAAGCATGCAAAGTTCTGGCAGTTAATTAATTTAATTACGTTTTGCCACATGTTCACTTGAAAACTGAGCAGTATTGAGCTCTCCTAGGTGTCAAAAACTAGATGACATTGATTCTGTTTCCCAGTTTAGTACAAGTACCTGAATGTCATGGTTTAGGCCGAACTGGCCACTGGGGAGGTGGGGCACCCCAGATGGGACTGACAGATGCTTCCACCCACCTCTCTTCAAAGAGAGAGGCAGAGGAGGAAAAAGAGAAGGAACTAAACTACTTTCATGAAATATTAATAATAAAATAAAAAGAAATAATGAAATATATATAAAAAACCATATCAAGCTCCCAGGATGACAATCACGTCACCGGCTGGCACTGGAGAAGTCCCAGACTGGACTCAGTGACGGACAGGAACTGGATTCCGGATCTGCATTCAGGATCGGGATCAAAGACAGACGAACAGACAGAGTCCTCCTCAGACGCTGGCCACTGAGGAAAGAGAGCTGACCCTTTGATCCCTCAGCTTTTACACTGAGCATGAGGCAGATGGGATGGAATACCCCGTTGGTCAGTTTTGGGTCACCTGTCCTGTCCACTCCTCACTGCAGGTGGGACCCTTCAGCGCTTTTCCGCTTCCGACCCTCCAACGGGGCAAATAACCACGTTATCTGGCCTTGGGTGTTATAGCAATAAGTATAAGCAGAGCCTCTCTGCATACCATGCCTGGGCATCAGCTATAAACATGGGTCTTATCGCTCTGAGAGAGTGAACATTGTCTGCACAATATGCTGTTAATTTCAGTAGTTAGAAGAGGCCCAGCTAAGAAGCAAAGTTACTGAACAAAATTGGTCCTGTTTTACCTCAAACCAAGACACTGAAGTGATCTAATCCCTAGGAAGAACAGTCATGGAGAAATTCTAAGCCAGTATTTTCTTTTCCTGTTGACTTTACTGCTTAGAGGATATGGATGCAAACTGGTGCAAAATCTTCAGAGGAGGGGAAGAATTAGTAAAATGTTAGAGTAAATGTTATCTGAACATTTTTATTGATGAGTCTTCTAGTTTCATGCTTTAAAATAACATTGCAATGACTGTAGAAATGACATTTTAGATAAAAGGATGATTTGAACTCGCCCTTTTAAAGAAACATCAGATTTAAAGGAGATTGCATCTATAAAGATTTTACATGTTCACTAATGATACACTCATAAATTTACAGTAAGCTGTTATTGGAGTATAAGAATTCTGCTTCATATCTGAAGCAATCTGGAAAATGAAAATTCCATTTGAACACAAACTAATATAAATGTTTGCATCTTTAAATTCTACAAAAGCAATAATTGCACAAAACAAGCAAAAATGAAGGTACTGTCCTGTAGCATGCACCCTGCAGACTTCTGTTGGCTTTTGTGGTTTTCTCCTTCTCAAAGCTATGCCTTCTTTTTGAGATATTGAATCAAAGTACACTCTAGTCTGAGTGCATGCCTCAGGTTTCTCTGACAATTGAGTATAAAACTCCTAGTTCATTGTCTGGCAGAGCAAGATTGTCTTTCAGGAAAATCTGATGCCAGTGCAAGATCTTCCATGTAGAGAGATGCCTTCTCCATTGCTTGGGATTCTGCCCTCTCTGATAATGAACCATTTGTTCTTAAGTCTTTCAATGCTGTTTTATGTTTTTCTTTTTAAAGGGTATCTCATCTTTAGAGAAAAATGTGCTCAGGATTCATGTCAGGGAATTTAACCATGAGGTGCAGTGCATTTTCAAAGGGTTTTGGTGCCATTTTACTGATAAAATCCTGCTCTTGAGGTGCTGCGCACATGGGTGTGTAGCTGTGCTCACATACATCACTGAGGAGGAGAAAATTTGGTTTCTAAGAGTATTCAGAAGTGCATTACTCATGTATCAGTGTGTTACCTTAGTATTTCAAGACAAGAAATTGCATCTGACTTTTGCATGCGCAGAAAGTTATACGCAAGTTTTATTGCACTCATTTCAGAAGTCTTTTCAAAGTATGGGTCATTAGTAGTTAGTAACAGGTCAAGAAAACATGATCTTATTCCCTAGCTAAACAGGAGCTCTAAACCCTGAGAAGCCTCCTCAGCTGTATGGGGGTAGAGCCCAAGCCCTCATGTTTTTTTCAGACACATTCCTTTCTATCTGGACAGGAGCAGAGTTCTAGTGTATTTCTCTTTCTATTAAATTATCACATCATCATATGGAAAAGCAAATGCTGGTACATACTATTCTTGTGCTAAGGCTAGCTCCTATGGCCTGTCTGTACCACACAGTGCAGTGTTATGCATATACACTGAAGGCAACTCTGGTACCAGAAACAAGAGTTGCATTAGCAACTTAAATAGCCCAGACAAAGGGTGATCCTAACATAGCTGCACAGCTAGGGCTCCAAAAGCAATGTCTTTCCAGCACTGTCTCTAAATGGTCATAGGTAGGCAGACTGTGACTTTCTAACGCTGCATGAGATGCTGCATTAGGCTGTGTGAGCAATCAAGCAAATATTCTGTAGTTAAGAAGCTGCTGCTTCTAAGTCTGACATGAGTAACCATGCACTACTGTGAATTTTCTATTAGTGGAAAATACTAACAAAAGTTTTAGTAGTTGTTTCTAGTTGCAAAAGAAAGAACAAAATAATAAGCACAGCAGAGAACAAACAAAAGCAGGAGCACATGAAACAAGCTTGTAAGACATTCAGAATTCCTTCTTCTCCTCTGCCTTCAAAATCCAACATATTCAGGAGAATTTCATTTGGCATGTCTGAATCTTCTTGTGACTCCATCCAGTGAAAATATGTATCTGGAAAACCTTTAATAACAGAGAAGCAACACATCTATCATGATGCTTCAAAAGTTTTTGCAAATGTTCTGTCCTTCAGTGGGCTCTCTGCATTCAGATCTTGATGTCTGAACAGGAGGCTATCAAAGGTAATGAGACACTGTGCTGAAGAAGAGGTGTCCCTATGCAGAGGTCATCAAAGAACTATAGACAGAGTTTTGACTGTATGTTCCTGAGTTGCACACATGACATAATTGCTAGCATTTGTCATACTTCTGATTGGGATATCTCCTGAAAACACTGCTGTATGGGATTATGTTAGAAGAAATTTTTTTCTTTAACCCACTAGTTTTGCTGGAGATAATGGTGTCATTTCTGACTCAAAAT
Source organism: Anarhynchus alexandrinus (assembly GCA_008711295.1). Taxonomy (NCBI): domain Eukaryota; kingdom Metazoa; phylum Chordata; class Aves; order Charadriiformes; family Charadriidae; genus Anarhynchus; species Anarhynchus alexandrinus. The sequence continues at coordinate 160,058 of VUYV01000029.1, forward strand.
TTCTGCTGAGCTTCTCTATGTTGTCACTGTATATTGGCATTCAATTGTTACCCAGGAACAACTTCAAGAGAAAAAACAAGTAGCTGTTTTTTGATTGCATTGAAATGTGGAGAAGAGTTCCAATCTTGTTTCCCTTTATGGGTATTTATTACACTCATGACTGCAGTTCGTCTGTTTGTAGCCTAAAATTGAAGATGAATTTGAAGAAGAGGCCAGAAAAAATTGATTGGGAATGTCTGCATGTCTGTAAAAGTTGAATGCCCTTCACCTAAAAACACCTGGCTATTAAAGAACCAGTATCTGCTCCATTAATTGCAGAGATGGGAGAGAAAAAATATGATAGAATCACATTCTTGAAAGTTCTCTTGCTTTCCAAACTTCATTCGAGTTCTTCTTTATGCATTAAAAGAAAAGCTGCCTTTGTTTCATGTGAATTATACCATCAGGAGAAAAGAGCTTCCAATGTAGTAGGAGGCAAATAATTGTTAAGAAAATCTGTAAGGAACAGAAAACCTGTTTCTTTGACCTTTGTTCGAGGTGTCTGACTTTCTTAAGCTACACAGAACTAAAATAACAGAGCTCTCTCACTTGCTGCTGCCTTGGTTGTAGTAGTCAATGTCTTTTTGTTAAGGTTTTCACATTTCTACTCAGTATTTCCTGTAAGTACGTGCATAGGCTCAGCCAAGTGAGAATTAAGGTGTCCATACATACCTCAGGTTATTTTGCTCCAGAAATTCTTTCCTAACAAAGTGACTAACTGTCACTGTGTTCTGTTAGCAATGAAAGGGCCATTTTCTGCTTCGTACTAACCTATGATGACCTTCAATGCTTATCTGTATGGTTGATTTCCCATCTGTTTATACAGCCCCACTAACTTGCTGTGGGCTTCTTACAGAGAGATAGGCTCTAACCCCATGCATGAGACTGCAGGAATATTTCAGACAATATTTATAATTGTCCAGGGGGAATATGATTGTCATTATGATCAAATAGCCAATATTATTAATTATAGTAACCTTGCACAGTCAAGATCAATCCAAACTTTGCTACTGAGCTACTACTACATTGCTAAAGCCTGAATTTGCAAGAGCTTTTGTATATGAGTAGTCCCAAAGATACTCTTTTTCCGGTGGGGGGAAGTCAGATTCCCACAGTGGACAAGCACGGGCAGAAGCACTCTTGAATTCCAGCTGATACTTCACTACAGGTCTCATAGCTATATTACTTGCTTGGATAATCCACAGTGAATATATTAACTGTGTTCAGTGAGTCTGAAATAATGTTGAGCTTCTCATCATATGGGCCTATAGACTCTTGAAGTTTTTCTCTTGAATTTTAACTGCTTTTATGAAACAGAAAATGGATTAATCTTTGTAGTCGTTTCAAACGGAAGACAAGTCTTTGAAACAAAACCACACTCCCACTCCCACATACAGAGCACTGAAGAATGAATTCTCAGTAGAAATACTTCTAAAGATATACATAAAACCTTGAAAAACTTACATCACTGTTTTTTTTTCATATTTATCACCAGTATTTCAGTTTTTGCATTTATTTCCATTTTCACTCTTTTTTTTTCCCCTTAATGTTCATTATTTTTTGATTCCTGTATTCTCCTCAGTTTTTCCTTGCATGCTATTTTTAACTGTAAATAGTTACCAGATATTTCAGGGTTTGTTTGGATTTGTGGAAATAGAGTATCTCAAAGCTGGGTGTTGTGGATTCCTGCAATTTTTTCCCATTCTTCTGTGAAACACACATTCTGTTCTCTAGTAGGTTAAAGGTGTGCAAGTTTTTTGTTTTACTTAAACTTCATAAACCATGTTGGCTTTCCGGGTGGAGCAGTGATCAAGAGCAAAATGGGAACTAGCTAGGGACCTTTTAATGGAGACTCCCTTCTTTGACTGTTGCACTTAGAAACACTTTCTCACTTGAAGTTATATTAATAATTAAGCCAAAATGCTTAAAATGCTTATTACTTTTACTATTAAAAAGGGTTTGCCAGGTTCCACTTAAGAAAAGACCTACAAAATGTATCTTAAAATTCTTGCTGCTAAGTGCCAGGTACTGTATAAAAGCTGGAATTCATGCAGACAGAGAACTTCCTTGCTTGGACAACTGCGAAGTTAAGTAGCAGTGGGGCAGCATGCCTGTTCTTCCCAAAGGCAAAGAGAACCTGCAGTGCACTATGACTTGAAACATCATGACCTGAAGTTCAACAGTGTGCAGCTTTCCATACATAGGGTTGCTAAATCTGTAGCATTATATATATATACAAAAAAAATCACAATTTTTTGTTTGTTTGTTTGTTTGGGTTACAGACCATCATCTTGTTCTGATTTGGTATTCATTCAAATGGTACAATGAATCCAAACTGATCACTTAACCTTTTGGGCTTTACTTAACATTATGTTAGGTTCTTCAGCATTGTTGATTTTATTCCCAGAGCTGTAGAGAAATTTTGACTTGCTTAACCTTGAAATAATTAAAATCATTAGACAAAGAAGTTAACATGTTTAACAATAGATGTTTTCCTATTGTGGGGATCTAATAAATAAATTATATACCCAAGTGCCCCGTGTGAAATCCCTAGGAAAACCGATTATTTTAAATTCAATCTTTATAAATGACAATCAGTGTGATAGCTGAAAGGTGCTTGCCAGGCAATGAAAAACAGGGTGTGGAGTTGGTGTTTTTCTCCCTGATGTTATAAGTTAGTTTACTTGTTTTAGGTCAGTGTTCCCATAGCCTGAAATTCCACATTTACTTACCTTTAAGTTACTAGCCATTTAATACTAAGTCTGATCTTTTCAGGGAAGGTATGAGGTACTTTACTTTCAGTTCTGTAGTGACGAAGGCAAGAGAAATTTAGTCTTGTTTGTAATCTACAAATTTACCACAGTGTATTTCAGAGCATCAATTTCTTTTAATATATTTTCAGACTATGCCAAATCATCATTTCAATTTATGTTTCTTAAGGTAGCACTGCCCCTGTTTCTATGATGAAAAAGACATACATTCCCATGACAAATGAAAGGGTCAAAAAGAAGCTATATATCATATACCATATTTTTTATCATGAAGTACCTGCAATTCTTCCCACTGTGAATCTAGGTAGTAAATATTTCATCTGTTAGTATCCCCCCAAAAAACATGCTTAGGAAGTTTATTTTATTAAATATAGGCCTTCCTTAAGTATTTTTATGATAGTCCTTTAGCACAGGAAGTCAATAAAACCTTACTGTAAACACTCAACTGAAGGTAAAAAAAAATTACCCGGAGTCAGAGCATTGTCATAAACTTTTATTTATGAGCATTTTGTGTTTCAAAAGCAATTGCTGAAGTAAGCAACGGCTTAAGTGCTTTGGGTTGTTTCTTTGACCTTGTTATTAGCTATTTCACTTTCACAGGGATTTTGAAATTACTATTCTCATTTGTAAACTCCCCTTCTTAACTGTGTTGGAATTGCATCACCATGTTAAAGAAAAACATTACTTTGTCATACTTACAGTGCAATTTGACACGTTTTGCGTCTGCAACTTTTTTGGTGGATAGAATGGTTTCGGTGACAGTTCATATTTGGCACACTGACAAATTCTTGGAGAGTCTGGCTCAACAAAATCAGCATCTTCCAAGTCTTTCAGCAAATGTCTAAGGGAGTGGGACTGGAGCAATGTCATGTGCCACAGCATTTATTGCAAAACACAAAGAATCTTATTTAAAAAAAAAAAAAAAAAGAAAGAAAGATTTGGGAGGATTGAAAAGTTTATTATTCTCCTGGTGGACATTTTCAGGCCACTAAGGATTTGGTCCTGCTGCTGTTGAAATTGATAGCAAAATCCTCAATTATTTTGATAGGATCAAACCCAAAAAGCAAATGTACTTCTGTGAAGCTACCAAAACCAGAATATAAATGTAGCAAATATAAGCTATGATCAATTTGATCTAGACTTTTTTTTTGTTTGTAGCTGAGCACCTTTAATAAGTTTTTTTTTGTATCTGTAAGAGAAAACAGAGACTCAAATGCAAAATCCAACCTATAGCCTTATTACAGAATTTGTCACAGCTGAAAGTCTTGAATACAGAAATAAGGGCACTGATTACTATAATCTATAAATGCACTTTCTTCCATTCCCCAGTCCTCTTCTGTGAGAGATATTAGTCATCAAATAAGTCTTTGAAGGCTAAATTTACAAGATTGCAATTTAAGTACTCAGTAAGTTTCCATTTGATATAATTTCAGAAAAATGGTGGACCAAAATTGTCATTATTTGATGTTTAGAACTGAAGGTACCTGCTGGCTTTGCACAAACAGCCAGAAGCAGAATTTTTTATTTATTCAGCCAAAAATGACGTGTTAAAGAGAGAGTCAGAGCGCTGTACCCATATGCCTCTGCCTTAGTTGTATCACCCTGGAGGATTTAAGTATTGTGAGTAATGAATTGATCATTTAAACTGAAAAAAGGTCTAGGAGTTTTTCATACAGTGTCTTTACAGGAAGAAACAGAATAAGTATGACTAGCGTCCATTCACATAGTAATCAAAAGCTATTATTTATTTAGGAATGGATTTGAACTACTGAGCTAGAAAGAAATTATATCCCATTACTAAACCCATGACATTATTAATTCCCAAGGTTTCTGATCATTGGAATTAAAAGGCAAGAGGTCAAGGGAATTCCACATGAGAAAGGGTGTGTGTATGTTGAGGAGAGACTCTTTTTACAATTAGGTTAAGAAAAGACCATATACACAAATGTGAAGTGATGTATACATACAGATTTAGCATTGAGAGAGCCCTGAGAAAGTATGCAAACAGTGCTGTAGTCTTTAGTTTTGGGCAAAACTCTTTTTAATTAAATCATAGCTATTAAGTCATAGGCTGAACAACTGAAGAAGCAGAATAATGCTTGCAACTGTTTTTTCTAAACAATTTTACATCAGCAGCCAAGTTTTCAAGAAGCAGCCTTCATGTGAGCCTCCAAGTATACAAATGTCCTATCACTATAGTTAGAAAGGTCAGAAACAGCACCATCCCCATATTGTCTTCATCAGACTGCAGAACTGACAGAGCACACATGGCAAGCAGGAAACATGTCAAGAACTTACTAGCTGCAGCAGCTGTTCTTGCAGAACTTCATTTTCTTTTCAAGCTAAAATGCACTGCCACTTTTAAAAGGAAATGCTAAAGAACAAGTCAGCACTTTTGCAGTGTAGCCACATGCAGTGTCACAAACACCAAAAAAGACTCTCAGTTGAACCTCCTCAACAGTCTGCTTCCTAACAAGCTTGCTTTTGCCAAGTCCTCATCTGCACAAATTGTCTAAATAATCTTTTGGGAAGAAAGAGGCTACATCCTCTGTTCATGAAATATCTAACTTAAAGCAGCCATTTGAGTCTTCTAACCCTTCAAAGTGCCTCAAGAAGTGAGCTCAGGTCACCCTTCTATTCCATAAGAAGCCCAGTTCTCTGTCATATGCTTCCATCACCTATCTGCTAGTCATACATGAAAGAGTCAAGGAAATATGGCCCAAGGACCATCTTAAAAGCTCACTCAACATACAACAAATCTTTTGACAAGTAGCTCCCTTAGGCATCTTTAAAATAAAATGGTTTTTTTACATCGTTTATTGCCGCTTTATCTTCTTATGGAAAGAATGTGAAAATTTAAGAGCTTTTAATGAGTTGTTTTTTAAAAGAGAATGAAAGTAGCCATTTGTCTGCATGTTGGTTCTGTCCTATTGCATTATGAACCCACATTTTATAGTATTGGCCATAAATACTAGACAGAACTGTGTTATAAACAAAGGGGAAATCGACAGGGGAGGTTAGGCAAATAAATAAGAGAAAAAATAGTATTAGGGAAAGTGAAAATGGAAGTAGAAGAAGAAACTGGGAGACAGAGAGAAAAAGAAGTATAGGTACCTTGATAGGGAAAAATAAAAGCAGAAGCAGTGTATCTTTGCCCTTGCTATCCATAGCATAGTGCATCCATCCCACAACTTCTCAACTGCAGAGAAGATGGGATGATTTCAGCTTACTGTTTCATACCTCCACCACTTGGCGGGTATTATTAAGTTCAAATTAACATGACAAAGGAAAAAAACATTTATTTCTGAATGCCTAGGCTTCACATAGGACAAATACAGTAGCTAGACAGATGCAAATAAATTAAGAAAATTGAAAAGGAACTAGAAAGGCTGGAATGATTGCTGCCAGTAATCTGATTAAAGGCTTGAACCCGCTCATCTTGTACATGTAAACCTGTACCTTGACTCAGTATGAGACTTGTCTGCATTTAAGAGCTATATGATTATATAATTAGCCAGAATCTTAATGGTAGTGATGCTGTGTCCTCCCCAGTACAGAGAGAGTTTCATTCCAGCTACATTTTGACAGCAAGGGAGCTCTCCCAGAATCCCCAGCTCAGACCTTGCAGGCAAAGAGCTGCTCTCTTCAAAACCTGGACAAAATTCAAATCAAGTTTAAAAACCTATTTCTCTGCTGAACTGTTTGAAGGATGTGGGAAATGTTTCTCCATACTTTCATGTCTTTTTTATTTTGAGGTACACAACTGGTTGTTGCTAGGTGGCAGGTGCTAATAATGGTGTGTGTGTGCAGCCCTAAGTCCTGTTTTCAGATGTGTAAAACCCTATCATTTTACGGTATCATACAGACTCTCCAGGGAATGACATATATACAAGGCAAACCAAAGAATTTTGAGATTGATTCTTCAGAAAAGCAAAGGTCACATTTTCCTGTTTGATATACTCATGGTGCTTCCAGTGAAGTAAAGGGAAGTTATATGTTACATCAGAGGACTGAACCTCAGAAAATGTCTTTTACCCTCTGCTTACCAGTAAAACCAAAATGAACTCAAATAAAACTGATGCCCTTTTAATCAGAGTGGTATTTCACTGACAGACATTGAGATAAACAAATAATCTCATATTCATAGTTTGGAGAAGCATGTGAAAGGGGTGAAAAGAGGCTAAAATTATTATCACTTTAATGATACAGATTATAAATCACAGTATTTTGGTATCCAGGGAAACAACTGTGGGCTATAACGTGTCTGATTTTCTCCTCCATTCCTTCTTGTGGGGTCATAAGCTTCACGCAAGATGACTATTAAGAGTACATGTTTGAATGTGGTGGCCTTTATACCCTTTGCACAGGTGCATGGGAGGACCTAGAAGGCAATCTAGCTGTCATGGTTGCAGCTGGGATAGAGTTAACTTTGTTGTTAGCAGCTGGTGTAGTGCTGTTTTGGGTTTGGGATGAGACGTACTGTTGATAGCACACTGGTGATTTTGGTTGTTGCTAAGCCCTCAAGGCCTTTTCTGCTCCTCATGCCGTCCCACCAGTGAGTAGGCTGGGAGTGCACAAAAAGTTGTGAGGAGACGCAACCAGGACAGCTGGTGCCAACAGACCAAAGGAATATTCCATGCCATATGACATCATGCTTAGTACATAAAGCTGGGGGAAGAAGAAGGAAGGGGGGGACATTTGGAGTGATGGCATTTGTCTTCCCATTATATGTGATGGAGCCCTGCTTTCCTGGAGATGGCTGAATGAATGAATGAATGAATTCCTTGTGTTGCTTTGCTAGCATGTGTGGCTTTTGCTCCACCTATTAAACTGTCTTTATCTCAAACCACGGTTTTTTTCTCACTTTTACTCTTCCAATTCTCTTCCCTGTTGCAACCAGGGGGAGTGAGCGAGTGGCTGCATGGTCCTAGTTTCCAGCTGGAGTTAAACAATGACACCAGCCTATCAAAACAAACTTACCTGCCTTGGAAAAACAGAAAATATTTATGAAAATAAAGGCAACTTTGAGATACTCAGAGCTTATATTTCTTCACTCCCCCAGTCTTGGATAAACATTTCAAAAGTATCCAATGCCATATTACATTTCCCAAATGCCCAGCAAGTATAATTGGCATAGAGTAAGTTTGCTAGTTGATACAGAGTGTAGTGTTCCTGAAATACTTTGTCTAACACATTTTCCAATAAATGTCACAATTGTCAAGTATTAATAAGCAGGGTACTGAATGTCACAAAGGAGAGTAGCAGCTTTGCTGGCAGAGCAAAGCTTTGGCAGAGAGGAGAGCATCATTTTGCTAACACAGAAAGTAAACATAGCTGGGAAATGAGCACAGGAAAAATCCACTTTTAATCTCAATATTAGCATAATATAGGTGTTCAAGGCCAGATTGGATGGGGCTTTGAGCAACCTGATCTAGTGGAAGGTGTCCCTGCCCATGGCAGGGAGGTTGGAACTAGATGATCCAAATTTGAGGTCCTTTCCAACCTAAACCATTCTATGACTCTATGATAATTTAATGTCCTCTGGAAAAGCTATAGACTATTATCCCAGTCATCAGGTGCAACTTATCAGCTGAGGCTGCACTACTGGTAGAGTGACATAGTTTTAGATAATTTGACAGTATTAATCTGTTTTGAGACAACATTTCTGGAACAATACTCATGTAGTCTGGTTACCTGAACACAGAGGGACTTCTTATGAGGCCATTGAACTAAATTCTGTGTGGCAAGGTATAAACTTCTGTGTTTCTAAATGCGCTCCTTAAAAATCCAGTTCAAAGTCAAAACACAGCATAATTAGCTACCACAGTCCCTGGAACAACAGCTGTGTTATGAACGAGTTGATTCTGTAGTTTTATCTAATGCAGAGTCCCCTGGACAGCAAGACCACTAGATGGGTGGCTGCAAGTGCCATGGCCCTGGACAGATGTTCCCAGGTGCTGCTGGTCCTCCCGGTCATCTGCAGAGCCTCGGCATGGCTGCCTCCTTCTCTATCCTACCTCCTGTCTTTACAGGAGGTGGCAAACTTCCAGCTGCCACAGCACTGCTCTTGTGGGCAGCTCTTCCTTTGTCTCACTGAAACTGCTCGATGCGTTATTGGGAGTCAATCTTTTAGTCATGTTGGTGGTGCAGCTGTTTACAAGAGAGAAGGATGGAAATTTTCAGAGCAGTGATTCATTTAATTTTGCAGTGCTTGGGTGCCTGAGGTGAGATTTATTCCCACCTACCCACCACCCCCCCCAGCCTGCCCTGGTTTCCTGAGTGTGTAAGAGTGAGATTTGTACAATAAATTACAGGAATAAACTGCACAGGAAATTCTGCATGGTGTGCACTGAAGCTCTACAAGCAGAACAGCGGGTGTTCCCCTGGGATGCATAGCCTATGCAAACTCCCCACAGCACTTTTGTCTCATGTGGCACTGTACAAGGAGGTAGGGGAGAAGTGTGCAGGAGAAATGAGGTGTGGGAGAAATTAGGATGCCACACACTGTGCATGCTCAAAAGAGTGTTCTTGCTGGGATCAGGAAGGCTGACAGGGAAGTGTGTGAACCTGTGTCTGCATGTATGCAGTATTTCTAGAACAGCAGCTACCTGCTGGGGAACACAGGCTATAGCTTGGGCTGGAGGCTGCAAGAAGGGCTGCTTAACAGCACAAACCCCTGTCTTAGTAGGCAGGACTCTGGCAAGGCTTAAAAGGGACAGATCAGCATGACACTGAGACCAAGCTGTTACTGCTTCTGAAGACATGAGGCTTTCATGGTTAAAAAGACAAGCAGAAAATGTTTATGTCTGCAAGTAGCACAAGGGACATAAGCTTGTACCTTCCACAGGCAAGCCTTGACCAATACAGAAGGGGATGCGTATAGTTGTAGCAAAGTGTGTTTCTCAAGTGGTACCACTATACTATTAGCAACTGGTGGTCACCAAGAGCCTTAGTGGCATGATGGAAATGGATGGAACATGCCAGGATTTATCAAAAAATAATCCAGTTGTCCTGCAATCTGTAAAGCAGTTATAACCCTTCTAGTTTACAACACATTCCAGGAACATGATGCACAACTTCCAGAGGAAACGTCCTGTTGTCTGAAGCAGACAGTTGTCATTCAAAGGTTAAATAGCTTGTTGAGAATCATCAAGTACTATACTTAGCAGATTTATACAACAGTAATTGACTGTTACAGCTTCCTTAGTTGCTGTCAACAGAGAGATGTCTTGCTGCTGCAAGGTGTTTTGCAATTACATTGAATTGTCTACAGTATCACTCTTTAATTAAGGATTTAATGTTGTTATTACCGAGTGAAATTGTTTGCCTTATCTAATGGGAAATCTGATTAGATGACTGGAGTAATACTTCTGATCTGTCTTGTAAACAGCTAACTATGTTCTTTACCTACTTTCATACATGGAGTATAGGCTTTGAGTATGTCCCACAGGAATCTGCTTCACACTTTGATACATTGTTGCTCCATTGTTTAAAATGTTAAATTTAATCAATTATTTGGTTTAAACATTGGGTATTTTCTCCGTTAAGACTCTCTTGCTGTTGGTTGGCTATTCCTTTTCCTATGTGTCACAGGAAACACAGTCAAAGAAAGTATAATGTTTCATTAGATGATGCCATGATCAAAGCCATAACCAAACCACTAGAAAATCATACAGATTTTGGCAAGAAGTGCTACGGATGTCCAAAAATTTCCAACATTACAATCAAAGTAAATGGCTTGACATTTTCCCCTGTCACATTGCTGAAAATAGTTCTGGTGTATAAAAAGCATGCAGGTCTGAGGAGAAACAGCTGAATGCCTATTATTAATGAATATGTTTCAAAGTTGTAGGTTGCATTCCACAGGCTTTATCCTCCATTAAAACCAGTCGGGTTTTTTCTTTCACCTCAACAAGCACGGGACTTAGTCCCTTGTGACTTTTTTCCCTGTTTTCTAATTACTAAGCTACCTCATGTGTTGAGCAAAGCGATGCAGTTACACCATTACCCTGCATAAGTAAGCTGTGGGGATAACTTAAACAGAAAGTGCTAGTAAGAAACTGCCAAATTAATTGCTACTGCTTTCTATTACAGAAAAAAAAATAAATCTCACATACTGCCATTACCATCACTGGTGTCATGACTGCTGTTCACCACTGTCATTACTGGGGCATGATTTCTGCGATTTGATTGCTGGAAAGTCACGTTACAAGAAACAGGCTATTTGGCAGTTTTACAGTGTGTTGCTATCTTCTCTCTGACACAGAACAAGACAGTACTAGTAGTGCTATTAGTGTTAACACAGCCATCTCCAATAAAGGAAGCATACTAAGTGGCTAGCAGACCTGCTGCCCAAACTTCCAATTTAAGGCACACAAGCAAACAAAGCACAAGCCAGGGAGGCATCTGCTCACAGGTGGAGTACTTCCCAGAACAGATGGGTTTTTAGGACCGTCTCAAGGAAAGAAAGGAAGTTGGCATAGGCTTTTTTTCACAGTTTCTTTTTAATTGGCATATACAGTATTTTTATGAACAGAGCTAGAGTACAAAGTAGAAACTGGGTAACTTTTATTAATCTCTGAGAAACCTGTGAATATGGAAAAAGATGAATAAAATAAACAAGCAGATATATGGTGGCAAGTTGCCAGGTTCCAGTGAATTCTCATGTGAATGTGATTAAACTTCAGCAGTGTCTCTGGCTCCCACGCTTGCCAGTTTATTTAGCAGTCTCCTAAATTGCTCTCAAATTCTGAAATTGATGGGAAAAACAAACTATTTCACTGTCTTTAGAATGAACAAAACCAAAACTGTTTGGACTCCCTGTAGATCTGCTTCCCTAACAATCACTGATTGAGGTTCAGGGGTGCTTCTAACCACCAATGGGTCAGAAAAGATTGTTACATCCTCCTAGTCAGACAAATAGTGAATCTTTTACAGAGTTGTGAGAACAACACATTCAGATCAGTCATAATGAGAAAATAATTTCTCAGAGTAAAGGGGGAGTGTGGGGGTTCACAGCCAATGCAGCATTTAGCTGGGCTGGATGGCCAGATGTATCCAAAGAACATCGAAGATGAGCTGGGGCAGTGGCCTGCCTGTCTGTCCCCCCATGGGGGCTGCAGTGTGGCTGAGTCTGTGGGATGGGTGGTTCAGGAGGAATGGCCCATGCCCTTCTTTCTTTGGGAACTGTGGCAATTTCAGGAAATAGTCCATCTGCTGCCTGCATGCCCTTCTGCTTCCTCACAGCTTGAAATCTGTGAGCAAAGAGCACGATACGTGGTTTAGGAAGCATAAGTATTTCTTTTTCTTAGATGTCGCACTTAAAAGATCACTAGTGTGAAGCAAGCACAACATATCACTAGTATCTATTAAAATGCCACAAAGAATAACTCTGTACTTTATAATTTAAAATACAGCACTTTCCTAATATGTTACTTTTGTAGGTACACTTACTACCTATGAAAAGAAGGAGTTCCCTAGGAAACAATTCCCTGTTCAACGTGATGTTGCTTCTGTATTTAACCTGTAGTTTATATCTGGGGAGGGGAGGACATAGAGAAGGCATAGGAGAAGGGGAATGATTTTTTCTGTTCAGTTTGTGGAGGATTTTGCATTGCCCTTTTCATAAAGATAGTTCATCACAAACATGAACTATTTAAAAAAAGCTATGACTGAAGATCTCATCCATTTTCTCAAAACCCAATGTGTTTAAGTAACATTCATGCTGCAATTGAGTTTTACAGAAACAGCAACCAGTGCTGACCGGTTAACCAAAGAGTAAAACTCTGTACATGGAGGTGAATACAAAGTTTTTCCACATTTCCTACTGAGACCTTATCTCATAGCTTATCACAAAGACCAAACAAAAATGGAATTTAATTGACGTCACTTCACGCTAGAATGTTCATGGAGCCAGAAAATATCTGCCTAAGGAACTTGGTGATCTTAATGACTTCTGTGATATCTTATCTAGGGAAGAATTTTATACTTGCTCACATTATAATCTGAATAAGCAAAATAAGGAAAAATAAGGAAATATTTAGGTCATAAGTTCCAATTAAAATTTTGCCTCATGAAAGCTGTATGTATAGAGTGAGGAAAATGAGTTGCTTTTTCCTAAACAAATCTGTACATGAAAAGCTGGTCATCCTATTTACTGCTTATCAATTAAATTCCCCTTAGTTTGGCACTATTTTTAACATATTCATATGCTAAAGTAATCAGCTTTTATACTGTAGAATGTTCAAACCACTCTTAAGGTTTACAATTGCCATGAAATTAACGTAAGAGATTTTATTCTGTCATTAACCTTCATTAGCTTAACAATATTTCTTATTTGATTGTTTATTCCTGTGTGCAGCTTGCAATTAGAAATCCCCTGGTAATACAGAAATGTATTCTACTTTGTAGAGTGTAAACCACAGAGGACCTCATAACACCCTCAAAAACCTACACATAAAGCCATCTGCTTCATCGCTTTTCTCAAGGAAAGCACTGTGTCTTCAAGGCTCAGTCAGTTCAGAATTGGGAAGAAGGAAGAAAGGTCTGCTTTGGCTAAGACACAAATCCATACAAATTTGCAGCCTAACATTATTTAGGTCTGCATCAATGTGCTAATACTTCTCTTTATTTTTCATTTTGACTTTTTATTATCAGTTATGTCACTGTACTTTTTTGTTTTAGCTAAGAAGTAAAAGTACCAGCACAGCCTGAGAAAAGTCCTTTCTGCCTTTCCAGACTGGGTGGGAAGCAGAATCTCATGAGAGAGCTGAGTCCTATTTTGGTCTTGTAACCAAAACCATTTTAATAGGTTGGGAGCAGATTCAAACCTATGCATTGTATGTCACAGAATCAGAGAATCACAGACTGGTTGACGCTGGAAGGGATCTCTGGAGGTCATCTTATCCACCCCCCCTGCCCAAGCAGGGCCACCTAGAGATGGCTGCCCAGGGCCGTGTCCAGATGGCTTTTGCATATGTCCAACAATATAAACTCCATAGCCTTTCTGGGCAACCTGTGCCAGTGCTCAGTCACCCTTACAGTGAAAAACTGTTTCCTGATGTTCAGAAGGACACTTCTCTGTTTCAGTTTGTCCTTGCCCATTGGCCGGTCACTGGGCATCACTGAAAAGACCCTGATTCCATCTTCTTTGCACCCTCCTCCCTGCAGGTATTTATATACATTGATGAGATTCCCACTCAGCTTTCTCTTCTCCAGGCTGAAAAGTCCCAGCTCTTTCAGCCTTCAGTCTTCAGACACTTCTCGCAGTTGCCATGATCAGTCAAAGATTGTTGAAAGTGGCCTCACAATGACATCTGCCAGCTTCCTCAGTGTTTGTGAGTGCATCTCATCAGGGTACATGGACTTATGCAAGTCCATTTTGCTTAAATATTCCCTGACCTGATCCTCTTCCACAAGGGTACATCTTCCTTGCTCCAGACTTCCCCTGTGGCCTCTAGGACCAGGGATTCCTGCAGGGTAGCCTTGCTAGTAAAGACTAAGGCAAAGAAAGCATTCAGTACTTCAGCCTTTTCCATGTCCTGCATATCCCTGTCTCATTGAACAATGGGCCCACATTTTCCTTAGTCTTCTTTTTGTCACCTATGTACTTATAGAAGCCCTTCTTGTTGTCTTTGTTTCTCCTTGTGTTTCCTACCTGACCTGAAACTAAGAGCTTTCCAAACCTTGTGATGATGTGTAAGGAATGTTTTAGAATGTCTCCTATTCCTGCTACATCCTGTTAGAGATAAGGGTGTCTGGAAACGGTAAGAGTAGTTCCATGTAAAAGCACATTACTGATATTAACGAGAAGTAGCAGCAATAGTGGTGTTTCTACTGTATTCTGTATGCAGCTGGCGGTGCCCATTCAGTAATAAATGACTTTGACATGTAAGTGCTGAGTAGTGCCTGCACACTGTAGGTCAATGACATATTAAAATCCATATTGTGAAAGAGAACATTATAATATTATCAGGTAACTTAAGTTGATTCATTGTTTTCAAGCAGTATAGGAGTTACTGCATGAAGAAGAGAAAACCTGTTCCTTCTGTTTCTTCTGTGTTGAACTGGTATGTAGATTGCTTTGCTCCTTGTCCTTCCCACAGGCCAGCTGAGGAAGAGGCAGGGCCCTCATACTCTTGGAGCACGTGCCTCTGTTTCCAGCACACAAGGTCTTCTGAGATATCTGGAGGCAGCAAAAAAATAGCTGATTTCAAAATTAGGTTTCACAGGCTACCTTTGTTAAGATTGGAAATATGTAGAAACATGTTTTGCGTAAAGACTTTCTTTCTCCTAAGGGAGAAAAGATTTTGCAGGGCCCAGTGATTCCCTTTAACTTGAAGAAAAGGCATCAGGCTGGTAGAGGAAGCAAACCTTGGAAATGCAAGGGTGACAGTTTTACAAGCAAGCTCAAGGGAAAACTCACACTCTTAAAGCTTGCACGGCTAACATAAATGAGATCATCTGCTTTAGTTTTAAACTGGGTAGTTGTGTGTGTGGCAGCACATCAAAATAACGCAAGGAAAAAATGCACAGCACGATTCTCCTTTTGCCGGCGTTGTTGTGTTCATGAGAACTGCCCTTTAGGTGGTGCTCGTACAATTCTGCCGTTTGCCGGAGCAGCGGCTCCCCAGGCGGGGTGCGCGGTCCTGCTGCCTTCCACACATGACATCAAACAGATCTTCAGCATTTTTAGCTTCCTTCTCAGACACCTAACGTGGTCCTTGCCGGTCTTTTGCTTCAAGTACCTCTGTTGTTACCACCTTTCTAGCATGATCAGTGGTTAGTTGATGCTTGATGTATTTTAATTGTTGCAATACTGACTTCTTTCCCACTTCCTGCATTGCTGAATAGTAGGGGAATAAGAGCATCTGGAGACAAGGAAACTGAAGAAATACCTCTGTGCAGTATGGTGCTGTGCATGACCCTTCTTCTGAGTTCCTGGTTGAGTCCTGGGACACTGCCCTAGCTGTTTGCTGGATGGGGAGGGAGCAGGGAGTGAGGAGGAGGAGGGTAGCCACGTATCTTTCATTTCAATACATTCTGTTTCTAAGTTATTCATAACTTTTTCTGTGGAAAAATAACTTGTTCTGTCATCACAATTTTCAAGTTTGTCCACTTTCTGATCTCTCACCATTTTAGCATAGAAATTCTCATGAGTTTTGAGGTAAAATGAGGAGACAACTTTGCTTGCAGTCTTCTCAATACTTCCTCATTCTGCTGTTACATTGCAAAAGCAGGAAATGTCACGTATGTACAAAGGGTGTAAGAATACAAACACAGTTCTCTAAACATTCTTGGGCTTGTGAGAACAATGGCATTTCTCAAGACTGACTGATAGTGTTGCGTATACACAATGCTTTCTCTTTCTGCTAAATACTTACGACAAGAAAGAGAATGAACTGTTTATTTGTCAGCTGAGTATATTTTCCTCTGGCTACAATCTGCAAAAGATAAGTGTTACTAAATTCAATTTTTCCATGTCAGAGCAGATCTCTAGCTCATGGCACTAGAAACACCTTCCTGCCCACACATGTTAGAGAAACAGCAACTCCCTGGCCCAGAATGAAGCCCCAGGTTACAGTTTTCCAGCACGGGGTGTCTCTGTAGTCCAGTTGATGACAACTGTTGTTGAAGCACCGTGTTAGCTAGAGGATGTCTAATTCTCTGTCAAGATGGGGCTTCATCCTATCTAAGTGTGGAAACAGCATGAATGCTTTGCCCTTTTCCTGTGTAGCTTTCGAGTCTGTCAAATTGCCTGCATGCACAGATCACTCTCTTTTTGTCATACAAGATCTGTCTTTTCTTAATCCAAGCTTTTTTCAATGTTTTCTTTCTTCCCTCCCTCCCTCCCTTCCTTCTTTCCTTCCTTCCTTCTTTTTATTTCTTTCTTTCCTTCCTTTCTTTCTCTCTCTCTCTCACCTCAGTTGGCAGACATCTAAGGCACTAAAGACTCATCTGTTTTTGCTGATTTAAATGGAATGTTGTTTTTGTTTGCCTTTCTTGATTTTTTTTTTTTTCTAACAACCCAGATCTGACATACAGGGGCATGCAACATGATTGTAAACATTTTCTGGTGTGTCACATTTGTCTCCCTTGAGGGAAAGGACTAAGCAGGAATACTCATCAAGTATTCCTGGGAACTTCTTCCTCTGCTCTGGGATGCAGCGCCTTCAAGATTTTTCTTTTTTCCTTGCCATTGCCAAACAATCCACAGCTCTCAAATTATTTGTAGGCACCTTTCTAATGGGACTATACAATCAGGATGCAAATAACTAAATGATATTTTAATTTTTTTTTAACGTGGTAGAGTTTTTCTTCATAGCTCCTGAGAGCTTGGATTTTCAGCTGGGACTAGGTCCTGCCTCTGCCTCTTCTTGGTTACATCAAGTGACACTCCTCACTGTGCAGGTAGCACTCCATGGGACAGCTTGGCCAGAACAATTCTGTCCCCCTGCAAAGCTGGGCATGTGCCACAGTAATTCACCTTTCTTTTTACGCAGGTTAACTAAGAAAGGGCTCAGACCCTTCCCTGCTTAAGCTTCCACATTTTTCTCAAGAGTTTTGTCATAAAAATCTACAGCCTTTTTAAAGGGAAGTAGATAAGCATCTCCAATAATTTGGGGCAACAAGTTAAGCCCTGTGCAGGACAGATACTCTGGCCTCTCCACAGCTTCCCAGTCTCTCACTCAGCAATTTATCGCTTGTCCCAGTGTACAAGCAGTTGCTTTTTTTCCTTATGAACAAATTGCTAAACTCTCCCATTTCCCATCTGCCGAATTTTTGGTTCCAGAAAACCACAACAGACACAGCACACTGCTGCACTCCCTGTCCTTAGGTCCTGCACAGGAAGCGTTTTGGCAGCGTGGGTGCCTGGTGGCCTCAGTGAACTGGCCAGCCTCCAAGCCAAGAGAGACTCGGGAAAGCTTCTGCTACACAAACACATGTAGCTGAGGCGATCAGGTTTTCAGCTTGGTTTTAGGCAAGTCCCTTTAAGGCCATGTTGTGAGCATCCTGGACTGCCTTTCACAGCTGGTTTTCATGACTTTTCTGACCTCCTAAAAGGGCCTGCAAAATTTTTTTCTCCAAAGACATGTTCCTTTGCTCAACAAAGTCTGTGTTTCAGTATTGTCTCATGAAGAGTTACACTACCCATGCAGAGGGCATACTTACTTCAGAAGACCAGTTCAAATACTTCTATCAATAATTACTCCTATACCTCAAATTATAAAAGATCTTCTCTTATATGGGAAGGTCTGGGCATTGGACCTTGCTCCTGACCCTTTCTTAGCCATAGGGGGACCTGTGATATACTCATGTAATGAAAAAGAAAACTATGCAGAAGAATAGTAAGATGATCCACTTAGATCTGTTCTTTCCAAACAAGCAGGTGTGTAATGTTCCTGTCTCTTATTTTACCATTAAATGTATTGCAGCATCTTTTGCCTGGCAATTGTTATATGGAATTCAGCCAGTTTTGCTAAAGGCTGAAAGTTATTTCCATGGCATGGGTGTTTTATATCCTTCAAGCCAAGTTTCATGGGTCTCTATTTCATCACATGTATGACAAAACCCCTCACCAAGTAGGGCTCTATTGAGGTCACCAGTGAGACACCTGGAAATGCACTGGGAGCAGTTACAGTGCAGGCTGAGCCATGCTGGGAGGCCATGGAGGCATGAGGTGGTTATAAAAAACAAAAATGTTTTTCTTTTCTATCATTCACAAATTAAAGTCTGCTATGAACGCCAGTTTTTAATCAGGTTGATGACTCTGGGAAATGTATGTGCAGTTAAATGAACATATTTGTGAGCTCTGGATCATAAGCTGTCCTGCGCCGAGTAGCACAAACCTGACTGTTTCATCATCCTGATGAGTTTTTCAGTGTAAGTGAAGTCCTGAGAACGTCACTGCTCACCTGAGAAAGCTTCTCAGCAATTTACTGAAGGGTTTGTTGCTCAAAAAAAAATTTAATTCTCAGTTTTTTTAATGCACTGGACTCCATTACTTGAAACAAAACCTTGAGTTGTTTACCTTTTCAGATTAGGTTATGTAACTCTCTAGCCCCTAATTGGGAAAGTAATCAGACTTCAAGTCTGGAAGTGCTGAAAAGTGCTGAAAAAGCACATTCCTTCTCTTTCTCTGAAAAGGCAAATTCCTTCTAGTTTCTGCTTTACTACACATCAACCAAAGTAATGGGAAGATTTTTGCTATTATCAGTGGACTTCAGACCAGGGTTATTGCCTTGATGGTAGAACTGGTTTTCTGATCTTAAGCCTGAAACAACAAACAGTTTCTGTGTATTTATGGTTTTATCTTGATATCTAATAGTAACGAACTTTTCCTCTTTTTTTTTTTTTTTTCCCAGACCCTTCCTTGCTGACAGTGACGACTTAGATCTTTTACAAGCTTGAAAACACAGGCTTTTTCAATAGATTGGTAAGCCAAGTTACCACTCTGACTGTCAAAGATTTGAGTGCATTAGGAAGAACATGGATTCAAAATAATGTTCAGGGTAGCATTTAAAGGAATTAAAACTTTAATTGGAATATAAATATGAACCTATTTTTAAACAGCATAAAAGCTTTGGTGTGTGCATGATGTCTAAGGACAGAGACAAAGATATGGGACAGAGGGAACACCTTTTATTAGACCAGCACAAAATGCAAACTGAGAAAATTACCCAGAGTTTAAGCAGATAGCTACAAAATGATCATCTCTTAAAGAAAGTGCATCTGGTATGTGTGAAGTAGAGGGATCATTAACTTGAAGTAAAGCAGAAATGAAAAGGAATTTGCCTTTTCAGATAAAGAGAAGGAATGTTTCCTAGCTTGTTTAAATTGCTAGTGTAGATGAAGGCAGATATTGAAGTTATTTGTTTTCACCTGATTTGTGGTTGGAAGGAAGTTCCACGTCTGCCTAATTATATAACTCTTTCTTTGCATTCTGCTTCTCTTGAACAAGTACCTCAACATCAGTCTTAAAAGAAGCATTGAGCAAAGTGAGGGGTAGCAGCTTGTGTCATAGAGCTGGCTAATGACAATAAATTTACTGTGAAACTCTGGGAAGGAGCAACAGAAAGAGCCAGGGGGTGGGAGAAAACCTTCAACTCGGAGCTCAGTAATTTAGGAATTGCTTTGCAAAACTGCTTGTTTGCCTGTGTAGTAATTGTGGGATGCAGCACTTAATGGGGACAGAGGTTCAGCCAGTACAGTCATCCCAGCTGTCCTGGAGCTGTGGGCTGCACTGAGGAGAACTCCTGGGAAACAGAAGCACTAAACACCAATGTCCACAGTGATGGTTCTACAGAGTTTATTTTCCCCATGTACATCTAGATTGGATGACTTCCTTTATATACTAGGGTGCAGAGTGATTTTTACTGTCCCTGTTTCTCTCTGAGCACAAGGAGAGAGAGAAACTTACATTTTACATAGCAGTGAGCATATGTGATACATGCCCCAGCCTGTATGCTACATGGGACTATGCTAACGGTAAATCTTACTTTCTCTGTCCTCTGCGAAACTCTATTGCAGGCAGGGCGTATTTTCTTCTTTCTGAGCAAATCAGTTTTCTTTACAATAACATGCCTTTTCTATATTTCACAGGTTCAACAAACTTTGTAAGAGTTTGCAAAGTGTAAGGACACATGAAAAGGCACATACATGAGATCCAATTCTTGTTTGCACTGCAGCCACTCATTGGCAGTAGACAGGACCTTCAAAAGATAGCTTACAGTGATCTTAAAGTGGTTTTAAGCTACCAGATTGATGTAATGCTACTCACTTAGTGCGTATTTGTCCTGCACAGTACCCATGACTTAACTGTGCAGACACTGTACAAACAGAAAAGCCCTGCATTGAGCTTCTGGCCATCTAAAGACAACGTGACAGAATTTAATCTCTTGCAGAGCTTGTACTTCATACCTAGAGGCATGACTTGTGGCACAACATTAGTGTACAGATGTGAGCATGCTGCTGTAGCAGATGGATTTCCATTTGGATGTGTATCGCTGCAGTCTGCACTAGATGGCCTGTTCTACAGCAAAGGAAGGTGCAGAACCGGGGAACTGCATAAGAGGTGATCCATGAAGAAAAATGTGCCAAATATGTGCTGAGCAATTTCACAGGAGACACACGTGAAGCAAGCGTCCCTCAAATCATTAGTCTTGGGGGAAACTACCACATGCCAAGCAGAAGTATTGCTGTCAGGGCTTTGTGGAGGAAAGAGCAGCATGATGAGAAGGCCTGCGCTCCCCTGATGATCACAGAGAGATACATCCTCAGCACATGCGCTGAAGAGAAAAGATTTATCACTGACAATCCAGTGTGGAGACAAGAGGCCAGATGTAGCTGACCTCACGGACTGCTTACTTGATAGAAACAGAGGGGATTCCCTTGCAACATCGATGATCTTCACTGTAATGAGAGCTACTGCTGGCACCATACAGTTTAACCGTGCTGTAGCAAGCCCGAGGCATACTATTTTGGCAGAAGACACCACCAAGTGCTGGAGTATAAGCACTGCATGTAGGCTTTGCTAAAGAAGCTGTTATGAAACATACTGACTACCCTGTACAAGTTTTTGGCCGTGCTATAACGTACGTTTTCTGCAGTTGCAAACCCAACCAAAGGCCTTTGACATTTTTAAAATATGGATTAACTTGAAAAACCTTCAAACACAGTTTTAAGGTTTTCTAAAATAGGATTGGAAAAATGGAAGAAAACTGAAATGAGGCTTCAGGGAATTAAGTACTCAAATTAATTCTAACTTTTTAGGTATTGTGTTTCAAACTGAAGATGCTCCTGGTGATGATAATGCACAACATGGTACTGATGTGTCTCCACAGCTTCCAGTTGAGAAATCAGCTTATTTCACTCAGGGTCCCTTACAGCATACTATACTGCATGCATGAGACCTCCACACGTACAGGAGCTAGTGTGACTGAAAAGATCACCTACTACTTTATTTTACGGCTAGGAAAGAAATTATCGTTACCAACTGTGTGTAATCAGAGGTTTTCATGGCAACATGAATTTTAAAGGAATGAGGAATTTAAATGTCTTTAAATAGTTACAAGATTAAATATTAAAAAAACTGGGCTTTTCTTGGCACCCTGATTCATCTGCTGCTATGGGCTGTGTGATAAGACCCATTGTTCTAGCGCAACACCCAGCTGAGGACAAAACAGAAGAGGCCACCCCGTGATCATCATGCAGGCCAAGGGGGCTGCAATCCTGGAGCAGAAGTCTTAGCGTTGCTGGAACATGCCTGCAATGGGGCTTGTAGGTTTCTGTCGGACCTGAAAAGCCTGAAAGCAGATGAACGGAGGGAAACTTTGCCGTAGCATCTCTTTTAGGCTGCCAAGTGGGAGAAGCTAGTTTTGAGTCTGCTGCATACAAGAGGACTGTCTGGTTGTCAGAGTTACATCCACGCTTGATGCAAGAGTAGAAAGTGTTTACCAGGTGCAAGTGTTTAAAAATCCTAATAGCATCATCAGTTTTAACTCTTTGAAATCAAATAAATATTTGTCTGTAGGGCAAATTACAGCCCAAGCTTGTTGGCTGCTTTGCTGCCCACTAGTTTTATCCATGTGTTGAACAGATCAGTATATGCTCATCAATTTAGCCAGAATTCACTGTTTTCCAATAGAAAACTGCTCAGCTCAGATCATTTACCAGCACCTGCATTTGCTCCTCACATAAATGAGTATTGACATCTGGGTCAGATTCTCTCAGAAATCTCTTATGTCTACTGAAAACCAGCAGGACTATGACATATATTTAGCATTATCTTCAGTTTCAGAAATGTACTCAGTCAAATGTTTATCGACATGGGATTCCTGCTTTAGCCCAGCATTTAAAATACTGTAACTCATGTTGGTTTCCTGTATATTAATACTACTTTACTCTTACTTACTTGCTTTCCTTTATTTGTTATCCGTGTGTTGCATTGTGGTATTACATGTGTATTGAATCAATTCCTTGTGATTCTGCAGGAGCCCACTTCAGTGCCTGGGTTTGACCTGGCTGGGACTCCTGACTAAAGCTGCAGTGAAGCCAAAACTCTCTGATTTAGGCTTAGAAAAAATTGTGGTGGACAGAGCAGCAAACTTCAGGGCTGTATCCCTGCTCCCAGCACCACAGTCAGTAACTGCATGCTTGGCCACACAGCCCAGGGGCAGAGGATCCCATCAGAGCAGCCTGGTCCCTTCCTGACGCACTTTGCAGAGAGCTTCAGTTCCACAAGACAGGGCAGGAGTCTTTGGAGCAGTCATGCTCCAGGGACCCTATGTGGTCAAGTACCTGATCAAGGGTCAAAGGAAGACTAGGGAAAACACAGGCCTGCTGCTGAATGGTGCAGGGCACCTGGTAACAAATGACATGGAAAAGGCCAAGGTACTCAATGCCTTCCCTCCTCAGTGTTTACTGGTAAGATCAGTTTTCAGGAATCCCAGGTCCCTGGGACCCTAGGGAAAGTCTGGAGCAAGGAAGACTTACCCTCAGTGAATAAGGACCAGGTTAGGGACCACTTAAACAAACTGGACATACATAAGTCCATGGGGATGAGTGCTGAGGGAGCTGGGTTATGTCATTGCAAGACCACTCTTTGAATGGTCATGATGGCAGTGAGAGGTTCCTGAAGGCTGGAAGAGAACAAATGACACTCCTATCATCGAGAAGCCAAGAAAAAAGATCTGAGGAATTACAGGCTGGTTAGCCTCGTCTCAATTCCTAAAAAGGTGACAGAGCAACTAATCCTGGAAATGAGTTTCAAACACATGAATGACAAGGTGATCAGGAGTAGTCACTATGATTTATGGAGGGGAAAACCGTGCTTAACCATTGTGCTGGCCTTCTACAGTGAGGTGACTTGCTTGGTGCCTGATGGTAGATTAGATCCAGCAGTGGATGTTGTTTAAATTGACTTTAGTAAGGCTTTTGACAATGTCTCCCAAAACATCCTTGTAGGCAAACAGAAAGTATGGGCTAGAAAATTAAACAGTGAGTGGTCTGAAAACCAGCTGAATGACTGGGCCCAGAAAGTTGTGATCAGTGGCACAAAGTCCAGCTGGGGACAAGTCACTAGTGGTGTAGCCCAGGGTCAATACTGGGGCAAATACTGTTTAGCATCTTCATGAGTGCCCTGTATGATGGGACAGAATGCACCCTTGTCATGTTTGCAAATGATACAGAACTGGGAGGAGTGGCTAGACCAGATGGTTGCACTGCCATTCAGAGGAATCTGTACAGGCTGGAGAAATTGCCAGAAATTAACCTCATAAAGTTCAGCAAAGGAAAATGCAAAGTCTTGCATCTGAGGAAGTATGGCACCAGTACAAGTGGTTCGCAGCTGCTTTCCTCCAGTCAGATCAGATGGCACAGTTAGGTAGATTAAGGCAACTGGTGCCATTCTAACCAGAACATCAAGTACCCAAAGTCTTCTGGGCCTTTTAAAACATTTTACTTATTTAAAACCACTTTAATGTTGGAAAATTGCCATTCCATCTATGAAGGAAGTTGCTGTTGAGCTGAAATAATACAAGTGTGAGGCATGATACCCTGCCCTGTCCACTGGCTTCATATTGCTTCTGAGATGGGCTGCTCTCAGGGGCTTGGATGCATTCAGCAGCAATAAAATGTTTAAAGATTGCTAATTATTTTCCCTCTCAATTATCTGTATGCCTCATGTATTGTACAGCCAACCCTGCTCTGCCCTTTTCTGATAGTACCTGTGCCCTTGCACAACACAAAAACCACACTGTGGCTGCAGTCACATGTATCTAATGGAAGGCTTTAAACTCTCTTCTTATAAGATTCCTCAGCTGCAGATTAGGACATTCATCCTAAATGAAAGGATGAGAGAAGGATAATTCCCAAGAGGCACCGAGTAGCTACAGTGTTTGTCAAATCCTGCTGACCTCTCCTCAGTTTGCTGCTCTTCCTCCACCCTCCCTGGCTCACACCTCCTCACCCACATAGGCAACATACTTTGGAGGATATTTTTAATGCATGTGAATATAGAAACTAACTAAAGAATGGATTTTTTCTGCACCTCTGAGTGAAAGCACTGCAGTTGAAGGAGCCTGTGTTCTTCCTCCCTCCCCCTGTGTGCAAAACTCAACCCAGGAATTGCCAGTGGAGCTTTTTTTTTTTACATCTCTGTTGTGTCCTGTTGTCTCTAGTAAGCCTCTCCATCCTCACTATTGGTCTTAAAGCAGCCTCACAAAGAATGCACCCCGCAGAAAATATTTTGGAGGATGGACGGTGTCAGTGTTTCCTCTTGCCAAGAGCATCATGCTGTGTGTCTTTGGTCCCCGTGGCTAGCCCTTCCTTTGTCCCTGGCTGATGGACCTGCTGTAGCTGTGGCAGGAGAGCAGGGAGAAGAGCCAAACACCATAATCCAGCTGGGCCACTTTGACTCACTGCTCTCCATTTAAAGAATTCATTTGACTGGGGCTAGGCTAGTGACAGGGATTGGTTCTCAGCTTTGGGTGCTGGTCCCTTGACTGCTAGCATTGGATTTCATCCTGCGCTCCATCAGGAGGGTTTAAGAGATCGACAACAAGTAACATCATCTGGAATTAATACTTTTTTGCCATGCTTTTTCATGGTGCCTCTTTGTGCTTCAGCCTGGATGCAAACAGTGGTTGAGAAAGGGTTCAATGCATTTAGCTGGATGCAGGCAGTGAGCAGCCAGAAGCTGCTGAGGAGGCTGGGCTGTGGCATTGACCTCCAGGCACTGAGGCAGGCAAAAGCTGCAGGTCAATTTACTGCTTGGAAAGGAGGGACTGACCCCACAGTGTGTCAGGAACAGTTTTCTCCTCCCATCTCTTTCCAGTTGGAAGAGTCTGGTCAATTAAACTGAGGATCGGAAAACTGACTTTGAAGCAGACAAGCAAACGTGTTTTAAAGCAAACTCACATTTGAGTGCTCAGTTGCAGAGATGAGCCTGACTCACGGTGAGAGTTAATAAGGGAGAATCTCATAGAGAAACTAACAAATTATATGAACTTCAACCTTTCAAATTTTTCCAAATTTTATTTACTAACAGTTCCAATTGTCCTAGAAAGTCCCCTTTCCCAAAGTAAAAATAAACAAATGAAACTATTATGTGTAGAAACATTAAAAAAAAAAAGTGGAAAAAAAAAACGTATGTATGTTTCATGCATTCATCAGCAGCTCTGAGTTAATGTCTGAGCTGGTTTCCTTTCTTGGATTTAATGAATTTCAGAGGTTGGGCTCACAATTGCTTTAAGGTGATCTAATTGCAGGGTCCTTATGAAAGACTGCAAACTTTGCCTCTGCAATGCTCTGCTCAAGCCTTTCCTTTAATTTTCTACGATCTATTACTCTTTCACAGCTGCTTTTTTTTTTATTATTTGAATTCCACACATTTGCAGCTAATAGTCTTGCCAGTTAGCAAGATTTAATTACAAAGTAGTGGATTATTCATAGGAGGAGTGGATTATTTATAAAAGGATGTACTGTATAGAGCCTCCTTATCTGGAGGATTTAAATTGCTGTTGATATCTACCATACACTGCTTTTCTGACACACTTTTGGTGAAGGAGTTGTATAACCTGCAGGTATATCAATGCTTTAACTACCCCATTTGGGCAGAGTTTGTATCAGTAGGGACAGTGACTCTGCTGCTCTGAGTTCTCTCCTATAGTGATAGTAATAAACTGCTTCTGTTCTGACCTGATCTAAATGGTATCTCAGCTATTTCTGCGACAGTATCAACACTTCTTCCAGCATATCCAAAGAAATTAATGCCAGTGTAGGACCATGGAGCTAAAGCTCCTTTCAATATTATTAACATGCACAGCATTAGATTCCTGTCTTTACTTCACTCCTTCTTTGTCATCAAGCTTTCAAAATCTACTCAGATTTCACCATATCTCTTTTTTTTGTGATATGGTGCCATTTTGTCAACTTTGTCAACTTTTCTTTTTCTTTACTACCAATTTCATGGTAGTACTTCTGTTATTTCTGAATTTTCATTTAGCGATGTTTTTGCTGTACATTATATATCTTTGTGGGTTTCTTTTTTTATAGCAGGGTTACTAGGATCAGCAGAACATTTTTCAGCAAGTAATCTATTTTTTACAAAATTTATCTCTGGGCAGTCTTTCTGTACACCACGTTCATAAAAGTACTCTATATGTTATTCCCTAGAAACTACAGAAATATGGTACCTGAACAAGTGACTTTTCAGGCACTCCTGTGGGAGATTAGATGTTCTATGTCAAATTTAAGTAACATACATGGACTGATATTTTCCAGTACTGCCCTAAGTGAAAGAGTGGCTGCTCTTCTGCACTTGGGTGAGTGAGGAGGTGAGAGAGAAATGGTGCAGGGCTGTTTCTGGATCTCTGCAAGAAAGGGACCAACA
Source organism: Anarhynchus alexandrinus (assembly GCA_008711295.1). NCBI lineage: Eukaryota > Metazoa > Chordata > Aves > Charadriiformes > Charadriidae > Anarhynchus > Anarhynchus alexandrinus. The sequence continues at coordinate 187,259 of VUYV01000029.1, forward strand.
ACAAATGGCTTAATAAAACAGCGGTTTTAATAAAATAGAATAAAAAGAGGAATATAGATAGCGAGTAAATCTTATGTCCCTTCAGATGCAGGGTACCCTGCTTTTGTGTAGCATCAGAGGGACCCTGGATGGACTTCCTCAACAGCACGTCGTGGAGATTCTGTCCTCTCTGCCATGCTGCCATGGCTTTTCTTTTGAGTAACAAACAGGAACATATATCTTCTCCTCACAGGTTGCAATATTATCTTTGTCATAACATCACCAGCACGCAGCACAGGCCAGCACAGGTCACTCGCACAGGTTCCCTTACGGCATCTATTCACGTAAACACACAGACCTTAAGTACAAGGACCAATAGACATGGCTTCCAATACTGTTGTATAAGCAGATGGTAGTCCTGTAACAACTGCAGACATGCCCTCCATGTGCCTGGGAGACAGCATCACATATTGGTGATGGCAGGAGTATTATGAACATCTGGTTCCTTTTAACAGTGAGAAAATTTTCACCAGAGTCTTTCCTCTTTGCTCAGTCATTGCTTAGTGTATGGACAAGGCTGTAATGGCAACCTCTGTAGCTCAAGGCCTCCTTGTCATATCGAGGTACAGCCCTGGGAAGGTAGGAAGAGAATGAGCTTAACAAATAGTAATGACGAAGCAGTAAAAAACATTGCAGCCATTTCCTTTGTACCTCTTCCCTGCAGCATGGGTCACAAGGGCCATAATTTTCATCTTCTCTTTCTGATGCTATTGCATAGGTAGAAAACCTTTCTCCCTTGCAGCTTGAAAAATAACAAGGCCTTTCCAGTTTTCTATAAAGAGTATAGAGGTGAGGGCTGATGCAGGCTATTTCTGGACAAAAGAAAGCATACGCAGGTGACACACGGCACTCGCTCTCTTTTCTTTAGGTTCATATGGCTATTATGTACAGAATAAAAAATAGTTAAAGACTTTTCACTAACAACAATAGCTGTAAAAAATGTAGCATCAGCACAGAGCAGAAATTCTTTTCCAGCCGTGTGACACAGTCCCTGAGTTTTCTAACTGCAGGTATGAGCTACCAAACTCCTTTTTTTGGCATATACAAACGTTGACTAAATTTTAATACAGGTAGTTAAATTCTACCTATGTAAAATCCTCCCCCCAGGCTGAACTAAGTACAATTTATTACAAAAGAAAAACACGTCTGGTGTCAAGGATGAATAATTTTTACCATGGATTACAGCAACCCATCATGACTGAGAAAAGATTAACAACTATTTGACAGAATGAGATATAAGTCCTCAGTGAGACTTCTTTGAAATTTCTGATCATGTAGTTCTTACACAAATATTTATCTCATTGTTTCTCAAGATCTGTTCTGTTACTGAGATAAGATTGTAAACCCTGTGCCCAAAACCTGTGCCCAAACCTGCAGATATTGAAAAAGAGATCGAGTGCCATCTTGTGGATGACACAGGAACATAAAAATTTATTCCAGAAAGTCGTATTCCTTCAAAATGAATGGAAGTACACAAGCATACATCTGTTTATATAGACATTATAACCAAAGGGGTAACTTATTTTTAACAGGAAGAAACATATTATGAACAATATAAACGTACCTGCCTCACGATTTATTTCTTTTTTGCTCTACAGCCGAAATAAACTAAAAATTCCAGGGGCGAGTGGTCACATTGTTTACTGTTATGGCCTGTCATAGTTTTAGACAACTAAGTAACAACTTTAGTATTTGGTCTTAATATTCAAGATACTTCCGTTACTAAATATCATTATACAAAACTTTTCATAACATCTCTTTCCACACGCTGTCAGACAGCAGAACAGACTATATGCAGTAGTAGCATGGGACTTTTTTTTTATCCACTTTTCCTTCTTTTATGTATATTACCACTATTCCTTTTTGTTCAGCTGAAGTTACATAAACGATGATTCTGTAAGTCAGCCAAAGTTACTCAAACTGAAGCAATGAATTAAAATGTTAGCATTAAGCAGATGGTGGGGACCAGTATGAGAGAAAAAAGAATTAGAAAGAGGCAAATTTGAGGTGCAATAATTTAAAAAAGAATTTTGGCCTTATTCTATAAAATAACTAGTGCCCACAGATCTGTGAATTGGTAGCATTCAGCATTTTGTGGTGCGACATAATCAGTTTCTCAAGACACTTCCCCATCATTAGAATGAGCTGGTTACCATTGGCTTTGCCTGCAATTTGGTATGAGCGTGTCATACAGTATGAGGCTGCTTTTCCTTAGAAAAAATTAGCCAATAGCATTAGAGGTAACTCCAGCAGCACTTTTGTAACTTGTTATATCTAACTGGTAAAGCTAGCAACTGTGCCTTACAGGAATAACGGGAAATGATTGGGAATTCACTTCAAGGACTTTGACAATCTTTCAAGATATTGGTATGTGCTTTTATCTCAATGTGCGTAAGTACACTGCAGCAGTCCTGAGTAAGATCCCCAAGACTTCTTTGGCATCTGTACCACTGACATAAACAGACCAGCCTAGGCTGTCTTCTGTGGATACCGTATGTGCACCTGTTATCTGCTATCTTGAATGGCACATATGCAAATTCAATTTATTTGAGCTGGATCAGGTCCACAGAAAAGAAAGCATCAATCAGCTCGGTATATTAAAGCATCGTAGTGACACACCTACAACATGAGAAATGACTGGAAACAGGACATTAAAGAAAGAAGCATTGTCGGGGCCTTTACTTTCCGATAGAGTGAATACAGAATGAGTGTTTCTGTCCGGATGTCTTTTCCTGAAAGGAATATCTGCAGTGCTGGGCTGCCAAACCATGGGAGAGTACAAATTATTTTTCTTTAGCAAGCAACTCCAGTATGTCATAATTATGTAATAAAAAAATAAAATAATAATAAAATGTTGTGGTTTGGGCCTAACCAGCCACTGTGTGGAACGACAGATGCTCTCCCCTACTGCTCTTCAAAGGAAGGCAGAAGAGAGAGAGAGAGAGAGAGACTTCTGAGTTTAGACGATACTGAACTAATGAAATATTAATAATAAAATAAAAAGAAAATAATGAAATATATACAAAGCCATATCAAACTCCCAGGATGACAATCACGTCACCGGCTGGCACTGGGGAAGTACCAGACTGGATTCAGTGATGGACAGGAACTGGATTTCGGATCTGCATTCAGGATCGGGATCAAAGGCAGACGAACAGACAGAGTCCTCAGATGTCGGCCATTGAAGGAAGAGAGAGCTGACCCTTTGATCCCTCAGCTTTTACACTGAGCATGAGGCAGGTGGGATGGAATACCCCGTTGGTCAGTTTTGGGTCACCTGTCCTGTCCGCTCCTCCCCTCAGATGGGACCCCTCTGTGCTTTTCTGTTTCCAACCCTCCAACGGGGCAAATAACCACGTTATCTGGGCTTGGGTGTTACAGCAATAAGTATAAGCAGAGCCTCTCTGCATACCATGCCTGGGCATCAGCTATAAACATGGGTCTTAACACCCTGAGGGCGAACAGCGTCTGCACAATATGCTGTTAATTTCGGTAGTTAGAAGAGGCCCAGCTAAGAAGTGAAGTTACTGAACAGAAAATTGGTTCTGTTTTACCTCAAACCAGGAGATATATATATATAAAAATATCTATTTTCACCGGTTTTCCCAGAGGTCTGCTGTATTCTGAAGCATTTGAGCTTTCTTGAAAGAAAAAGCAAAAATAAGAGTCGGTGGGGAAGAGACGTTGGCCATTTCACGGCTGGGGTGCCGTGAGCGTGCGGTGCGACTGCTGGGCGAAGAGGGCTGACAGCCCCAGCCCCGGCCCTGGCCCCGGCCCTGGCCACCTCAGGAGGCCGCGACCCCGGCGCCGGAGGCGACCTGAGCCCCGCCTGGATGGGCGGGGTGGGAGCGAGTCCATTTTTGAGGGGAGGTGGGCGCTTACCGGGGGACTTGTGTGACTTGAGGGCCGGAGCGCCGCACCTGTGTCGCCTCCTCCTCCAACCCCTCCTCCTCCTGGTAGCGCCTCCAGCACAGCGGAGGTGAGGTGCCGTGCGCGGCGGGCCGCCGGTCTGCGAGGCGCCGGCCGCCATGAGGCACCTGCCTTACTTCTGCCGCGGGGAGGTGGTGAAGGGCTTCGGCCGGGGCTCCAAGGAGCTGGGCATCCCCACCGGTGAGCGGGGTGCGCGGGGGAACCGGGGCGGGGGTGACGCTGACGCCTCCCGTGAAGGCCACCGGCGAGGCGTTGGCCGCGGCCCGGCCTTGGCCACCCCGCGCGGGGCCCGGTGGTCCGCAACGCGTCCCTGTCCCCCCACCCCCCCTCCCTCTCTCGCTGGTGAGAGCCCGGGCCTGGCGGCTTTCATCGGCCCGTAGCGGCCGGGCCGGCTGAGCGGAGAGGTGCCGTGCCCCCGGGGAGGCAGGGCCGCCCGGCTCCGCTGCCGCCCCTTTGAGCTGGGGAGGCGGCCCGGCTGTCCCGCACAGCCGCGCCACTGCTATGACTTGCTCTTTCTGTGAACAGGCTTGGCTTGTGCCGTTGTAGCGTTTTTGCTGGGTTTTTATCTCAATCCCTCCTTTCCCTCCTTTCCCTCCTTTCCCTCCTTTCCCTCCTTTCCCTCCTTTCCCTCCTTTCCCTCCTTTCCCTCCTTTCCCTCCNTCCTTCCCCTCCTTCCCCTCCTTCCCCTCCTTCCCCTCCTCTCCCTCCTCTCCCTCCTCTCTCTCATATTGCTTGCACTCTTCTTCACGGTGTTATTTCCCGACTCTCTGTCAAACGATTTCTTTCTGTTTGCGTTGCTGTTGGTTAGCTCATCTGGTGGTGGTGGGTGATGGTTTGGAAGATGCTGAGAAGCGCTCCATCATAGGCGCTGCGCGCGGTGGTGGTTGTGAGACGGTGGTTTGCATAAACGTCCCTTCTTACGAACTTGTTTGACCTCGGATGAGGACAAGGAAGGGAGCAGGCACGGATGGGGAGTAGCTCTAAGGGAGGAAATGTCAAGCGAATAATGCACAGATGAAAAAGCAGGGCGAGTGCGGTTGTCCCTAAGAGAAGGGTATTTTCCCATTCCCTGTCTGAATACAGATAGAGATGTAATTCAAGTGGATTTCGGTCTTTTCTAAAGATGAGGCTGAAGTCAGCGGGCATTTTGCACAAATCCCAACAGGCAAGAAAGCCTCCTATAACAAATCTTGATGTACTGGACACGTGACAACACCTGTTATTACGAACTCTTTTTTTTTTTTTCCTTTTGATTGTTTTTATATGGCTTATTAGTATCAGGGAATGTGGGAGGGAAGATTTTTCTGCTTATGAACTAGGATAGAAATCCACTAACTGTAAATTCTTTAAAATCAGCTTGAAACCTTGCATGAAGAGCTCTACCCATGCATGAAGTTAAAGCAGGACAGTTGTTCGGCTAAAGGCTTAGATTTATTCCTTCAGTCAGAAAGGAACCTATTTTATTTCAGATTTGTAGTTTTCTAAGAAAATCCTAGAAATCCCCATGTATAAATGACGTAAAAGGCAACATGAAGAAATTGGCAGGTGTCTAAAATTACAACTTCATTTAATTTTTTACATATTTTACTTATGTAAAAAAAAATTACTGATATTAAGTAATTCTAAGATGCTACTTTACAGTGCAAAAGAAACTTGATTTTTCTGTTCTTTGACCATACAAAAGCAGTGATAGTCCTAATAGTGAAAAGCATTCAGACTGCATATTTTAGTTTATGAATTTTAACCATAGAATTGAATAAAATGTGTGTAACTGTGAAATAGATAGTTCATGCAGGAGATGTGGTAACTCTGGTATTACCACAGAGACTACTTTTTCTGGTGTATACTTTGCAAGTGGCACGTTGTGTCACTATCATCATCAGTGTTCTGCTTGTAAATAGCATGTAGGCAGAGCTTGGCTTTTAGCTGTTTGAAAATTCTGTGGTGCGCTTTACTTACACAAATGTACACTTTCTAAAATTTTTGCAGCTAACTTTTCTGAGCAAGTAGTTGAAAGCTTTCCATCTGATATCTCTACTGGTATATACTATGGATGGGCCTGTGTTGGAAATGGAGATGTGCATAAAATGGTTTTGAGCATAGGATGGAATCCTTTCTATAAGAATACTAAGAAATCAGTGGTAAGAATTTTGCTTTGTGTGGTACTTTAATTATAGTAAATGAGCCAGACAGATAGATAAGCAGAATTTGATCTGTAAATGAGATTAGAAATTTCATTTGCTATTAGAAATGTGTTTGGTATCCATCTCATATATTTGTATTCTGGGGAGGAAAAAAAATAAATCCCAAAACACCCCTCAGTAGCCATTGAACACGCAGCTGTAGATAAATAAAATGTATTTTCATTTCCCTCTTCCACCATTACTTAAATACTTCTAAGATCAAAATTCATATTTCCAAAGTGTTTGTTGCTTATTGTGCTTATAGCTAGATAAACATAACCGCTAAACTGAATACATCTATTAAGCTTATGAGACCTCTAAAATGAGCTGGAACATACTGATCTCTCATCCTTTGTAATCCTTCCGCATTTAAAGCATGAGATTTTGGGGCATCTTAATTTGTAATGGTTTTTCAGTAATTCTTCTCTTAAATGGTGGAATCCATTCATGTGGTGCTGTGGCTTAACATATAGAATCAAGATCCAAAAATAAATAGTTACAGGACAGAGTTAAAATCCTCAACTGTGGCATCTATGTTTTTCTTGCTATCAGGTGCTGGTGCTTATTCCTGAGACTTGCAGAACCTGGTTTTAATTGCTAATATTTGGAAGCAGTTTTATTTTGACATGAATCCCTGCTTCGAAGGTAGCTGCCTTCATTCTTTTTAGAATTTTATAATTCAATTTCTGTGAGTTACTTGTAATAGCTCTCTTTAAAACAACTGTTTCAGTCAAATTCATTACAGTTATTTGGACTCAGCAACTTAATGATCAAAGAAATCTAGACGTTATTTGTGATTTGCTGCATTGAAAATCTTACCTCTGAAATAAATATCACAATGTTCTTAAATGCCATGCAAAGTACAATTCTCCCTAGTAACATAATCAAAAGCTGTATCCTCTTAATCTTGCATTATGCATGTTAGGCTAAGTGTCTCCATTTTCCTGATATGTGTGTGGGAGAGTTAATCAGAGGTATTATCTGAACATCCTTGCAACAAGGGAAATAAACTCAAAATTTGTCATGATAATTGTCAATGTATTTCTCTCTTTTTTTTTTTTTTTAGGAAACACACATTATCCACTCTTTCAAAGATGACTTTTATGGAGAGATTCTTAGTATAGTCATTATTGGATATATTCGGTCAGAAAAAAGCTTCGATTCTTTAGGTCAGTATTGCAGATCTCTTAAACTAATGTTTTATTTGTCATGTTCTTGTATATTGGAAGCATTGTGTCATTGTTCTCTTTCTGTCTTCATAATCAGCTGTTTCATGTAGGGTAGCTGTTTCTCATAACTGGATTCTCCACCTAGCTGTTTCTCAAGGGTAGAGAGGCCTTACAGAGAGCTGGGAAATTGCTAACCAGATGAAATTTAACAAGAGCAAGTGCTGGATTCTCCACCTGGGATGGCGTAATCTTGGTTGTACATATAAATTGGGGGAGGACGGGCTGGAAAGCAAACCCTGCAGCAAGAGATCTGAGGGTTTGGGTTGGTGACAAGTTGAATATGAGTCAACAGTGTGTCCTGGCAGCCAAAAGGGCCAACTGTGTCCTGGGGTGCATCCAGCACAGCATTGCTAGCTGGTGGAGGGAGGTGACAGTCCCAGTCTACACTGCAATGGTGTGGCCCCACCTCAATGACCTGTAGTTTTGGGCACCTCAATATAACAAGGACTATTAGAGTGTGTCCAGAGAAGGGCAACCAAGATGGTGAAAAGCCTCGAGGGCAAGACTTGGAAGGCACGGCTGAAGTCACTTGGTGTGTTCAGCTTCGAGAAGAGGAGGCTGAGGGGTACCCTCATCGCAGTCTACAGCTTCCTCAAAGGGTACAGCGGAGGGGTAGGTGCTGTTCTCCTCTCTCTGGTGACCAGCGATAGGACACGAGGAAACAGAATGAAGCTGCATCAGGGGAAGTTCAGATTGGACATTAGGAAAAGGTTTTTCACTGAGAGGGTGGTTGTTCACTGGAACAGGCTTTCCAGGGAAGTGGTCATGGCACCAAGCCTGTCAGTGTTCAAGGGGCATCTGAACGATGCTGTTAGTCATATGCTTCTGCGAGGAGCAGGAAGTTGGACTCGATGATCCTTATGGGTCCCTTCCAACTCAAGATAGTCTATGATTCTATGTCTTACCTTTGAATTGTCGGTAAAATACGGGGTTTTTTTTAAGCTGAATTTACTAATACATACATTGGTCATATTAAAAAAAATCAAAACCCCACAGCATCCACACTCAGGACTTATTTATTTCAGTTTAAAAATTATATTGTCGTGACAGTTGTCTGAGGAGTGGCTTGAAAATCACAAGCTGCTTGTAAAACCATCCGTCTAGTCTGTCCGTTTCTTTTAAAATACATCTGTGTTAAAACTGAAACAGTTAATGAAATTCTGTTGACTTTTTTGAGAAAATGTCTTGGAACAAGGAAAAAGTAGTGTTTAAAGCAATGAAAAGTGCAACGCATGTCAAATCATGTAATTTTAGAAACTGAGAATATTGCCTTTCCAACTTCAGCATTATAAATATATTCTGCCTTTGTGATTGTTTTCTGGTGTTCTGTAATACACCCATTTTCACTTGTGTGTTCAGAATTCAGATGAGCTTTTAAATACTGCTTTTCTTCGCTTTTGCAGAAGCACTCATTTCGGCAATTCAAGAAGACATTGAAGAGGCAAAAAGACAGCTAGACTTGCCAGAACATCTTAAACTCAAAGAAGACAACTTCTTTCATCTGCCAGAAGGCAAAACAGTAAACCACTAAGCAAAACCATGCGCAGTTTTTTTCATGTCATGGAGCTCTTTTCTTTGCACTACCACGTATCATGCATCACTTGATATGTGATGTATGCGTGTGTCTGGCTGGGACGGAGTTAATTTTCTTCATAGCAGCTCATATGGTGCTGTGTTTTAGATTTGTGACAAAAGCAATGAACATAACACACTAATGTTTTAGCTATTCCTAAAGAGTGCTTGCAAAGCATCAAGGCCTTCTCTGTTTCTCACTCTGCTCCCCCAGTGAATAGACTGGGGCTGTGCAAGGGGTCGGGAGGGAATACAACCAGACAGATGACCTGAACTAACCAGATATTACATGTCATATAATGGTCGTGCTGAGCAATAAAATGGAGAGGAGGGGGTTTAGGGAGATCAGCCATCTTTTGTTTGGGAACTGGCTGGTCATCAGTCCACCCATAGGAGGCGGTGAGTGATTGCGTTTGCATCACTTGTTTTCTTTTTTTATTCTTTCACTTCTTTGGTGATCTATTTTTGTCTTGACCCACAAATTTTCTTGCTTTTATTTTTCCATTCTTCTTTCCCTGTCCCACTGGAGGGGTGTGGGGGAAGTGAGCTAGTGGCTGTATGGTGCTTAGCTGCTTAGCAGGGTTATCCTGCAACAACACATTCAGGTAATTGTGATTGGAACTGAACACTAAAACCACACAAGATGATTTAAGTTTGTTTGTATAACTTGATCATTTAACCAGACATACAAAAGAAGTAGAAAGCTATTTTAGGTCTTTACAGACAAGTTGTGAATCCAAATGTTGCCAGTGATTTGGATAGCTTAGCAGGGGTGGAACAAGGCCAAAGTTAGTTGTGTCCTCTTCTGCCCCTAAGGTGTCAACAGTTAAATACTTCAGTGAAAACTGTCAGGTTTTCAGGCAGAGAATGTTATTCCAAACAGTTTTCCCAATTTTATGTCATTCCTACATCTGGATTGTAAGGAGCAGCTTAGTAAATTTTTATACTGATTGAGTGAAAAATTTGTCTGTGGTGCAAGGAGCCAGTGATTAGATAACAGTAACAAGAATAATTCACTATAGTTCCTATTTTTTATATGCTATACAGCCGTTGTGGTTGTAGGTGTCCTTTTAACTGAAATTATTGTAATTTTAATTGAAATAGAGGAAATGACTGTTACTCATTGAGTTACTGGAAAGTGGGGTTAGATACTTCTGTCTAGTTTACTGTGCATATGACCGCTCATAATCTGTGGGGTTGCCTTCTGAGGAAGTGTTTCACTAAAGTTCAGGAATTGACTGTCAGGGGGAAAGTTGGCACACTGCAAAAGTTCAGGCTTAAAGGGTGCAGAACTAGTCTAACAGCACTTCTGCTCTTTGGGCTGTAAGGCAGAGGAGGTAACTAAAGGCAACTGTATTTTGGTTGCAGCTGGCAGCTGCCTTAGATGAGGAAAACTTCTGGGTTGTTCACTATACTGACAGCAGAATGAATGACTTAAAAGTTGAAGTTAGAATGTAAGGCACAGGAAAATCCTTTCAACCCTCTGCACTAAGTGCAGGTGAGATCCAAACTTCTGGCTGCAGATTATTGAAAGTCTTTGGGGATTCTTGGAATAACGTGTTAGCATTTTAGTAGATATTGAGTATTTATTACAAGTTATTGAGGCCTTTCCCACTCTGAAATGTTTGAACAGATAAATGGAGGGTGTATTGTCAAAATTGATAGTAATTTTGAAAATATTTGTTAAAACTATATAGTATGTATGTATATATAGTGTGTATACTCCCCCCACCTGAGTACGATTTTATTAATTTCTTTCTTATCCCATCCCATTCTGATCCTGCATTTCACTCTAGTGTTTCGGAGAGCTCCGTCAAAGTACCCTTATGGGAATTCTCTGTGGTAGGTGCTGTCATCTGGCCATGGTTCTAGTTCATAATGTTTTAACTTGCAGCCTATCTCATGGGGTATTTGGTAAAAGGCCTTGAGTAAGTCAAGAAGTCCTTGTAGCTGTGCAGGACTTCAGCCAAAACTTGATTATTCAGATGAATTGCTCATCAGCCCTGTTGATGGCAAAGATAGAAGGGATATACACCTCTCAAGGGAGGGGAAAAAATGATTTCTATAAAAGCACATATTAGAATAAGCCATTTGACATACGTTGCTAATGTTACTTATAAATGTAACTCTCCAGAGACACTGACAGTTTTGTCGTAACTTGCCTGGATGTTTTCAGCACACTTCAGCCTTCCTAGTAGGAAAATATTAAAAGAAAATGAACTTACGTGCTGTCAGAAATACTTTCTTTAAAAAACAAACAAAAAAAAATACCCAAACTCCAGACCAGAACCAGTTTAATGGGCTTTTACTGTATGCATGTTGGAAATGTGTACAAGAATTTTTCTTGAAGTGATTTGTTTTTTTCTCCTCTTTAAAATCGAGGGATGATGGAGAATTTTTTTTCAAACTTTTTTCCCCAATGTAGGGAGGCATTCTTGAGTATACAACAATGTTGAAGTGTCTTGCTTTATGTTTTACTTTTCTGGAAGAACAAACAATAGCCATGCTAGTCAATGTAATATATTGTCAAGAACATACTTAAAAATATATCTTTGTTGTGGTATTATAGCTAAGCTCATAGCTACCTTTTAAAATTATTTTTTGCCAGTGATCTCATGTGTTTGTTGTGGAAATCATAGTGCCTTAAGCTGGTTGCCTTAGTAACACTATTCTGTAACTGGTAATGAATGCTATTATCCAAAATTCATTTCATTGTTTGGTTTTAAAACAGCTGTGCTTGAGGATAGAGAACAGTAGCAAAAGGAAAACTTGAGAAACTTAATTTGCTCACAGCTGTCACCTGGAGTGTGAAGTATGTATACAGTAAAGTAATAAACTGCTCTTTGCACATTTGCCTTGCAGTTAGAGAAAATTTGGCTAAGTGTACCTATCTCTGTGCATTATTTAATATCAAATATTGTGTATTGATTTTTAAGTTCAATACATGATTCCTAGTAAAGTATAATCCTTCACAAAGTTTATACTTTTGTATTATGTGCAAATAAGGATTGTAATTTATGTTATGACACTGTACCATTAATAAAAGAATGTAGTTGAGAAAGTAATGATGCTGCTTATCACATTTTTTTTTCTGATTGTATTCTGATAGTGTTATATGTGATGCAGATCATCTGTGGATATTCCCTACTGAAACAGGTGCTGCACAGTTCTTTCCTTATGGTGCTTAAACTTCTTTCAGTTTCGGGGCGTGGGGGAAAGGAGAATTGTTGTTCTTGCTTACAAACTTGGTGCTACTTTATGTTCCAAATGTTTGCAGTTCTTTATTTGTAAGGCAATATGTCAACAGCAAGTGAGGCATAAAGGTCACTGAAATTGGTGGAGTTCAAGCTATATAAGTGTTTCCGCAGTATCAAATAGTTTCTAAATAAAGCCTGTGGTGCATTTTAATTGACTGTCTCCTGAAGTCTATTACTGTTCCGAAATGGAGTTTGTTGACAATGGGAGAATAACAGTATAAGATGGGTTTTTTTTATTCAAATGCGTATAGGTCTTTTCTGGGTAGCTGTGGCATTAAACTATCTGATGTTCTAGTAGCCTATAGAACTTGTGCTTAGCAGATGTTAAAGTGCAGCATACTTTCACGTTTAGAAAATCTCAAGGCCCAGTGTGCACAGACAATAGTTATTCATACAGGCATCCTGTATGGCTAGCTGTGTTTTGAATTTGGAGCCTTCCTAGAAACCAATATGGAACCTGTATTCAGTTGGTATCCTTTTTACTTTAGGACAGATTCCCTAGGTAATGTTCTTGAAATGTACCAGAAAAAGTAATCTAGCTCACTAAAATTTGAAAATGAATTAAAAAATACTGTTTTTTTAAAAAAATATACTTATAACTATTCTAATTTTATAGATACATAATGTTAAAAGCATTACTGATGTGACTATCTTTTCATTTATTTTTCACTAACTTACATATTGTGGACATGGACACTGTAAAACATAGTTTTCCAAATAAATACAGTGAATTAAAATGCTGGAAAGTGTCACTAGTAGCATTTCTGCTAAAGAGTCGCACTAGTGTGAGGTCTAGTTTACTGGAAACTCCATGGATGAGTGGGAATAGTAAAGACAGGTGCAAGGGGGAGGAAGCGAAAAACAGAAGGACCTTGGGATGGAAAAAAGCTCAAGAAGCAAGAGGGTGAGAGAAATTTGCCAAAGGTAACAAGTGTGTAGTCTAGTTCACTGAGATTTTTGCAACCACATTTGCCACATCTTTGTTGGGAGGTGGTACTGAGCCAAAGGAGATGCTTACTTACTGCTTTGACTAGTTGCAGATGTGTATCTGACAACTGTGGCTAAATATAATAATCGCAAAGCTGCAGCAGGTGAACTTTGAAAGTTTGCTTTGAAAGACTTTGTACTGTTTTGATATCTTTGATACCTTAATGCTTTAATAACTTTAGTATCCTTCTTAGAAAGCTGTTTCTAAGTTGCTGTGTAGAGTTAACAGCTGGTATCCTTTTTAATTCTTACTCTGCCCTAGACTTCTAGAAATTCTTGGGAATAGTTTATTCAGTTTGTAATCTGTGAGAATCACTGCTTTGTTATATAATAGCAAGGGTTATTGCCAGTACTGCTGTGCAGTGAGTCCTTGTGTCTAAGGAGGCTTCTGGCAATGACTTGGTTCCTAGGGTGCCTTCCTTTGCTGTGCGTCGCAGTTACGTGTCTCAGTGTTGTGCAAAGCTTTCTAAGGATGATTGCCTAACAGCTTAGACTGATGGAAAAAGTGTTCAGAGGTTGTTTAAATTACTTCAAATTAAACTGTGTCTGAAAACCAGCCCGACTCTGGTGATTTTTGTGCTTTATTTAGGACTTAGGGGAGCCACGTCTTCAGAATTCTAAAACCTGAAAGCAGATTTGTCTGTACCCTTTCTTTTAAAATTCAAAACTGCTTGGTTCTTTTACAAGTCAGGTGGATAGATTTGCACCCCGTTCTTCTGTTCTGGTTCAATTGTTTAAACATTCATCAGGTTCAGGGCAAAGGTCCATCTGCTGCAGCTGAAAATTAATCAGACCCGTATCTTGAAACGCATTAGTCTGGCTCAGGCCTCTTGGGGAAAAGTTCCTCTCATACTTTCACACTATTTATATGTAGACCTTTATATAACCCCAATGTGGTATCCCTAACATTGCATCAGGGAAGAATGTAACATAATGTGGTGTTGTGGGTATGCCATAGGGATTGCTTTTTGTGTTAAATGCAGTGGGGTCTTCAGGGTACTTCGGTATTTGTCACAGATCATGCTGTTCTAACAGCACAGTGTCCATGGATTTAAAAGTTAAATCCTCAAGCACCTATGTTCTTCAGGTTTCTGTTTAACACTCAAGCGCTCTAATTTCCAAGAATTCAGATGTTTTACTAGTTTTCATTCTGGAACTGAAATGATATTAAAAAAAATATATCAAATTGCCTTCAAATTTATTTTGTAATAAATACAGTCTATATAGGGCTATAATTTTTCCCCTAATTTTCTTGTATTTTTCTGAAGGGAGAAGAAAGAGAAATTATAAATGGAAGGCCCTACTTGCTAGTGTGATGGTTAGAGAATTTGCATTATCTGTTGCTCCAGGGGAGTATTTGGATAGATTTGTGGCTTATTTAGGTTTTTAAGCATGCTGAACTTTATAAACATTGCTGATAATGACAGTTAATTAATTACACAACTTAAAACTTTATATAATGATCTTCTGTAATGACTGAGAATTTAATTTTGCTTTCTTTTTTGTGGCTCAGAGTAGCAAAGTGCTTAGTATCTTTTTTTTCAGTTTCTTCTGAGGTTATGATTAGCTTGCTTTTCTATAATGCCAAGATTTGTCAGTAAAAGAATGTAGAATTCAGTGCAATGAATACAGTAAGGTTTATATTTGGCTTTCTTTTTTACTAATGATGAGATACTTAAGTGACAATATTAGGTTTTTGCATCAGAAAAAAAAAAGAACTCGGAAATGAAGATAATGCTAGGTGACAAGAAGGAGGAGAAAATACAGAAAAATAATTGGATGAGGATTTTAGATGTGATGTACATTGAGCAAGGATGGAGGAACACAAGAAAAAAAAATGGAGCAAGAACTATTTAGTGTAATGGTTATTAGGTAAGTGTAGCACCTAAACTCTTCCCAAAAAAGAAAATGTGCTTATCTAGGTGCTACATAGACAATATAAATGAGTAAGAATAAAAGGATACTAATTTCCCTTTTTGCTATTCAATTAAATGGGTAATATAAACCTGCAAAGTCATGCAAAGAGATAATTAGTGCATCTGTTTTGTTTGTTAAGGTCTGAGACCTTTACTCCAGAGTAAACCTAAATCTGAAAAGGGATGATGGGGGGAAAAAAGTCATAATTACTGACTATACTGTAACGTATCTTTTCCAACAGGAAAATTGTATTTTATCATGTTAACAACTAATAAAATCACAAGAGAGATGTTAAAATCAGCGAACATGTGTTAGGCAACTTCCTAGATATTTCTGAGCAGCAGGAAACAACCAATTAAGTAGGAACATATGGTACCTACCTTGAAAGGAGAACAGAAGTTTTGTGTGCATATGTCTCCTATTAATTTTGCATCTTAACACCTATAAATGTGTCTAGTTCATTGCAAGTATGTTGGTGTACAGTCAGAATCTTTAATCATTGTTTGATATGATAGCTCATTATTGTTGTAAATATGTACTCATTAGAAAAAAAAAAAAAGTTGAAAAACTTTTTAAAGTCTTTCTGCTCAAAAGTGCTTTTTAACCCTTAGTCAGAATATGTTTCTGTTCCTCATCAGGATGCATGTCTGGTTATTCCTTAAAGTTTAGGCTTGAAATCTGAACACATAAGAGGTTGAGAGGAGATGAAAAATCAATAGTTCTGGTCTACTCTGAAAGATATTCTTCTGCCTTCTTCCTGCCCTCACCACAGCAGGGACTCAAATTAACATAGGTGACCTGGGTAAAATAGTGACTTAGTAAGAATATTCAGAATTTTTCTATAGGTAACTTTTAAAGTGGGAAATGTGATTGCTAAGGAAATACTTTTAATGCAAAAATATATATTTCTCTTGAAACATGCATTATGTTTCCTGAGAAAACCAAGTGCTTCAAAATACCCATTTGAAAGGCTTGGCTTCTGTGGTAACTTCTGCATTTAAGTTTATTGTATTTTCATTCCTATCTTTGGTTTGAAATTTCAGTCTGAGTCCTCAGCCAGAATGAAGTCCTGCACAAGCCCCCAAGGCAAATATGTGGTATACTGTGAAAATGTAGTCTGATTGGGGAATAGCCTGTAGAGGAAGGAGTCTTGGGCCTCAAGACACTTGAAATGTAACTCCTACAATCTACTTTCCTCCACCTCTTTTCTAGCAAAACTTCAGGGTAGGGTTATGGAACAGAATTTTTTTCTCTGTTTACATACACTCTGTGGAAAGAGGGGGTAAAGAACACTGGTAACCTACACTTTCCTTTGAAATCAGATTGCTGGATTACGTGAGAGGTAAGTGGGTGGTAAAACTATGTAGATGTGACTTCTATGAGATCTTCTTGAAAGAGCTTTCCTACTGAAAGGGTAATGAGAGAGAGCTCCCTAGGAGAAGGGTAGAGAAAATGCAAGTAATTGGTGAAGACGGAAGGACTTTGGAAACTCCAAGGATGAACGAGAGTAGCAAAGAAAGAGATGCAGGGGGAAAGAAGGGCCTTGAGATGGAAAAAAGCTTGAGAAGCAAGAGTGTGAGAGAAATTTGCCAAAGATAACAAGAATTTGAGGCTAATTAAAAGAAAACTAATTACAGAACAGTTGAATGGAAGAGATCCCATAGCAGCTTTGTTTTTGAAAGATATTTTTCTTTTGGGACATCTTTCTTATTATAGTGAGTGGAGGAGAAGGCAGGAGAAAGAAGAAGAATTGGCTTTGTGGCAACTAATGATTTGTGGAATTGAACAATTGTGGATTTGAATTTTTCTAGCTTTTTTTCAGGACAGAGTGTAAAGGGCTTAGACACTAGAAGTCCATAAAATAATCCAGAAAAGCAGTATTTCCTTTGCGTGCTGTGTTCTTGGTATGTTTGTTACCGGCTTCCTTGGTTGCACTTGGTTTTCCATGAAGTTTCTTTAGAAGTGGAAGTGACTCATGAATGATTTCCTCTTGTGCCAATTAACTGTTAAACTTTTTTTTTTTCCTTGGTCTGCCTGTGGACTCTTAGCAGGGAGTTTTAACTGCAAAAACTGTAAAAGTGATACGGCTTTGCGGGTCAGTAAGTTTGGGTCTCCTTCACCACTGTTTTGAAACTTCTCTTTTAAAAATGTAATAACCTTGAATGTGATTCTCTTCCCTCATATCATACCCTTCTAACTTCATTCATCAATTATTTACTGCTCTCCTAAGAAGACTGGTTCACCTCCAAGGCAATTATCAGCCATTCTGTAAGACACGCGCCTTGTCACCATACCCATGCAGTGTAAAATCGTGCATGCTGCTGCATGTGTGCTGCCACCTCTTACGCACAGCCTTATCATTTGAGCAGTCATTTGAATCCCTTCCAAAAAAGCACTGCTTATTTGGGTGGAGGGAATTTACCGGTACTACTTCTCCCCTCTCAAAAGTTGTCTCCCCTCTGCCTGCGCAGCTTTAGCACTACAAGGAAGTCCCGTTCTGCTTTTGACATCCAGGATCCCTGGCTGCACGTGACAAGCTCGGAAAGCCAGAAGGAAAGTGTCGGGCTGCAGAGCAGGAATAATCAGAAGTGAAAGAATATGCAGCTGATAACTCAAAATGTGGTTGAAATGGTGTGAGTACTTAATACAAAAAAATCCACTAAGGTATTGAGCCATAAAAATCAGGTATTTTCACACAATTCCTTTGTAGACACTAAACCTAATCAATTGATTTATAGTTCTAAAGTGGATTCTTACTGGAAATCTAAGGGAACTATGAGAGTGAATGAAACTTGACAAATAACAGCATTTTCAAGACAGTTTTGTGCAAAGAATTTATTCTTTCACAACAAAAGGCCATGAAGAGCATCCTTTTCTTTAGTATCATAAATTATATTTCTGTAATAATAATAAAAAAAAATCACATTGCTGTGTTCCTTTAAGTTATGTTTCCAAGTGAGTGCCAATTATCCCCTTTGCCATTGTCTGAACATCCCCAGGCATTCACAACAGAAATTGAAAAGCTGCTTGAGTAAATGTTCTGTGTTTAAATCACTGAGAAGGTAGTTAGAAAGACGAAAGGAGTCCTTTTTTTGTAGGCGTGCTTATAGACCGTGTTTCCCTTTGCAGTAAACCCAGAAGTTAGTGTGTACAATGAAAGATTATTTGCCAAACACCACATAAAGATTAATCACAGGTTGTTATATGAAATATTTTAGTTATGTTTTGTACAAACTGTGAATATAATATAGTTACCTAGAGCAGAGTCACAATCAGAAAACATAAAACATCATGTCATAGATGCACAATTTCACTGGGAAGATTATAGGGAGGAATGCGTTGGCTTCCAGGAACACGAATGAGCCAGATGATAGCAATGAAGAAAGTCTGGGTAAAGTCAGCAAACTTGCCTATTCTATTATGAATTGCTGAGTAGCTATAATCACAAAGTAGTAAACTACGGGCACCCTATACCAGTGGCATTTGTCAGGTAGATAAATACACCCCCCTTGCTTGTATCTGCACATTTCTACTAGTGATTGGCAAGGTTCTCAGTAAGTGTGCGTGCATGGTTTGAAGCAGAGTTTGTATTAGTTATAACGCACACAAATACATATTGGGAAAGGATTTACTCTCCACACAAATGTGCAGAAACATAATCTCTTAGCCAGCCTACATCTGGAGTGCTGCTTAAAAGCCTAGCAAGGATTTATGTAAAGCTTTAGGAAAAAATGTTTTTAGAAACCATTCTGCTCTCACAATAATTGTTAGCTAAAATCTTGAGCTCAGCATGCTAAGAAGTAACTAAACATACTTAACTAAATTGCTGTAATTTAATAGGAAAAACCACAGAACAGGAAATTCATAAATTAATAAAGAGTTATCTAAATGAATAACTTTCATCATCGTATTCAAGCTCATCTTCCTCATCATCCTCCAAAAGTCCATATCTAAATTTGCGATAGATTGTGCCATCCTGGCCCATATATACAATGTCATCTTCTTCATCATCATCTTCATTGTCTCGATCTCTATACTCAATCACTTGATCTTCCTGGTAACTGGGACTCTCATGGTAGTTGCTCAGGTAGGAAGGAAAGCTTTTGGAGTGGTTTGCCAGCTTCTCGTACCCACCTTTGCTGACAGCCTGGGTTTTGGCTCGTGATTTTCTCCAGATGAATACAATGGCTCCAATGACAAGGAGAAGCAAAATGCAGGTAATAACGAAGAAAGTAGTTTTGCTTTTGCTCTCGGGTGGTAGAGTTGTCCATAATACACAGTCATCTACAACAGCAGTTAAAAAAAATATTAAATGAGCGCATGTGCATGTGTATGGTGGTGGGGCATTTATCTTAAAAAACCTCCAGTACAACGTTTAGGCCTCCTGATATTTTCACATGCATTTGACGACATACAGTACTCTTACCGTACCACGAGTGTGTTCTTGTAGCTGTGATGGTATAAAGATGTAAGCGAGGTTGCTGGGATAGCTATGCTTCTTTATGAGATTAGCAATAATCAGAAAGAAACAGAAAAGCTAACAGGCACGCAAACGCGTTGATGAGCTTAAAATGCAATGATTCAGCTGGCTATCCATTGAAACAAACACTTCCCAGCCACCTGGTTCATGAAATGCCTGTCCATTTAACACAACAGCTGTGAGTGAAAGAAGGTGCCGTCTCCTGCAGCAGCTGGGATCGCTGCTGTTTGTGTGAAGCCCTTCCTGCTCCGGTGATAGAGCAGTAGAAACACAGCATGTGCCTGCAGCTCGGCAGCATGTTTTTGCTCCGTTCCCCTTTTTCATTTTCAAATGTCAGCTGTAAAGCCCTTCAGCAGGGTCCTACCTTGGGTTTCACCACAGTCGCAGCACTCTGGGGTGCCCGCCAGGTCAGAGTCACGGCAGCAGGGCAGGCAGCGGCTCTCCTCCAGGTAGAGCTGCATGCTGGCTGGACAGACAGTGCAGTTGAGAGGACCAGGTCCCTTGCACTCAGTGCACGAGCTGTCACATTTCTCACACTTGGTCTTGTCCTCCTTCAGACACAGAACACAAGCAATGCACCTTTCATTTGGGATTCTTTGGACCTGACCCAGCAGTTCTGTCCTGTCATTCACTCTCTGGGTGGTCACCTCTGGGCACCGCAGGTGTCAGTGGCAAAATACCACAGGGAGTAGGAAAACTAAAACTTGGTTCATATTTCCTGGGTTCTCAGTGATCTTCTTGTAGGGAGAGGGAAGAAACTGTTGAGGGAACTTAGTTCAAGATCTCACCTAGCTAGAGAGCAAGCTGAAATTCATTCAGATTTACAATCTGAGTCTCTTTGGCCGGAAAGTGTGTTTTTGTTTTGCTAGTCCCACACTGGCAGATCTATGGGTTTTTGGCAGTAATGATGGTAAAGTGGCCTTTGAGAAGTGTACTCAAGAGAATGATTAAAAGTAGCTGGCATGGGAGGAGCAACATGAAATATTCTGGAAAAAAGAAAAGGCAGCTGAGAGAATGAATTTCCTTTCTAACTTGGGAAGGAGCAGAAATAAGGAATAAAGCTGGCTGGAAATTTTCTAGCAAGCCAGATTTTTATTAGATCCTGTTAGTTCTGTTTTACAAAAACAGCTTAGATTCAAATACACTTCTCAAATTCCAGATCGGTTCCTGGGAGCCTCTGTGTACAAAGACTACCAGAGATCATCATTGCCACATCTACCTTGCAGAATGCTTTGAGATCAGGTAATTCAGGGCTTCCAGTGTTTGTAGTTCCTGGTCTATTGGGAAAAATTACTATTTTTCTGCCATGGGACCAGGACCCCATACCCACTGTGAGGATCTGGAAACCCCAATAACCTTTTATCAAACCTGCTGTCAGACCTGCAAGGCTGCTTGTCCTGAACTGAAGAACCTGAGCAAGACAGGATGGTCATAGCAGGAGGTCCAGTTTCCTAGAGTCAAAGCTCTTGCAAAGAACTGTGGACCTCTCTGTGGTCCCCAGCTCTTAGGCTATTTCCTCAGGCTCACAGTTACGGAGCAGCACTTCTAAGGGGATATTCCAGGCCAGAGACTCCAGGGTATGCAGCACCTCAGGCCAGCTGGCTTGCCTTGCTGCTATATTCTTGAATAAACATCTTTGGAAGGCAATTGGTGTGGAAATCTGGAAGCTGGAGTGCCCAGACTTGTGGCACAGGCCCAAACCTAATTGTGGTGCTACTCTACTAAATATACAGCTCTGTTAGCTTCAGCCTGTCTCTCCACTAGAGGTTTCTGCCAGCAGAGCTGTCAATCAGGAATGCAATGTGATTTCTTACAGACAAAACAGCAGAAATCCATGGGGAAATTTCAGTTATACTGGAAGAAAAAAAAAAGCTCTATAACTAATACAGCTGATTTTGTTCACATGGCTTTGGTATCATCGTTGACAAAGTTGTGCCTTTATAATTACTGGTAGAGGATTACTCTGTAGTATACAGCCCCAGAAAGAGAAACAACACTTCCTCTGCCAAGAGGAGAAAAAAGTAAGCATATTTAAAGGTAAGCGGCCTTGAAAACTCAGAGAAGAGCATTCTGTGTTGTTTGTATTGTGTTCAGAAGTTAAAGTTCAGCATACAAATCACAGGAGAAAATGCCTACAAATAGGTACCTCTTGTCCTGGTGTCTCCTGGACTTTGTATTCACCTACAAAACAGTCCGAGTTACACACTCCACCTGATAAACTGTAGCTCCATACACAAGATGTGCAGCCGAATGCTCCCTTCCCTAGAAAGGCAAATAAAACAACAATATTACAACAGGAAAATTGTTATCTAACTTCCTTTAAAAATTATACTGACCGTTGCCACCGAAGAAATTTAATTTACTATGTGAGTTTTCTGAGCAGTGTAGGGTTTGCCTTCCTGCTCTTAAGAAACAAGACACTACAACACTTCTTTGCTCATATATCAGCAATGCAGATGCATTTCAGAGCACCTACAGGTTTGCTGTTCAGGACTGGCTTGTGTTTCGTCTTAGTGTCTCTGTAATTATGATACAAAATCTGTCCTGAAGTATTTATTCCAAATAAGGTAAAAATCAATGGAAATAGTCTGTAAATTAAGATGGCTAGCTTTCTGTCCCAAATCCAAGCCAAAATATTTCTGTTACTTCTTATAATGTTGTTATACAATTGCATTTTAATAGTTCTTGAAGGTGGCTTCACTCTAAGAGTTGTTTCCAAAATTTTAAATATTGTTATGTTGCAATTAACCATCTGTGCTACCCAATTTATCCACTACCCCCCAAAAATTTTGTGTGTTACAATATGGTGTGGTCTAAGCTGCAGTGGCCCCTGTTACCTATCATCTGATGCTCTTCAGATAGAATAGGACCCCAAATGGGTCCAAGAGGATTAATGTTGCTTGCTTCAGAACTGGATGAATTAGGAAAAAGGAGAAACTGAATACATAAGTGTGTCACAGAACAAAACAGATGGCCTCTCAAAGTTAACTTTGAAAAATACTTAACTATATTAAAAGCAGCAGACATCACTGCTTTTTTGTTTTGCTTTGTTTTACTTTTCACCCTAAAGATATGCTTTATGGCCTTATTGTTATATTAAGTGTTGTTAGCTGTTGATTTTCTCTTCTTCCCTGTAAAAATGTGTGGTTTGATTTAGGTTCCTTGGCTTTCACAGAGTAACACATGGTAGGACAGCTCAAAGAGGCAGATATTATTCAGTCATTTTTCAGTATTTGTGCGAGAAATGAGGCCCAGCTCTAACCACCAGAGCCCTTTTTTTTTTTGAAGTTGGTGAGCATCTTTGTGAGAGGCCTGGCTGACGGAAACTTCATTACCATTGTCAGTTTGTTTCCCTTCAATGACTTGGCACCGGGACTCGCTTCCAGCCCTCCCCATGAGTGGCTGCCTTTGCTCTTGCGCTCTGTGGCTGGAGGCAACCCTGTAGGGAGCTTGGCAGGAATTCGTATCCTTGCTTTGATCTTGATCAATCAATACTCTAAAAGTAAGGTGGCGGCATGGAGCAACCAGTGCAGCACGTCACCCAGGGCCAGGGAAAGTGAGGCGGCCCCGGGCAAAGTCTGCATCACCCACTGTGACCCCTTAGGTCATGAGTAGGTTGGTAGCACTGTATGTGGTATGTCTCTTCGTGAAGTGTTTCCAAGTCTTGGAGCAGAGAGTAAAAAGAAACCAAAGAGTTGTCAGGTGTTTTCATGACCCTTTTTTTGGTCCAAGCAGAGCTTTTACCTTCACAAGTTCGGCAGGAAGGGTGGCATCTTTCACAGATGTTGTTGTCCTTGCTTTCGTAGTAATACTCAGGACAAGAGCTAACGCATTGGTTCTTGGAGCGCAACAGGTAGAAATATGTGTCACAGAAAAGGCAGTCTGTGGGTTGAGGCCCCATGCACTCCTTACAGCCCTTGTGGCACCTCTCGCATGAGCCAGTGGAGTTTTGTGCAAAATACCTGAAACAGATCAGATAGTCACGGCTTTGTGTAAAGCCCTGCAGTTACGGGAAACCCAAAACATCCTTCATCCTTCGTTTTTACTGTGATTGCAAAATATATAAAAGTTATATTGATGTGATCACAGTAAGCATTTGCAATCTCAGTGAAAATAGAATTAATTTCCTTTAATTCCCCTTGACCTTTGGAACTCAGCTATAAAGCAAGACTTTGTAAATTAAGGGTGTGTAAAGCAAGGCTTTCTAAAATCTAGGGTGAATTCAGACACAAAGTAAGTATATAAATAGGCAGGGCTCATAAAACCTCAACTCTGTTTTGGCTCTGCAAGAGATATCCTGGAGATGTTGGGTAAGCACTGAATTCCTCAGTGTTGCCGATGACCTGCTGTCAAATGAAAATTCAGAAATTTTGTATTTCCTTTCAGTGCACAAACAGGCTTACCCAAAGGATGCCAGCAGAGGAACAGCGTTCAACTAAGTGCTGCCAGGGAAAAAGAATTGTTGCAGTGGTTTTGTTGAGATGTGGTCATTACAGACTTGCAATTTAATGGGATGATAATTCAATTTAACAGCCAGCTTGATTGTACGGTACTGCCAAATGAAATGGACGTGAACCAGAAATTGTAGGTCCACTTCCCAAATTTGAATTTCTGGGACATGTTCACAGGAGTACACTGAATTCACATTTTGAAATTAAATGGACTCATGTTAATGAAGTTGCTGTCCGGAATTCTGAGTCCTCAGTTGAAAGGTGTTTTAATGGTTGGTTTTATTGTGACCCATTATAAACATTCACTCAATGCAAAACAAAAGCAACATCATCTAAACTTCTGGTTAAGTGGAGGCTGGAAGGGTGCTTGAAGGAAGTTTCACTGCCTTCTGTGCTCAAGCCGACTAACAGATAACTTGGTACATTTATTCTGCTTCATACTGTTCTCTATAAACATAACCTAGGAGCATCCTTGGAGTGTAACAATGGCCACACAACATCAAGCTGGTCCCAATTTGGGCACCAACTTTACAGTTTTCTACTGTGAGAGGAGGTTTTCCACCACCTCTGTACTGGGACAACATAAGAATTTTTCACCTGAATATAGAATTCAGTTCTATTTCACTCTGAAGTAGAATGCTGAAAGCTCTCTCTGTGTGTAGCTCTTAGCTAGAGATCTTGGAACTTACCCTGATGGACACTGGTTTACGCATCCTTTTCCTTGTCTGTACCAGCCCGGTTTGCAGGAAAGGCACTGTGAGCTGTGTTTTCCAGTGCAAGTGGCACAGGCGCTGTGGCATGTGGAACATTGTCCCTCATCGCTGTCAGCATAATACCCATCCGGGCATGTTTCAACACAGGTTGCATCTGCACGGATGACAACGCAAAATAATACATCATATTCAGTATTTGCTCCTATAAAACATCTCATACATGTTCTAGCTCTGCTAGAACAAATTCTCTAACAGGAGATGCTGTTAGAGCATGTACCAGAACAAGAAAAGAGAATGTTGGGATATAGTAATTGTTTTTTGTTTCTTCTAATTCTTGTCAGTTCATTAGTCCTCGCTTCTGCGCTTTATGTGCATTAGCAGGCTCTTCAGAACAGATAGTATTTTATCTTTGGGAAATATAAACGCATAATACATAATAATGAACAGCAGCTGTGGTTTCTTTCAGAATATACAAAAAAAAGAAACAGTAATCAGGAAACTTTCTGTCTGCATCACCTTTTTCCTTAGGTTTCAGTCTAAGCATCAATCTCATTGCATTCTGTATGTATGATGAATTTGACGGTAAATTTGAGACTTAATGACATTTGTTCATTGGTCTTTACCCCTGTCTGTGGCTGCTGCCTTATGTTACGGGAATAAATGCCGGTAATGCTGCCAAATGTACCAGGTACATGCCACTTTTTCACTGAGATTTCAGAGGATCATTAGAATAGGAATATTGCATGAGAAGTTAGGACTGGTGCAACTAACCACAGGCACATCAAGCTAAGAGAGCAGTGATTACTCATTAGTAGCTTGTACTCATTATCTACCTTGTCCTTATAGTTTTACTGCTTGGGTTGCAACTGGGTAAAGGAAGATACTTTCCCTTATTCCTATTTTTCTTGCAATTCTTTCTCCACTCCAGGATGTTTATTTACATACTTCCATCAACTTTACCAATTGTAATGGTGCAAAACATCTGAGTGCGTTGATAAAAAAGACAAGTCTGATGCAAGACCTCAGAAATGTAAGAATGCAAAATCTGCATCAGAATTAGAATCAAAAAGCTCAGGTTCAGTTTTAATTCAAACTCTCTCTAGATTTTTCCTGCGTGAAAGATCATTTTACTAATTTTTTCTCCCAATGATTTTCTAAAAATTTCGTTTGCTTTTTAAAGAATATGCGAAGAAGTAAAGTTTAAGTCCTAGGATTTTATACTTTTTACCAACTTGTTTCTGAGACAATACAGTCTTTTGCTCCAAAGTCAGTAGTTTTGCACCTCAGCCATTCACTAGATACTGACATAGTGATCCATTAACAACTTTTTAGCAGCTCTGCTTAAGTATTTCTTTGCTTATCAGATCTCTGCGGGGATTAAACAAGCCAACATGAAAATATGAGTTCTTTGTGCTAAAAAGCTAAGGATTTACTTCTTGTCTTTTTAAGCTCTTTGTAGGAAAGAACAGGAACAGTACATGCCAAGTAAATGAAACATACAAGTTTTGTTTAGCCGTGGAGTTTGTTGCTACTTAGAAGTCTTGCTTTGGCCCAGGGAGTGGCAAGCCCAGTCTCACAAAGTTTCCAGGTAGCCCCACAGATGTAATTACCTCTGTGCAGGTTATTTACTTGTCAGGTCAACTTTGTAGTGTTTAAACTGTCTGAAGCAGCCCTAGATGTTTCATAAATGTGACAGAAACTTGCCTATTTCATGCTTTCAGTGTAGAATAAAATATAAAGGCAGGAGCAAGAGACTTACTGAGAAGATAGCGTTTATTCGCACAGCTAAGACAGTCGTGTTCAGTGGGTCCTGAGCAGTGGAGGCATTTCTTATGACAAGACTGGCAAGTCTGAGTTTTCTCAACATAGTACTCAGTGCGAGAGCAGTATCCAGATGCCACACAGAGCCCGTCATGGTTCAGCATCAGGCCATTTCTGCAAGTAAGGCAGGCAGTGGAAGAAGAACAAGTCTGGCATGTCCTATTGCATGCTGAAATGGACAAACAGTAGGAATGTCACCATTTCTTGTTGCATTTCAGATCATTATTTCAGCTTTAATTTTACAAGAAGCAGCCATCATCTCAGGATGAGAGGCTGATGGAAACAGAGCAATAGCTCTGCCTTTGCGTAGTCAAACATTTTGCTGTTTTCAATCTTAATGGAGGTTAATGCATAATCCTTAGGTTTCCTTTTACACTGGCACTGCTTTTGCTGAGCATGGGTTCTCAACATACTGTCTCCAGCAACGCTCAGCACTTTCCCAGACTGGTTGCCCATGATATTAAACACATCTAGCTTTGCTACTTCCCTCTCAACTTTCTCCAATTTTTGCTGTTCTAAGCTATGCCTTCTTATTTTTCTGCATTAGCTATCTCATCCGTTTCCAGGACGCTGACAGCGACGTTAGCTGGTACACACAGGCCCTTTTGGGGCAGATTTTAATGAGACCCACTTGTACCTCAATACCCTTCTGGGGAAAAAAACAGCTGCCAACCTTGACAGTCTTCAGTGGCTTTTTCATAGTACGTCCCTTCAGGGCACTGCTCAAAACACATGCCACTGTAGAGGACAAAGTAGTTGATGCTGCACGCAGTGCAGTCGTCCGAGTCTGGCCCGTCGCAATCCTTGCAGTCTTTATGGCAGGGAAAGCAGTGCTTGTCTTCAGCGTAAAATTGAGAAGGGCAGTCCTGCACACACTTCCCCTCATGCAGGACGAACTCATCCACGCACTCTACAGGGGACAGCAAACAACAGGTAAGCAAGTGAGCAGTGAATTCTGACCTCTGTGAGCGGGTGAAGAAATCCTAGGAAACCATAAATCCTGCAGTGCGTGTCAAAACAGGAGGTAAGAGGACAACTTGGGAAGGTAGTGCTTTCTTTGCTGACTCTTTCCCCTCCAAACTGTCCATAATGGCCCAACCCTCACACAGCATCTTCTGTGTTACACCAAGAGACTGAGAAGACAAGTCACCTGTTCAGCTTTGCTGATGTCAACCAAACTGTGCTGCCATTGAATATAAGTAGACTTCTGCTGAGATATTATATCTGCATTATGAACTTCCTGCAAAATCAGGGATGTCCACATCTGAAGTTTTGTTTGGTTTATTATTAAAATACGAGTCTGGCTGGAATCTATAGACCTAAATTTTTATCTTTGCATAAAGCTGGGATTCAGCTGCTAATTTTACTATGAGTACTTGTTTTAATAGCTTTGTTCATGACTTTTTTTCATCCATGTTTATGTTTCCAGAATGGCTTGCTCAACATTAACTATTCTGGAAATTTCCAGTCTATCCAAGGCTTTCCTAATATGTTTCATTACAGAGATTTCATTCTCTACCATGAATATTCATTTGCAAAAATGGTGAAGACATGTAAAGTTCAACCAGACTAGGAAAGGAACGTTCTGTATTTCACATTGGTGTAAATGTGTATGCAAGTGTTCAGGCATGGATACACTAGGTCAGAAATAGAATCAAACCCGTAGGAATCTCCAAAGGTCAACAGGAACAGGCAAAGCAATGAGAAATCTTTACCGATTAATGGTTTAAACTGAGTGTCATCACAAAGCGCTGATTGCTTAGCCTCTATCTTAGAGGTTAGCAATGAAAATATCTTAGAGGTTAGCAATGATATATACATCTCTTTTTTTTTATTTTTGCTCATTGCAGAATTCTTTTCAGATCTGTGTTTCCATCAGTCTGTCTCTGGACAGAGTCAGGTGGATTTTAGCCAAGTCAAGACCAGTTCTTTACAATACCTTTGCATGTTTCGTAGTGAATGCATTCCTGACACATTTCAGGGCAGTGTTTGCAGATTCCTTCAGAGGCAAACCGCTTCTCTGAACAGGTAGTTTTACATTCCCCGTGTTCCAGAAGCAAAGGACTTTTACAGGACAGGCATTTGGATGCACTTCCCATGCATGTCTTACAGGATTCACTGCATTCCTTGCATGTCTCAGAATCGTTAAAATACCCCCTGTTGAATGAAAACAAACACAAAGCAAACTGCCGGTCAACGTATAGTTATCAAACAGCCCAGGCTATAAGGCTATAAGAATTATAAGTATATATGAGACTTTCCCAGCATACACATTTCATTGGATCAAACAGGTTCCTCACACAATTTGTTGTCCATCCTCCACTTACATCCCCTCTGCCTGCGAGCGGAAAATGTGCATGGTCAGTGCTATGAAGGGAGTCTGGCCTTTCTTTCTTCTTGTACCTAGTCCCTAAGGGATGTTGGACCTTTCTTGCTCGCGTCTTGATTTTCCCCATAGGAAGGGGGATAGATAGGAAGATCTATAATATTTGGGAAAAGAAAGGTGCAATCTCTAGTCTTCCACAGTTGACCCTCAACAGCGATATCAGGGAAAGACAGAGAAATATAACCTCAGTCATCCTAGAGGGGAGAAAGAGAAAAGGAAACCTTGGAATTGTGAAGGCTGGGAAGAATAAGGAGGGCTGGGATTAAAAAACCCAGCAAAACCAGATGCTTAAGTAGTACCTGCGTTTAGTGACAGCAAGGTAGAGACAGTGAAGAGGGAGCATGTTTTACTGGTATCTGCGGTGTGAAAGCAATGGTAGACAACGATAGTTGGCACTATTATTCATAAAGAAAATATAGCAAAAAACTGCATCTACATTTCAGGAGAAGAGAGATAAAAGGAGAGGCTGGATGCAATCCAATCTGCCTACACTCTCAAAACCAAAATGTTAGAAGTTTAAAGGAAAAGCAAGACCACATTTTGAGATGGTTGCTAATCCATATGTGTACAGCCATTGATGGAAACTAAGGAAGAAGTTGACATAGAAAGCAGTCCCAGAACAGGTACTTCACATTAACAAGCTCATTCTTTCCTGTAGAGGGATGCTTTTCCTTTCCTTCTTGGAGATGATCTTTCCAAAGAAAGGCTGAGGAGATGCATTTGGAGCAAGGTTAGAGAAAAGATAAGAAGAATTGTGCCTGCCATCTGTTCTCATCTTTTTTTTCTTCTAACCTTTGTCATGGTCCTCCAGCTATTTCTCACAGTCCTGTCTTCTTCTCTTGTCCAGTCTTGAGTAGTTGGCTAGCCCAATCTCTCAAAATCCTCTGTCAGAAATTATCAGTGCACAAAGTCAACCCTTTCCATTCCCTACAGCATGTCCCAAAACTAAAAAAAAAACCCAACAAAAAACCTAAAAAAAATATAAATTCTTACATAATCATCTGCTCCAGTGGAGAGTAGTTATGCCTCAAAAACTTTGCCTCAGAGGCTGAAACCAGAGTTTAACTCTGGTGGACTTTGTTGAATGATGTCTGCGAAGCCATTATTTATAGTCTGGAATTTGGACAAAAGGGGGATAATGATAGCTGAAAAGACTAGTGATATATGAAGAGGTTTAATTTTCTTATACTGACGCTGTGTGGAATAACTGTGCAGAATGAGTACTGAGAAGGAATGTGTTAATGCCAAAACGTTATATTTGCGTGTATGCCACAACCTCTGATATTAAGAATTGTTTCTGGAACAGGGTCAGCTTTAGTGCACTTTGCATTTACTCTGACATTTGATGATCAGAATCTGTTCCACTGGCCTTTATTGACTTATTTGACAAAGTTAGCAGGAAGGCAATGCCAGAGAATTTGTACTGATCATAAGAAAAGCAGGAGATGCACATTTTTCTAAAGAAAAAGGTTAACCAAGCAAGATCTGTACAGTGCATAGCACAGATTTCATGTGTGTATATAGGTATGATGAATGCTGATGAAAAAAGCATGGAAACAGGAGAACCTGATCTACTCAAGTGCCTGTTCTAATATCCATTGCAGTCATATTGGAATCTTTGTTTTTGAATTCTGTTTATTACAGGAAAAAGTAAAGAATATAAGCCAAAGGGAGAAACACATCTCTAAGCACTATATTTTCATATCAGGGCTCTGATCAGCCACTTTCTGGGTTTACACCCCTGCTCTATACTACTTTGGGGAAGGAATATGTTAGGAAAATGACTAAAGGCTGATTTACAGTCTCCATAAAGAACCATCCTGAAGTATCATGGTCCTATGAAGTTAATGGGAGCTGTACCATCTGTCATAGGATTTCATGGCTAGTTTCACTTTTGATTTTTCACGTTTTCTCTAAGCAAAAGATAATGCCATTTGTTCAGGCCAGCTGAAAATGGCTTTTACCTTGTGGTAGTTTCTGGTAGCTTAGGTTACATTAAGGGCTTCCTTGAAAGGTTTATAATGGATCTGAACTTTAAAGAGAAGGAGCACAGAGAAAAAATAAGGAGCAGTCATCCAACAGGAGTTACTTACTCAGGGCATTCCTGTAAACATCTGCCTTTGTGGAGGAAAAGCAGCTGGTCCTGTTCAGCCTGACACTTCTGACAGTGCCAGTGGTCAGAGCACACCTCACAGCCGTCCATGCACATCTCACACTTTCCACTTGCAACATTGCCAAAAGTTTTTTGTGGGCACGGAGAAACGCAGGTATCATGGATAAGAAACTTTCCTAGCAAAAGAGCAACGCAGGTGGAGAAAGGCACCAATTAGAAATATATTTAAAAGATTTCTGCCTTGGATGACTACAAAAAAAGCTTCTAACTTCCTCAAAATATGACTTTTTGATGCTTAAAAACATGAATAAAACATCCTTTAATCCATTTCCCAAAGTAGTTTGCTCAACCTTCACTGACATTTAAGGTTAGAAGGAATCATCAGGATTATCTAGTACATCTTCCTGAATAAATCCCTATTCAGTAATTCCTGCATCATGTCTACAACTTTTGATTGAAAAGACAGAAAAGCAACAACATCCACCTGACAATTTTTTTAGCCGTATTGCCAAGGGCTTGTTCTTAATTCCTAGCTGATACCTGACTTCATCTGGTGATTATCTGATTACCTGCCTATGCTTTAAGCTGCTGAAGAACTTTCTAGTGGCCGTTGACAAAAATATTCCCTGGAAGTGTGTAGGATACAGAATATTCCAGACTCTTGCAAAACTTACCAAAAGAAGCTGAAGTATCTTACCTTCTGGGCATGAAGTACATATGTCAGCAGATTTCTCACAGGTTCTACATGAAGGGTCACAGGACTGAAATGTTTTTTTTGCAGCTGGGATAAAAGGATAAAACATTCAGTTTTTTACTGCTTTACAGGCTGGTTTTGTTCATTTTCCCTCCCTTTAACAGGGCCATTGCCTATGACTTTTTCTAAGCTGTTTCGAAAATGTACCTTTGGGAATTTTTGGAATTCGCAAAGTTAAAGAACTTGATGATTGTGTTCAACTCCTCTCTTAAATGGTAAGTTAAGAGTTGTAATAAAGAAAAAATATAAATGTTATCCTGAGATTCACTGAGGCACTGTTCTGGACTGCTCACTGCACATGAGAACAATAACCTAGCTTAACAATGTTAGTTTCAATGTAGCGCTCCAAAACAAAATCCAGACCTGTAATCCTGATAGATTACGAACAGGAAGAGCTAGAAAGTATGTAAATTTGGAGGAATTGGTGTGGTGAGGTATCTTCATGGAAAGTTTGTACTAGCTGGTTGAAGAATACCATTACCCTGTAACTAAGGGAGAAAACTCTGAGGATGAAGGAGAGAGAAATGAGTGTTTGGGAAGAAAATCTGTTAAATAGTTATCCCCAAACCTGTTTTCTGCTATTTCTCTCCAAAAGGAAGAGTCTGATGTGCTTCAAATGGAGTTTTTATGCCTGTGGAAAACTAAGACTGGTTATACTATGCATAGACTTTATTCAATGTGTTACTCAGCTCCAAAATGACAAGGGGATTCAAGGATGATACTTAATACAGCGAAAGTTTGCTGTGCAACATGATAGGTCCCAGCATGCAGTTCTGTATTTTGATCCAAACAATTATAACAACGGTTAAATGGATGTCTGATGAAAAAGTAATTGTGGGCCAGCAGACAGAAGACAGTAGTTTTTTTGATTTTGCTGAAAATAGAAAAATAAATAATGAATCAGAATTTGGTTGCGGATTGAGCTTTGCACCTCGGTTAGCACGTCCGGCTCATCCTGCCAGTTAAATATGTAAGATTTCTATAAGTCGATGGACTGCCTGACAGTATTCATTAGCCACATGCAGCATATCAATACCCTTTTTTGTTCTGGCTGTTATGGCAACGCAGTTTAAATTGTTGACATTTGGAATGAAAGTCATGAAAGTGAGTAAAAAGAAGAGGGAGGAGAAAAGAAGACTTATATAGACCCCTTTCCCACAAGGAGAAATGGTGGGCATTTTATTAAAGCAGTGACATACTCAGTAGGAAAGTGGTCATGTGCGTAACATGGCACAGGGACAGAAGAAGGAGAAATAATAATAAAAATATTAATAATTATTATTATTTATAACTGTACTGCTAAATGAGCTGAACCATAGCTACCTCAGTGAAAGAAGTTAGGTTGACATTCAATATGGCCAGGAAAAGGTCCATAACAATATGTCACATACACGTCAGACTCTACCAGCAGCTCAGAACATCTTAAAAACTCTCTGCGCTAAAAAGTCTCTCAATATGCTGTCCCTGGCCAGAGCAAGAACAACTTAGGAGGATCCAGAGACAGCACAGCAGACCAAAACCTGTCTGCTTAACAGCAGGGCACGCAGCAAGGACGTGGTTAGTCATTCTTTACTTGCGAATGCTACTTGCACAGGGTAGTGAAAGCCTGTAGTGTTGCAACTTTTGTTGGTAACTGGCATAATAAAAAGCAGCTCCAGATATAGCAGATTAGGAGAGTTTTCCTCGTCACCACCCTTCCATCTACAGCATCTCTGCCCTCCCTGAACAAGAGCCCAAGAGTGTTTGCAGGGTCCAGGCACAGTCCATAGGATCCACAGGATAATGTATGTAGCAGAAGAAAGCTGCACACTGTCAGGGTGAATGTGGGTTGTGAGAGTCCAGACTGGACACTGGATCTGCCCAGTCTGAGGCTGACAGACAAAGTGTTAGATGCTTGTGTATACCCCACAAGACAGCAAATAGCTGTAGTGTTGGCTTTTGTAGACAGAAGCGTTGGTGGCCACGGTGAGACAGAGACCTATCAAGGACCAAAACAGGTGGCACCAGAACAGCATTTTAGTAAGTACCACCTGAAGACCCTTTTCAACTCCAAAGGTACAGAGGCCTTCTGGAGATAGAAAATGCCTGAAAATGAATTTTGAGGTGTGCAACCTCAAGCACTGCTACACAGCTGACATAAAAACCCTGGGTCTGAGCACGCAGAAAGGCTGTGTCACCTTTGTGACTTCATATTGACCGTAGCTGAACCTAAGGGGTATAGTATCAGGTAATCATGAGTGCGGAAAAATGAAAACCTTTGGAAAACCTCTCTTGGAGAGACAAGAACAAGTGAGGAAGGTATAGAGTCCCTGGCTTGTGGAAAAAGAAAAAGTGGAAGTGATGTATAAGCATTGGGAGCCTAAGAGGTGGAAGGGGAGGGATTTACTATTAAGTAATCTCTGAAGTTGTAGGGGTGGGAGAATAGCACAGGGGTAGGTAGTGACGAAGGACTGGAGAGACACAAGGAGATGTCAGTTTGCGAAGTGAGTTCAGTGCTAGCTAAAGCAGCAATACCCCATCTTCTGGTATCAGCAGTATAACTGGGGCCTCAGCACTGGGGCTCTTTGCAATGAGTTTCCTGGTGCTGGGGAGGCAATTGTCAGATTCATCGAATATTTAGGGTGAAACGAGATGTCTTGAAAAATCCTGATTAGGCTGATTACTTTGCACTGTCTACGTATAAGTTACATATTTCCATATAGATAATAGTTGTGTAGTTTAGGGACTGAAGAGCTAGAGTTACAAAGTAATTTTAAAATACTGGTTTTGCTTGTCTGTAAGTTTCATCCTTCTTGAGGAGAACAAGCATTTTGTTCTGCTTTTCTTAGCCCTTTTAAGTGTGTCAATGTAGATATCCTGTAAGGCTTTCTGCAATAGCAGGTTCTGTGAGTTTAGATCCTTTCTGTCTCTTGATGACATACTTTCTATGGCTTTTTTTTCCTGCTGAAGACCTAGTTTCTATATTTCAGGTTACAACATGCTGTTCCAAGAGGATTCTAATCCGTTTACGTGACCCTGAGTGTAGTCAGTGAGGCAGTTTGAGTCTCTCTCAAGCCTCTAGATGTACCTAACCGTATAGCACACAAGCATTTTCAGTTTGCTTATCTGAATAATCCTCAAAGTAACTTGCTGGTGACCATTGCTTACTCTTTTGTGATGCAGAAATTCACTGTCACAAGATTTTTTCGAGAGACTACTTCTGTATTTTCCTGACTCTTCATTATTGAACAAGTCCTTAAAGAGTGACCTTCCTGATGTCATCTGTAAGGATATAAGGAATATTCCAGAAAAGCTGGATGTTTGGTGTTAATAGATTTCCTGTTTTCCTATCCTGAAATATGCTGACCTTCTCTCTTTTTCTGCTCTTGAGAGAAGATCCCAACTGGCCTGCAAATCCAAAAATTTTTCCCTTTTAGAGACTAGCCATTTGACACTCTCTGAAAAAGAGTATTGAGTAATTGATGATATATTGCATAGCCATGCAGTTTTTAGTTAATGTTTTTTTACTTTGCCTCTAGAACCTTGGCTGAAAAAAGAAGACCTGATTCTGTTCCTGATGTCTGCCTGCAGTTGCACATCCTCCATTCCTCTGTCAGTTGCTTTGATAAACCTTCAGAATTTGTTAAGGCAGAGTTCTGATTTTCTCACTGTAAATGTCATTGCCCTTTTTCTAAATATGCAGTAAATAATACGCATTTTCATTTCCCTTCTCAGCAGCTTTGCATCCAGCTACCTTACCCTGGCTTATGTTTTATTTTTTTAAAATCCCTGCTGGGTAGTTTTAAGTGCTGTAATTTAATATCAGTTATGCGTGTGAAGAAGCAAGCCAGAAATATTACTGAAGTATGTGTTGCCAGGGAAAAAGGACCTTGATACTGGCAAGAGAGTTGGTGTAATATAAAAAATAAATAGCAGGAAGGTGAGGTTAAGCAGAGAAGCTGTTACCTACCACTAAAGAATGTTTAAACGAGCTCATTGTTTCTAAAACATTTCAAGCCTTACAATTAAAAGTAAAGATCTTTTTCAGTGAAGTACTTTTTATTTCCATTTAATCCTTGCACCTTTGGCAGCATTTGTTGTTTTCTGCAGTATTTGCTCGTCGCCACCAGAGGGGAATGTACACAAGCAGTTGGGCTTCTGATAGTTGGCACAGGAGACAACCTTTAGCTTTCCAGTCAAATATATGCACTTAAATGCCCCAACTTTAGTATTGACATAAGAAATCTTAAGGGGTTCTTTACTTTTTTTTTTTTTTAATTCTGGACAGTTAAAGCAAGTTTTTTCTGTGACAGAGCTCTTACTGACTGGAAATAGGCTTTCGTTTAATAATAAAAACCCAAACCGAACACACGTTTAGAATGATGTGAAGTTTTTAAATGCCATTTTCTAGCATAGCAAAAGGTTCTCCAAGTGGGCAAATGTGACACAAGAGATGTGTTTACGAAAACCTGTTGACACTACCAGAGCTTTCCAAAGAATAACCTTACAAAGCTGGAAAATGGTCATGCAAAACGTATTTCCTTGGTCTTTGGACTGATGATAAATGGAAAGCTTGGAAATGACTGCTTTTAGCTTTTGGGTTGTATTTTAATTTCCCCTAAAGGATGCCA
The DNA here is from genome assembly GCA_008711295.1 of Anarhynchus alexandrinus. Taxonomy (NCBI): domain Eukaryota; kingdom Metazoa; phylum Chordata; class Aves; order Charadriiformes; family Charadriidae; genus Anarhynchus; species Anarhynchus alexandrinus. The sequence continues at coordinate 223,701 of VUYV01000029.1, forward strand.
TTCTGTTGGATATGAGGATCCAACAAGTTTTTCTTTAAAATTTCATTCTGTAGCTCTTATGATTGCGAATGAAACTTGTAAATGTGGAAGCCGTAAGTCTAATATGTAGAGTTGCAAACCACCCATATTCCAAAAGTGGGACACTGACTCTGAAAAAACACTGTGTTCTATTGTTATACTGTTCTGCTCTTCTTTTGTTAAAGGCCAAAACGTACAACCTTTTCAGACCTACTGAGCTGTTTTTATCCTTAAGCTTATATTATTTCTTCGTTTTTTTGGGGAGGCAAGGGGGTTGGTGTGGTTTCTTTTTTTCCCCCCCCAAACAAACCCACCTTTTATTTAAAACCTATTCAGACCAAAATCGGACTCAATGCCATATTGATCCTTCTGTCTTTGTCAGAATGAGTAACAACTTTAATATACACCCAGCTAAGTCTTTCCTATTCCTTTCTAGAAACTGAGAAACTGAATCACACAGTGCCATTTCTTGAGCTAAGGTTTACTGCAGCTCTGAAGCCACCATAGTGCTCTTGCCCATTCAGTCTGTTCAAGGGATTATCAAACTGGAAGAGTAGGGAAAGACAGAAAAATACTTTTTTTTCTGTTTTCTTGTCTCATTTGGGCTTGTGCAACATGAATGAGACAATGGCAGAATCTCTTGAAACCTAACACTCTGAGATTTTAACTGTGAGCCCAAACTGAATTAAGGAAAAAACTAGTGACATTTTAGCCCTATTTAAGACAATATTTCCCCATATTTCCTTTCTTTTTGTTAAAGTGATCTCACTTTGAGGTCCCAGAGTTTTTCAATCTGATTTTAGAGAAAGACTAAATGATTCCTCAAAAATATTCAGGGTGAAAAACATAAGTCCATGTGGAAAGAAGTGTGTTCGTCTTCAAATGCTCACCACTTGTTCTGGAAAATGTAAAGTTTATTAAAAAAAACCAACATGAAACCCTCTACAAAACCTGAGGACATATGAGCAGAGATATGGCCATATCTAAAAAGAAATTACTTTAAAGCGTTTGAAGTACCTTATGGTACCTCTTTAATTTCATTTAAACCCACACCTGCATTATAAGAGTTCTTACCAGTACATGCTCATCCTCTTTGTGCTGCCCATCTTGTTCTCTCTACCCGATCCTTATTGACAGTGGACCTTTATGCCAGGTAGTGTGAGCAGTAAGTGTTCAAACTGATAAAAGATGGTTTGTTTTCTTCATTTTAAATCTAATTTATTCATGCTCTTCTATGAGTAAAAGGGGGACTTAAAAACTTGTATCTTTAAGTTGCTATGGAAGTAGCTCCCTCTGTACATTTCTTAATACCCTTAGCTTCTAGACATTGACTTATACAAGGAGAGTATTTTTTACAGTATATTTTATTATCAGACCATGGCACAATTGCTGCAGTGAGGAATGCAGAAGGAAATGAAGTGCCATGGCAGTTTGTAACTGCAAATGTATTCCTTTAAGAAGGTGACCTGCCTAGCTTTTACACTGTACGGTGAGATGTGATTTGAATGTGATCCAGTTGAGATGCTGCTTTGTTAGATTTTATTCTGCGCGTGGCACTGGCCTTGCAAAACTGATACAGTCATGAATAAAAACACAAATCCAGGTTACATATCTCCATGAGGTAATTACAATTACACAGACACGGTAAAACATAATGAAAACAATATACACATGTAATAAAATACTAGACCTATCCCATTTTGAAGACTTATGTGAATTGTAAATTTAAGGAAACTATAGGAGTACTGAGAAGTAAATCACAATCCCCAATAACTATTAATTCCCAATCTAGTTATCTTGTAACAACCATAGTATTACTTTAGAAACAAATAGCTAGAATATAAAATTGCCATGCCTAAGAACATATGGGATAATGAATCATTTTTCTTGCCTCTAGCAACCTGAAATTTCACATACAGATGATGCTTAAGAAGGTCTCCTAACTCTTCCCATGACGCTCTAATTCTGCACCTAAATGTCATAACATTTTCACATTTGGAAAACTATGACCCATTCTCTCCTGCTGCTGATTTCTCTACTGTCTTCTGCCCACCCCATTCCTTTTTTTTTTCCCTTCCATAGTCTGAGATCTTTATACGTGTATCTACATAGCTGCATTAATGTCCTTTTAAATAATCCTTTTAAAGACCGAATTATTGTTTTCTCTCAAACAGTACATTTTTACTGTTTTTGTTCTACTCTGTGTTTAGGAAAAGGAAAATATGCAAGATGGATGCAGTTGGTCAATGGCTGCTTGGGGGAGGCTGCTCTTATTATTATTGGGGGCGGTATGTAATAGTAAACAGAACCAGCTGCTATTAGCTGTGTAATTTACTACAGCATATATTATCTGCATGTAAAGAAGCACATATTCCATTTTGAGTTTGCATCAGAAACAGAATTCATTCTGTACCCATTGTTTTCCTTTTGAACTTTTCAGAAGAATGTGGTAGACTAAACTGTATAACCAAGGAACGAAAAAGTTTGTAGGGTGCGGTATTTACAGTGAACAGGCAAAAAGAAGACCTGACCATAACTTGCAAAACGTCTAATCCAGTTGAAAGGGTGTGTGTATTCACTTGGTGAATCAAGCTTACACTAGTGTGTCTCCTGGCTTCCAAAGTCATTTCATCATCTGGTACATGAGATAAAATACAGATGTTTCACGCTAGAAACACAGGGCTCGATCTCGCTTTTTTTTTTTTTCTTTTTCCCTTTCTTGGCTTGCCCTGTCTTTTTAAAAGCCTGGATAACAGACATGGTCTGTTTCATATTTCAGACCTGGATATGACTTATTAATGATTCCTGATATGAGTTGAACTGTTTGCCCAGCAGAGTATACCCCCAAAGTAAATATAATTTTAGAAAGTTGTTTTTTTATATAATGTTTTGGTTGTTGGAGTGTGTGCTCATAAAAATTCATGAGTGGTCTGTCATTTATCCTTGCATAAGAAATAGAAGTGAAAGCTTAAACATGGGAAAAAAGTGTATTCCACATTCACAAAGCTTTTAATCCTCACCTAGATGGACTAGTTTCTCAAACTGCAAAGAAAGTCAGACTGTATGTTGGTTTCTCTGTGGCAGCCTCTGATGTGCTGCCCTTTAATTTACGTTAGCCTTGGAATCAAACAAAACAACAGTCTTTGTTTCCCAAAACTCACTTTGTCCCATATGATACACCAACACAGTCACTAAAACCACAGTGGAACCACTGAATCCATGTGGCTGCTTCCAGCCAAAGAGAAATGGCTTCATTATTTGTAAACACAGTTCAAGGTCTAATACCTCAATTCTCTGTTAGTAACATTTCTAAAGAAAAAGAGTAAATAGAAGACTAATGTGGTAAAAGCTGACGTTAACTGCTGCATTTGGAAATTTTGGCTATCTTCCTCGTTGCGTTGTCCTCCTGCATTGTCTGGGGCAGGGCATGTGCTGAGGATGAGCTTGGTGCGACCTCATCTTCATTCCCATGACAGGGGCGAGGTTGTTTATTTCATACTTGACCCCCACGCCCAGCTCAGTCCCCCAAAGTGGGAGGACTAATAACTATCTGGCCTGTATTCCTAAATTAGATTCTTTAATTCAGGCAGAGGCAGCTCTGCCATGGTGCTGTAAATGCATTGAGGACACCGAGCACCCTGCGGAAGAAGCGTGTATTGATAAACAAGCAGAGAGGATGAGAGCCAAAAGCCACATACCAGCCACAGTTTTGCCAACACTGGGCTGGTGAACAAATATGAAAGCATTGTAATACCCCCTGAAGAACGGACAAGCTTCTTGAACCATGCCCATGCTGTGTTCTACCCTTAGAAATTGAGTTTGACAACAGATGAGATTGAAGATCCTTATATTGTGCTATGGAGGAAATCAAAGTAGCTGTAAACAAGCTAAAGAACAAAAAACAATTAACTGGGATAAAATATTTTGAGATCTGTCCAGAGGAAGCAGTGAAATACTTGGAAAGATGTCATGACTTTGCATTGTGTATGAAAGAAAAAGTATTTTCTCTGTCCCCGTAATCTTCTTTAAAATATATAATGGAAAAGAGGAGGCCTACAGAAATGCTTAAGAAGATCTGGAGAGGGATGATTTTTCCAGGTCCAGGGAGTTTTTCTGTACAGGTATGCCAGCCAGAATCCTTACTGACAGTAAGTTTCAAGCAGCACAGATAGGTTTTCATTTTGTCCATTCTTGTACTGATCCCACAGCATTGTTGAACAAAGCAATAAAAGACAGTGGCTGTCTCTCCTAAATTTTGTTGGTTTTCAGAAAGCTTTTGAAAATAAAGAAAACAGTTATAACAGATAGTGAAACTATTTTTCTTTTTCTTTTTCTTTTTCTTTTTCTTTTTCTTTTTCTTTTTTTCTTTTTCTCTTTTTCTTTTTCTTCTTTCTCTTTTATTATCCATTATCAGGGTGTGAAATGTACTGCAGTCTCTAACTAGGAACTACCCTATTGGTGTGATGCACTGCTAGAGTTAAATGTGGTTTGTTCCTGCCTGAATTCTTTATTTTTTCTTAAGGATCTTCAGCATGGAACGAGAATTTCTAATATAGATTGCACAGTTGGAAATCTGGACTCAGCTGATATCTGCCTCTTGAATGCATCATCAAAAGAAATGAGTGAGAGAGTGACATTCTAGCCAAAAAAATTAGATTTTGGTTTTAATTAGCAAATGAAAATTACTGTTATGAGAACCAGATGATCCCACAGTGTCTGCGCAAGAAACGTCACAAACTATTGATAAATGTAGTTATTTGGACTGTAACTTCAGTAAAGACAGTGACAACTTCCTTAACATTTTGACTTGAAGGTTACTACTACTTGGAAGCCCACCCTGGTGAGAAAAGGCTCAAGATATCACCAAGTTCAGCATCGCTTTCTCAGCAGTTACATGGCACAGCTGCTGCCACACTGCAGGAATCCCAGCAAGTCTATCCAAGAGAAGGTGAAGAGCCTCCAGCCAGGTTCCCTGGGCTCCCATCACCAGCTGCAGCAGGAATCCTGTGACTTTGGAGCAGTCATTAATGTTCAAGCCAGTACAGCTGTGAGAGAGATATATCTTACAGTCTGAAATGCCCCTAAGTAAGATGTATTTTAACTACCGGAAGGAAAGAGAAACTGTATGCAAGAAAGACGTTTCACAACACAGCAGTGCTGATATATACAGAACTGCATCAGCTGCCTGCTCAAAAGAAAAAAAGCTGACAATGAGTCACCTTGTTTGACAGCATGAGAAATGGATAACCAGTCTTTCCATGGCGCTGAGGTAGACAATCTTAAATTGAAAAAATACTTACTCATATGGATGAAACACAAGGAAACGCATGGTGCACACCATCTTTCTATTAATATTTCTCCTTTTTAGGTCTCTCTGATCTTTTTCTGAGGTGAAGAAATATTATTCCTTTTGATACAACATTTCTTCACAGATAAGTAATGAATAGAAATGGTCAATATTTTTTCTGAAAATATTTGTTACTATATTTCAATTTTTAATGCAAGGTCGTATAGATCTAAGGATTGTAATTCTTTGATGTGTTTGAGTCAAATAAAGACATAGGAATCAGAAGAAAATTTGTATTTGATAGAAAATAAAGCTGGAAGGGCCCTTAAGTAATCTAGTCTCTTGCTCCACTCAGTAAACATCCCTGTCAGATCCTTTTCATGTGTTCTTAGAGTACCCTAGTGATGGAAATCCCCAAACCTCCTCAAATATTCTACTATTACTCCATTATTACATTTGAAAGTCCCCCTTTTTTTTTCTCATGCCAAATGTAAAACTCCCTTGCTGCATTTTAAGTCCTGTTTACCACACTTGCAGTGACCCAATCCCCTCCATTCTTCTTTGTGATTGTGTTCCTCTTAGCTTTCTCATTCAGTCCCAAGCACCTCATTTATCTGAACCTTTCATTGTGAATAATTTTTTCCCTAGATTTCTGGTAATCTTCACTGTTTCCTCTCTAACAGGCCCACTTCTTTCTTTAAACACTGTGCCCAAAACTGAATGTGTTATTCCAGCTGATGCTTTACAACTATAAAGAGAGTGAAAGGATTATATGACACTGACTTTTCTCTTTGTTTACAGTGATCAGCAAAGCAGCTATTGAAGCTCTAGAGGAAATTTTACCCTTTTTGGAAGGTATGGTGTACATATAATTAAAAAGTGCCACTTGCAATCCTAACTATAGATATTCCACGTGCTGCACAGATTTCACTTAAAAAGAATGAATATTCATAACAAATGAGTTTTAATTTGTGTGCTGGGTGATGAATTCACCATTAGCACTGGCTCGTTCGGTAACATAACCGATTCAATTGTACTTTATATAACTGCCATAATGGTAATGACAAACATTCTTTTATGCACTTTTCACTTAACACTTTCGTAACAAGAAATTTGTGGCAGTACTGGGATGCATTTGAAGATGTTTATGAAGGAAAATAATTAAAAAAAACCAATACAGATCATTCCCTTCAACAGCTTAAAATTTTAAAAGCAGTATCCAATTCTTTTTTTTTTTTTGAAAAGATAATTTTTTTCCCCATGCTATAGATCAGGGAAGTAAGAAAGAACTGATTATTTTGTGAAGGCTGTGGAAATGGCCAAGGTAGCACAAGAACTGCAGAATGTAGTTCTACATCCTGTTTTCTGTATTTGATTACTTAGACAGTGGTGCGTGCCTACAATGCGGGGTGAAGAGAAAAGAAGAGAGATTGCTTTTAAACACACACACCATGCACACACATTTTACTATTTTCCATTTGCTACAACTTACATTCACATCTGTGTAGGGAATCAATAGCCACAAAGCTTGTCTAAAACATAGCCTATAAGGGTCCCAATACTTTAGATAAGGAACTTCCAGTACCTTAATCTATTACCTATATTTTATCTTTTTAATCTTTTTTATCTTTTTATCTTTTATTTTTTAATGTTTTATCTATCCAGGTAAGATAACTCCTGGATAAGGAACCCCTAAGTTGAATTAATACGTTAGGTTATTTCTAGGAAGATGAATTTCACTCAATGTTTTTGGTCAGAATATTTTTAAAATCACAGTGCATTTGAGAAAAGTGCAGTTTCACACAAGCTGCAAGATCTTGATATCCTCTTCCTAAAACTTCAAGTAGCCTTCAGAGAAACAAAAAAGATTAAGGAATCCATTGCAACTTACCACTCCAGAACTTCCCATCGGGTGGATGATTTTTTGGATTCAGACACTTCCCATGAGATAGCTGGAAACTGTTTTTACACCCAGTACAGTTCTCATAGCTGTACCCAACACACGTTGCACAGCTCCTGTGGCAAGGTTCACATTCCCTGGAAATGTCATCAGTGAAGAAGCCATCTCCACACTCACTCACACATGTGCCACCTGCAACAGAAACAGAGCCTGGCATCATGGTCTCTACTGACCCCTTTTAATCCTGACAAGGAGGTACCCCACCTATAGCATCTCTCTGTCTCCAGCAAGAAATGGTTTAAGAAAAAAACAGTATATAAGAACACATGAAACTTTTTGTAGCTATATAAACTAATTTTTTAGCATGAAACCTAAATTCAGCTCTGTTGCTTATGTAAACTTCACAAACCAAACCAATCTGCACCTAAATTTATATCTAGATGGGTTTTCATTCATACCCTAAATACTGTGACATACAAATCTTATGAAAGTCCAAATCTGGATAAACGTTTTATGGTTGAGGTTGAGTCCCAATTTTTATACTGGCTGAATATAAATTCTAAGTCCAGATTTCCCCAAGATTGTTAGATACATGCAAATTCTGAGGACTGAATGAATCTCTTGTTTCTGGTGTATGTAAAGCTAACCTAAGGTAAATCTAATTCAGTTTAAGGGTTGGCATATGGCAGCAAAGCCCCTAGAAGCTGTAACACTGATAGATTTTTGAGCTTCCTCCAGTTTCAATTAAAAAAACGTAGACCACCAGATGACCTCAGGTTGTGACCACAGAGTTATCCATGAGTGTGATGATTTTGTACTCCACTTCTGGGCAATGCACAAGATTTCCCGTGATTCATATTTGGCACCATGTCTGAACCAGACCTGCGTGATTTATGGTTTCGTAATAAAGCTAAGAGATTCTTAGTCTTGTGTGAATCTGATGTGGAATTTAGTGGTTTTAACTGAGCTCATATCAGGGTGTTTAAGGCTTGTTACTTTATGTGGACCTGAAAGTCAAAGTAAAACTAGACTTGCAAATAGTAAGGAAATGTTTCCACGTCCTTCTTTGAATTAAAACCCCCTTCTTTCACAAAGTCTGAATCAAGTACCGTATATTTTATACTTGCCAAAAAGAGTGGAAACCCATTAAAAATGAAACTAGGAAAGCAAAAAAGTGGGAATTTGTAGTCAAATATACGGAGCCTTTGAACCAAACAGCACCATTGGCTAACATAACGATCTTATGCTAATGCGAATGACTGAATCCTGCAAAGTGCTAACTTCTTTCAGCCTCCACTGTCTGCCATAGAAGAGATTTATGAATTTGAGAAGTTGAGTCCAGACTCTTTCTCTAGAGAAGTCTAAAACACTTTATATGCCGTACTTGGTACTTTGCTTACCTGAGAGATAAAAGCCTTCCTTACAAGAGTCACACTTCTCCTTGTCACAGCTATCACAGTTGCTAGGACACTCTCTACACTGCAGAGAACTTTCATCTCTGTAGGTATTTTCTGGGCAGTATTTATAGCAATGCTGCTTATACCTGTAAGATAAAGTAGAACATCATTAGCAAGTTTCTTTGGAGTTGAGCTTGTTTTGTGTATGTTTCTAGGTATGGTAATGGTAAAGCTCCGTTCTCATCCTAACGAACGGAAGTTATTCCTCAAACAATGGATTCAAAGAGTATTTGTGGTTCTGTTACTTATTCAACTGGCAAATTTTAACAAGTCATGTTTTCTAATCTCAGAGTTCTTAAGTATAAGTAGTTTGATTTGCTTTTCTAGATGTAGGCACAAAAAAAGAATGCATGCTTAATTAGGAATGACTATATTGTGGTTGTAAAGAGCTGATCACTTGTAAAAATATATAATCCAATGTCATCGCTTATAGCTAGATTGAATAGCCTTTTTACCAACATTTTGTTTTGTCATGGTAATTTTTACAGAGATGTCTTAACTGTCTCTTTGAAAAGCAGTAGAGGAGTTCTTTTCCCTCCATTTAAGTTAAACTTCCAATTAATTTATGTATTTTTTCCTTTGCTTAACCTCCTTATATTTTTAAGAGTGCCTGCTGAACTGCAAACACCAAAACTGGACACAATATACTAAGAGCATAATAGTACCAAATCCAGAGGCGCTGGTCAACTTTTGGACCCTTTCTGTTCCATACTCCTCTCTTCATATACGCAAAGTTCACATCAGTCCATAAGGTCTAAAAGGCCTTGATGGTGAGCGATTGGCTAGTTTTTCAGCATTTCCTGAGCCCTTTTCCAAAGTTAATGTTCTCAGGCAGGCAGTATTTAAAAGAAATGTGATAACATACAGATCTATGTAGTGAAGCACATATTTTTGCTTTAGAAAAATGTACAGTCATGAAGAGCTATATAGCTATACTTACATATAGTAGTTCTGAATGCATGTTATACAGATTCGTTGGTCATCTGAAATTAAAAGTGTGAAATTATGTAAATAATATTCAAAATTAAAACCAGAATGCTAAAAAGAACTGTTGCTACACCATTTTTATGTTAGTATTTCTTACGTTAAAATCACCACAGCTATAACTAGAACATTATTACCTCTGAGTCTCTTTTTTGCATTTTTTTGAGATAAACTTTTCCACAGTCAGGTCCTGGCCTGTATTTTTGCAGTGACTTGTGACTTCTGAGTCCTCAACATAAGGCACCTAGAAGGTGTTGGATGCTTAAGGAAGAGCTGTTCTGAAAAACAGAACCATCCCAGGAGCTCTGGTTGGGCAAAATGAACTCTTAAAAGGAGACTCTAAGTTATCCAAATCTGTAGTTGCATCCTATTTCTTTATTTGTTGCAGAGATAAGTTAACAGCATTTGGCACTTTTAAAAAAAAACTTTTCAAAAACACGTAAGCAATCAATTTAATCTTAAAAATCCTGAGCTAGACAAATATTCTCTATATTGGGGGTGGGGAGGGCATGGCTTTTGGGTAAGCTTTCTCACCAGAAAAATAATTTTCGCATTCAAAAATTTTGTTGAATGAACAGAAGAATTATTATACAACTGTGACAATGATTGATATGGCTTTATGCTCACACAAAGTAAAGAATATTTTCTATAACTTTGCATTATCTTCTGTTAGCTTTTTATTTCTTTTATCTTACTAAAATATCCCAAAGGGAGTAGAGTAGAAGGAAACAGAACAACCTGGTTGAATGTATTTATAAACTGTTCTCCTATGAAATGCCTATAAATTATTTTTGATATTAATAGTACTCATAAGGCAAAATTTTCACTGAGTCTGTTTGAACTGTGTCTACAATAAATCACACTTTACACATGCAAACTTATTAGGCAACATGCACTTGGTTTTGCAAGTAGTTCTAGCAATTTATTTATGAGGTGTAAAGTTTTACCCAGAAATGTTGCAGATCTGTGAAAATATTCTCTTTACTGTTTAGAGCCCAAACAGAAACAGCAATCACCTGATCTAGTGTTCTTTGCATTAGATTTTATGTTAAGACAGAAAATACTTTTAAAATATGAAAACGTTTTCTATGAAGTCTTCCTTTACTCCTAGATAAAAGACAGTTGGTTTGTCCAGGGCTTCTTTTTGAATGATTTCTGAAATACAAATACTGTTTCTGCATAAGGACACTTCCTGAGATATTTCTTCCCCAATTCATTTCTGTAGGCTTTTTTCCTTACAGCGTTTATAGAACGTTCTAAGGACCCAGGCTGATATGATGATAAATAAGTGTACGCATACCTTTTGAAAATTGTTGTGGTATTGGCACATACAGTCCTTATGTTTCATTGATGGAAAGAACAAAGTACGCATCAAAGAGACGTTGTTAAAATTGCTGGGGTCGCTTGGGGGTTTTGTAACTAACTCTCCATGTACTTTCTGGCTTTTATGAAGAAAGGACTTTTTCCTCTCTTTCCTGTGGGAGGTTCTGATGACATTTTTCTTTCCTAACTGCCCTTTCAGTTTTGCCTGTATGGTTGACTATCTATATAGCTCAATTTGAGCCAGATCTCAGCAGTAATTGCAAACAAAGACACAATGTCTGGTTGTCCTTTGGAAAGAGATTAGAAAAATTAAGTATTAAGTAAGTGACCATTAAGTAAAGACCATGTATTTTGAGTTGGTTTAGGATCTAAGAGAAAGTATCTACGAATGAATGGGTAAAAATAGTTTGTTTAGATTGCAGATTGGGATACATATTGTGGAGAGGGCAAAAAAAATGTATCACGGCTACCACTTGCATCCTGCTGCTTACACAAAGTATAGATGGAACTGGTAGTGGTATATACGTTATTAGAAGGCCACAAATTTCATAGGAATAACTGGTTTGCTGTATTTCACTTGGGAATGCACTGAGTCATTCTCCAAACCCAAGATTTTGGAGGCGGGGGGAGAATTTCTTGAAAATTTTGTGAAATAAAAATATGCAGTCATTGGGCTAGTGCAACCTAAGTTCATTTGCCAGTTTGTCTGCTACATTACATTATTTATCAACCCTTACTGAACCATTGTTTTTTCTCTTAAAGACATACCCACTAAACAGCAGCTCTACCACCTTCTATACTGAGTCATAGTTTCTGAATTTAAACTGTTGAGGAATAATGAAGATAGTTTAGAAAGGAATTCAAAGAGGGCAACTGTCTGATAGCAGGGAGAGAGAAAGCTAGATATGCAACTATTCCTGCAATAGCAGATTTGATATCTAACACAAACTGTGTCTCCAAAATCTTGGAAATGGATTTTAAGAATGAACTAAGCCTAGAGAACTTTATGGATATATATGTGCAGTTCTTCAACAGTGGCTCCTTTAAAATCTGTCACAATCAGTTCTTGGACTCACAGTAACAAACTTCTTGTATTCACTGACACTTCCACTTGCCTATAAAATAATGAAATCTCTGTGGAGCAAAGTGGCTTGGTTAGTATGTCATGTTCCAAAAGTCTTCTTGCCATGAGAACTGCTAATATTTTATTTATGTTTTACAGTTTCCATTTGCATTGATTTCTACTATGTTGAGCCTGTGCTACCCTTTTGAAGACAGAAACAAAAGTGATCTTGATAGTGTTGGAAACAGGATTCAACCAATTTTAAAATATAAGGCCTCAGATAAAAACAAGTCCTCTGTGACTTTCTGGTTTTATTGCAGTTTTCTTAGATGAGTAAGGATCATCTAGAGTTCATAGAAAAAGTCATTTGGTTTCTTTCCTTGTCTGTAATAAACTGTTATTCCTGTTCCCCCCCTCCACCCTCGACCCTTCTAAAGTACAATACATTTGGAGTGCAGCTATGTTATAATACAGAAAAGGTACAAGGAATGATTAAATATTGGTCAAAGGCCAAACATTCATGCATTCTGTTGGAACCTTCTGATTTGAAATGAATTAGTGGTTTTTTTTCTGCTCCGGGAGGGAAGTACGGGCATTAGCACTACAAGCATAGCATTGTTGTGCTGGAAGGGTATTTTTGTTCAAATATGTAGACGAACACTGTAAGTGATTTTTTGGTAGTATTACCGTAGAAGCTTAATGAAATATTCAGTACATAAGTTCTTCTACATTAAAAATGAGCTCCAGAGCATTTTGGAAATCCCTATCACTGCTTCACTATGTTTGAGCGTTCAAGGTACTTAGACAGATCCTAATTCTGGACAGTTCACATGGCTACCCCACTGCACATTTAAGTAGCACTTACTCAGGGTATCCCGTCTAATTAGACCCAGATCTTGCAATGACTTGTATGCATGCTTGACTTTATCTACTGTATACAATAAAGCTGGGAGTTGAAGTTAAGTGCAAGGGTACATTTTGCAGGATCTGTATTTAGACTGTAACTTTTATTTTACCTTCCTGTTTTGTTTATGAACTTTTTTTAAAAATTAAATTTCCTGAGCTATTTATTGGCTCAGCCGTGAGCCTATAATGTGCTGAATACACTCAACGTTTTTTTGCATTCAAAAGTTCAGGATATTCACTGCCTGGGACTTAATGCCTGGTTTACTTTTCCAGTTTAATTAAGTGTAATGACTGAAAATGATTTTATATTACATTACAGTTTTCCTTTAAGAACCAGCTTGCAGTAATTGTTTAATTTCAACAGTTACTGCTAGATTTTATTTGCCTTTTACATTTCCCTGAACAATAATTTACAATAATCTAAAAAAAGTACTATAAATTGTACTATATCACCAACAAGAGTAATTATATATTTTAACTACCTTAGACCATTTTTTCTTTAGTTTTTATGGCATCTTAACTAAAATAACTGAAAAGTACAATCCAAACTTAATATTATTTTTGACTGAAAGCATACTGAAAACTTAACTCTCAGTATGCCTTAAAAATGAAGATGTCTGTTGTGGAACCAAGGTTCTGGTTTGTTTGAGAAGGTATTTGTTTGTCTGTGTCTTTTTTGTTGTTTTTTTCACCTCTTTTTTTTTTTTTAGTGTTTTGTCAGTAAATCAGCTTTCTCTTTTTATTTCTGACATAATTTATTTTGACAAGTCATGTTATCAGGAAGTGGGAGAAAGAAATGATTGTGAATTTTAACCAAGGAAAAAATTGGATTCTGTTGTCAGTTAGATTTATACAGGGTAAAAATGGCATCAGTATGTCCTCTGGCCAAAAACTACAACTTTGGTTCAGCCAAGATATTTAGTGAATTAAAAAGATATGGTTTTTTTCAGGCAAAAAAGAAAAAAAAAATACTTTGAATAAACTTCATCTCTTCAAAAAATACATTTTTAGTAAAATTACCTCCACTTAGTTTTTTCTAATTTTTTTTTTATTTAAAATAATGCTACCTTCAATTAGGATGAGACAAATAAGATAAAATGTAGATAAGATGAAATGAAACCAAAAATTAGTATTATAATATGCATTACCTGAAATGGTTCCGTGGTTTGTATGACTGAGGTGAAAGGTTCATAAATACATACATACTTGTATGTATGTTGATAAATGCATCAAATTTTGGAAGAGATTTCACTGAGGGAAAGTGATGAGATCAGGAAACTTTAAGGAATAGAAAATTTTAAAAACTGGCTTAAATGGTAAATACTGGGTTAGAATGCTCTAGTCTCTCACCAGACATAGTTGACCAGTGCTGTACTGAGATTTACATCACATAAGAAGCTCCAAAATGTGATATCAACTGGAGAAGTTATTGCTTACAGAGCTACAAAGAAGAACTAGTGGTTCGTTCTTACTCCTAGTAAAATAAAAGGTAAGAGTACTTCACCAGAAATTAAATCAAGACATCAGCAGTACTATCTAACAATTACGAATATTTGTCTTAGATTGTATTCTGTCATTTGGGTGTTATGTTTTGTTCTTACTCTACTGTTTCCACCTGTCAAAATCTCAATGTGGTCATTTTAAGAAGCATAAATCTGCATATTACTAAACCCAAACTTTCTATGTGTTGAAGTGCATTTTCTGAACACACTTATTATGCTGAGATGGTCCCTTATGTTTGAATAGTTTCTTACTATACAGGTAGTTCCTCTGAGCAATTAGCATTACCCAAAGAGTGCTCTCCTACAAGCAAAAAGGTCAGAGGTCCTAAGTTTACGCCACAGACACAAATGCAGGTTTTACTATTAATTTGAACAGCTGGATTCCATTGGTCTTTCATTAACAAAATATATTTGTGCAGGCAAATTCACATGGGAAATATCTTTATAGGGACAGAATCCAAGATTCGCACTGCTACAGTCAATCAGTGGTCCCATAATTCAATTCCTTATCTGAAAGATCAAGATCCTGAGCTTTAGGCTGGTATGAACCCAAAGAATTGAAACAAGTGCATATTGAGGTAGAGTTGCTTGAGTAGAATAGAATAGAATAGAATAGAATAGAATAGAATAGAATAGAATAGAATAGAATAGAATAGAATAGAATAGAGTACTCCCAGCTGGAAGGGACCTACAACGATCATCTCATCTAACTGCCCGACCACTTCAGGACTGACGGCCTGATATGTCACTCCAAAACGGAGGTTTCAATTCTGAGTAAAACCCTNTTAATGACCACCTCTCTGGGAAGCCTGTTCCAGTGTTTGATCACCTTTTTGGTGAAGAAATGGTTCCTAATGTCCAGTCTAAACCTCCACTGGTGCAGCTTTGAACCTTTCCCATGCGTCCTGTTGCTGGACCCCAGGGAGAAGACATCAGCACCTCCCTCTCCACTTCACCTCCTCAGGAAGCTGTAGAGACAAACGAGGTGACCCCTCAGCCTCCTTTTCTCCAAACTAGACAAGTCCTCAGCCACTCCTTACAGGAGCCCTGTCACCAGCTTTGTCAGCCTCTTCAGGACATATTCAAGGACCTTCACATCCTTCTTAAATTGTGGTGCCCAGAACTGCACACAGTACTCAAGGTGAGGCTGCACAACAATAAATACTCTTTTGACCTCTCTTTTGACTGGCTGCTGATGCTGTGTTTGATGCAGCCCAGGATGCGGGTTGCCCTCTTGGCTGCCAGGATGCACTGCTGGCTGTCATTGAGCTTAATGTCAACTGGCACCGCCAAATCCCTTTCTGCAGGGCCACTTATCTCCTAGTTTATACTTGTTTCTAGCATTACTCCATCCCAGGGGCAGAATCAGTCATTTGTTGGTGATTATAAAAAAAACAAAGTTCTGACGGAGGGACCAGTCTTGATGCCAGGTGTTGATGTTTGCCTGTTTCTTCCAGTGTCTTTCCTCTTTAGTAGAAGGATTGAGAAAAACATTGCCTGTGCTCCTGAATACTTCAGCATTCTTCCCAGGGCCCTGACATCTCTTCTGACTAATCTTGGTCTTCTTGTTGAAACATCACTGGTACTTATGTGAAAGACCAGGAGTAGGTATTAATTCAAAGGCTGTACTAACCTCATCAGTTTTCTGGTGACATCCCTGATCTGGGCCCCAGGGAGCCAACAAACTTACCTCAAAAGAGGGTCCAGCCTGCAGGTGGTTTAGGTTATATTTGGTTTAATATATTTGTTCTTCAGTAATTCCAGCAGAACTCAGCAGCTAACATTTCTTTACTGTTTTGATTCATGAAGCTCCTGAGCTGCAAATTGTTGAAGGAATAGCAATACGTGCTTTGTTTTTCTTCGTAATTTTAGGAGTATATTCATTGTTTGGTCAGTGGCTACTGAGCTAGATGAACTTTTGGTCTGATGCAGTATTTTTCTTCTGTGCTGTTATTTCTACAGAGAACTTTAAACTAAAATCTGGAATATTCTGTGTTTGCAGAACTCATGGTTCAATTTCATATCTTAAGTTTTTCCAGTGACTTGCCTCAAGTCTGGATTTTACCCAGGAAGCAATTTTCTTTCTCAGAGAAATAAAAATTGCAAAGGCAGAATGTTTTCTTTAACACATACATCTTGTACCTTCGGTGTGCAAGAAAATTCTCTTTTACCTATACTCTAGGAAAGACAACATTCTCTAATGTAATGTTCTGTCTACACTGAAATGTCAGTACTAAAAATCAGAAAAGAACAGTTAAAAATCTTCCTGGGCATTCTTTTTGCACAGATTGCATATTCTCATTCCAGAAGCCTGTGGAAACGAGTCCTATTATCTGCAAATCTAAACTCCATTCTGCAAGATTAACCTCTTGAGGAAGATTTACTCTGAGATAAAAAAGGATCCTTATCATAATTTTCTCTGGTATTTTGAAAGCCAAGGTCTATTCATCATCAGGGAAGGTTTGAAGAAATGAAGTTTTCCTTTGTGTTTCTTAGGTTGCTATGGGAACCAGATCACTTTTTACTCATTAATCATGAACACAACTGCCAGAATCGCAATCTGTACCTGAGTTTGAGCCTGTTCACAGTGCTGCCCTTTTAGCTATCTCACAGGTTCCTTAAATCTTCTCCAAATACCTTTTCTTTCAATCCCACTGCCTTATAAACTGTATTCCCCCCC
>VUYV01000029.1:240830-462482 GCA_008711295.1 Anarhynchus alexandrinus
CCCCCCCCCCCCATCTCATTCTGTATAATGGATCTCATGGAGCATTTGGAAAGTCTCACTTTCCACCTCTATAGCCATATGTTTGTACATAGACCTTGTAACCCAGCCCAAACTAAATAGGTTCTAGGTAACCTTTGAGAGTTGCTCAGGCTTTACCTTGCTAAAACAAAGAATCACACTTGTACCTAAATGCCTATTTTCTAGGCTTCTATTCTCAGGAGCACTGCTTCTTGGGGTTTCTGGGTGTTTGTCTCTTTTGTAAGGTATCTTTGAAAGAGAAAAGTGTGATGGTGGGTCTGGACATTCTTCACTTCTCACCCTCACTGAGGAGCACTTTATTCTCAGTGTTAGCCTTTGAAAATAATCCTGGTGCAAAGGTTGGAAAAGACATGTTGTTCTGCTCTCTGCAGAAACCTGGTTGGGTCAAAAGGTGATATACATGGTATTATGCTACATGGAGATGCGGTAATCTCTGTGAAGCCGTGAGAAGCATTCATATCACAACATGTCATACTTTTGCAAGTTGGGTGAGGTGAGTGGAAGTGAACTGGCAAGTAGGTGAGTAAGAATTGGATCAGGAATGTGTGGCTCCATGGGAGGACACTGGCAGGAAGGCAAACAAATTAGGGCAATGCCTGACTTTCACAGTCCCTTCTGAGAGGAAGACCTATCCTTCTGTTGATTCATATGAATTGATCAATGATCCACTTGAGCTCCATGTGTTGCAAATATTTAGCTCCTCAATGAACTAGGTGCTCATATTTACCATTATCGGTGTGGTAGTTTCTGCTTCTGAAGCTTACATATGCAAGTCAGTAGATATTGCATATCTGTTCATTATGCAGGTGCAAAAGGGCAAATGCAAATTGTATTATTAGAAAGAGAGTGAGAACTGAAAGTGTTTGAGAACACACTTTGGTCCATGTGTTGTATTTTAGACATATCAAATATGGATATTTAGGATTTTTATGTTCTTGCATTGTATTGACTCTGAAATTCTCTTAGAATAATTACTTTAAGTGGCTTAAATTCTGCAGTTTTACCTTAGTGTTCTTTTCTTGTCCTGAGTGTTGGCTTATAGCCGACTGTATTCTAAAAAGGTAAGTTTTACTCTGAAGAAAGTTTCTCATTTCTATTTCAAAAGTCTGGAGAATAAATGGGTAGTACTCTGAAGTGATCTAAACTTGTGAGTAAGTGAAGCTGCATTGAGATGTAGAAGCCAGATGCTGCAATGGCACAAAGAATGTCCTCCTGTCTGATGACGTTGCTTCAGCAGAACTTTCTCTTTCAAAAGCTGCCTTTGTTGAGAAAACTGGATTTAATTTTGTAGACTTCATGGTGTTTTCTGGTGCCCAACAGAAGACCGGTCATTAAAATTTAGCCATGGCCTGATGGTCAGAGGTGAAGAAGACCTGCAGTTCCCATGGATCTGTCTGCACCAGAGGGAGCAATAGCTTATTGCTGCTCTGGAAAGTAGGTCCAGAGTGTCCAGTATTGGGTTATCAGAGCTGAAGTACCAAAGTCATAATCTTGGAAGCGTGGACTTGAAATTTCTTCAGCACACTTTCTTAGACACTTTGTCCAATTTTGTGTGTTTGCTTGCACAGCAGTAGATATATTTGAAGCTTGTAAGAATTCAGGATTAAGCATATGTATTGATGTCATCCTTAAGACTTGACTTGTCTTTGGCTCTCACCTCAGTTTTCAATGCCTGTGCAAGAGTCTGCCTTTCACATCCCATGGGATGCTGTGCGCTTAAACATGCCAATTGGGCTAGCATGGCAGCAAGCAGAGTCAGATGCATTTGAGCTCATGTGGGCAGAAGAAGGTACGGAGGTGAAATCTGCTGTGCATAGCCATTGTTTTGACACTGTGTACACAAAGCCATAGATCCTTTTGGGATTAGTGCTGCCTAAGGCAATATTCCTATTACATATCCCAGGACTTAACAGTGTCTGCAGGCAGAATGGTGTCTGTGAGCACTAAAGATTCTTTATCTCCTTAAAATACAAGCAGCCTCCAAATTTATGAAGTGAATCAGAAAGAAAACTATTGCCTGAATTTAAAAGAAAGCATCATCTGTATTTAAACTACAAAGACTTATCTGTCCTTGATTAAGTCTCTCTGACAGTCCCTATCTTTGCTCTTAGACCTTCAATGTAGACACAGTATTACCACACCAGAGCACTAAAACAAAACTGGGTCCAAATTTGGAGGAAAACAGACAGATTTTACTCCATTCCCTGAGGATCCCAGAAAATGTTACAAACACTGTCCATCTTCCACCTCAGTATCCTCACACCTGGTGAACACTAACCTGCAGCGTTACTTATTGGGTGGGTTTACATTCTTCTCTGAAATGTCTGAGATGGGATGTGAAGTATCAAACCAATATAAAAGTACAATATCTGTGTCTTAATCTAACTGTAGAGTCACTACTGATGAAGAAGAGAAATTTTCCACACAGTCTGCCTCCATTACTTGCTCTATTCTGCTGACACCTGGCATCATGCCAGAAGAGAGTAAATCTCATCCATTCTCTTGCCTGCACAAGGCAGGACAACATTGCCCAACACTGCAGGTGGTGGTTTAATCTATTCTTTGGTGCCTTGTGAAAAATATTTTGGCCTAAAGTTACATGTCCTTCAGGCTAGTAGGAAAACAGGCACTTCAGTTATCTTAATTAGCATATATAACCCGCCTTAAAACTAGACCTGTGTCTACAAAATGGAAAAAAATATCAATTAAGCTTTGTAATTTGTAGACAGTAAGAAAATCACTTGTATTTCGTTGCTCCCAGTTTACAATGTAATGTCACTGTGGTCTGATATTCCTCTTTAAATTCATACAGCTTCTAAAAGTGACCCTGCACTCAGTGTAAACTGAAGAAGTTAATTATTTTTGTCTCTTACACTCTATATCAAAGGATCTCAAAGCACTTCAGAAAGAGCAGGTGCCTGATGATTTTTTTTGGTGAGAGAATGGTCTTGAGTCTTTTGCAGATCCATAAGTATTCACAAAATGTATTTGCATTTGTATGTGAATAACTACTTTTCAGTACGTGAACTATATAATTTTGATTCCAATTGCTGTGACTACTACATTTTGCTTCCTCCATTTTTTATTTATTTTTAATAGAGCATTCCCCAGAGCTTTCTGCTGCACTTCTAATAGAAATGTTTATAGCATTGGAATGCTTTTCCTACTCCTGCTCTACAGTTCTTACTCAGATTAAATTCCTCAGTGGTGTTGAAAGGAAGATAAGACAAAAAGAAACTACAAAATCATGCAGCATTTGCTTAATTTTCAAAAGAGCATTTGTAGAAAGACCATGAAGATGCGAAACTAAGTGTATCACATTTCATATTTTCTCATCTTGAAATTTTACTATTTTATGTTATTTTTATGGCAGTTTAACTTCTTTACAGCTTTCAAAATAATCCATTTCTGTTTTCTAAGAGACACACAGTTCAGCTGTTTTTTTTTTCTGAAGTCTCTAAATATGTCAATTTTCTGATAAAACATGAGAAACCTATTACTGTGCTCATGTTATCTGTGAATTAAGTTATTGATATGCCAGAAAACTCATTGAATATTAAGAGCAGAAACACAAGCAAGCAGCATCTCTACCTAACTCATTTTAAGTTTGGAGTTTACCAGTCATGCTTTATTTCAATGACACGTGGTAATTTGCAAAAGCTGCTTGGGATCTTGCTTTTAGCCTGCTGCTGTGCTTCTGTTCCAAACAGACTTAACATTAAACCAACCTCCTTGAGTCTCAGTAATATATGCATCGTAACAGCCAAAGAGTTTCTTTAATAGTATGCCCCTTACCAAACTCTGGCTTCTTAACACTTCTGACTTTACTCAGCAGTGAAAGTTAATTCAGTCTTTGATTTACCTGCATCCATTCTGTTGATCTTTGAAGGTTTTGAAAAGCCTATTTTAAATCAGAACTTTGAGTGCAAGAACCCGAGAGTAAATATGTAGTGAATGTTAAGGATGATTAATATTTAGGAGATGAGACGTCTTCTGAGGATGAAAGTAAATGAGTACAGCCCCTTTTTCTGTATGTCAGCTGCCCATGAACAGCCTTGCAGTCTCCTAGTGCAGGCTTATTAAGCTCACATACCAAGAAAATCAGCCTGAGTTACTTGCAATTACTATTTTTAAGAAAAGTTACTTTTCATAGTGCATTTTACCCTAATTCAAAGCAAAACAGTTGCAGAAGAGAGGTAAAGAATTTTTTTGTCAGAAGCATTGTGAAGAGCACTGAAAATATTACCACAGGAAAGTAACATCTGATAGCAGCAATAAAGATTGGTATTGAAACAGATTCTCTCCCTTAACTTCTTTTCTTCTGCTTTCTCTCGACAACCAAGCAGACAGCTGACATGAATCTGGAAACCACGCCATACAAAAAAGACCACAGCATAGTTGCAATCATATTAAAACTTAGTGCCTCCAGGTCTTTGTTCAGCAATATAGAAAGCTACAGGTGTAGTCACGGAGGAAAGCATAAAGCTTAACTACATTCATGCAGAGTGGGGGGTAACCAGAGTCATAGGGACCTTTATGGTGTGATGTATTAGGGTGGATGACTGTTAGAAAGAAGAAAGTAGCATGTGATGAAAATCCTTATATAAGTTTGGTATGCATGAACTTTCATGATAGTCTTGTTTCTCCGGGAAAACCATTGTTGACACATAAGCAGAAAGAACATCGAAACAGCTGTGACTAGTGGTGGGAATTAATTTCTGGGTTTGGGGTTGGTTTTTTGGGTTTTTTTGTTTATTTGTTTTTTCTTATGGGGTGCTTTCACAGTTTTCTTTCCTGGTATCCAGTCTCCTTTGTATAACAACGTTCAGACTGCTGGTACTGACGATAGTGCATGTTACACCAGGCCTGAAAACACATGAGGGAGCAAGTGGGAGAAACCAGACAACCCAATATGAACTCCTCTGTCTGTGGAAATCTGTCTGAATTCAGGGAAAGCATGGACAGTCCTGGTAGTCTCTAATTCTAGCACTTTCAAAAATGCTCTTTGGAAATATAACAAGCCAAATTTTGCCTTTTTTTTTTAACAAGTAGTTATTTCAGATAACTATTTGCAAAGCAGTGACTTGCTCTAGATTTGCACCAAAAGAGGTAAAGCTTAGGTACGTTTTTTTCTTGTGTATAATCCTTCAAGGTGTTTTTGATAAATTCTTGCTTTCTGTGATGTAGATGTTCTTACTGAAGCGTCTTGGCATATCAGTACTCATTTGGGCACTACTTTACCTAAACTCTGTGCTTTCTTGTGAAAAAATTTATCTAAGAGGTCATAAGTGAAGACCGCCTTTCTGATGGGTCACCCTGTTTCCACTCAGTGTTGAGTTGCTGATCAGCTGTACTCCTGTCCATATAGCCACAGGAAATAAAATTTTCTTAATGTAAGAAATTTCCGCCCAGTGGAAACAATGAATTGTATATCTTTTGAACATTTTTAATCCTCTGTGAGATGCAGATCTGATCAAGTTCAGTGAGTTAAATGGTGTTGATCTGAAGACAACAAACTCCCTGCCAACACCATAATACATTGAGAAAGAACTTATTTTTTTAATCCAGCATGAAAAATGAATAAATGTTTTAGTATTTTTTTAGGGTAGTAGCATTGCTATTGTAGTGGCATGCTCTTGAATGAAATTTAAGGTCTGTCTTTAGGTCTATTTCCTTAAAGAAAAGTACAGGCTAATGAGCTATTTTCAGGCCTAGAAAATTTGAACACATGATAAAGTTCTGTGACTGATAATGGCTTCAGAAAGTCAGTAAATCTCTCAGCCTGAGGTTCGCATTCAAGCAGGAAAAAAAAAAAGTGTTGCAGAGATTAATAGCTGAATTAATATAAAAATTATTCTTATTTATGCTGGAGATAGATAGAGTTTAGAAATGGTGTTAAAAAATAAATACACTGGGAAAAATGCCTTTTACTTTCTGAGAGAATGAAGCAGTGACTAATCGCTCAGCAGCATGCACATAGGCTCGTGACAAGAGAGGGAGGAGGAATAATTTTTCCTTACCTTAAGAGTAAGGATAAAGGTTCATAAAGGGAATATTTACCCAATTTGCATTTCTGGCATCCATCTGAACAAGGTATGCAGTCTTCAGAGTCAGGATCTTCCACTTCACCTGTGTTTTGCAAATCACAAGGTTTGGGTTAATTTCACGTAATGGAATGCCAGCAAAGATCCTGGAAATAAACTTATTCAAACCCAAAAAGGAGAAAGATTCACAGCAGTTTCATTCCTCATGTTGAGATAAAGGCAGTTTAATAGAACAGTAATGGAAAATGAAAATGAAAATAATACTGAAATGCAATACTAAAATATGATACTAATAATATTAATGCTACTACTACTACCACTACTACTACTACCACCAATAACTAAAATAAGTAAAAGAATATACAAGACAGAAGTCACCCTCACCACCCAGAGAATTGGTTGCCCAGCCCAACCCAAGCAGTTGTCATGGATTCCTGTCCCCCAGCCAACCCCCAGTTATATATTGAGCATGACGTATATGGTACGGAATATTCCATTGGCCATTCCACAGTTCTGTCTATGCTCCTTCTCAGCTTCTATAGGAAAGCTGAAAAAAGTGTTTGAACACTATAAACATCACCTAGCAACAACTAAAATAATATGCGTTATTGATATTCCTGTCATACGAAAACTGAAACATAGCAGCCACTAGAAAGGAAATTACCTCTATCCCAGCTGAAAACAAGACACAAATTAAATAGAATATTTGTTAACTCCTACTGAAGGATGCTTACCTTCTCTACAACTATGCTTCTGGCATATATTTTGAGTAAGGTAGTAGCCTCTGAAACATCTTTTGCAGTGGCTGGAGTTCAGGCACACCTCACAGTGGCCAGAGCAAGCCATGCAGGTATGGTCTGAATGGTAGTGACCTGGAGGACAGCTCTCTCTGCACTCCCCATGATACAGGAAACGGTCGATCCCTCTTCTGTCTGTGTGGCAATAAAATAGAAAAAAAAATGTCAGCAACAAAGGATATCTGTGCATAAAAAGCAGCTTTACGAAGCACTGGTGCTGCAGCTGATGAGAATATTTTTCACTGACTGCTAGATTTGTAGTTTTACACAAGATGAGCTCAAACCTTCTACATTACCGGGGATTTATGACATATAAAGATGTTATGCTAGTGAATAATTACTGTTTACATCCACCAATCTAATAAAGAAAAAATCAAGAGATTTCCATTACCGAGTTCCCTTGCAGTGAACACACAAGTATTTGTACTATATTGTACACGCACATATAGCGTTGCCATTAGGAAAGCAAAGCTGCCCACTTCACCTTTGGAAAGGACCAGTCTGTTTCTATATTAGATTACGCTGTAATCGACATCCTAGTCACAGCTAGACTCTGCAATAATTTAGATTTGAATTTGAATAGCAAGCGTGCATCTATTTGTTATCAGAGCAACAGCATTCTTTAGGGCATGGGTAACTGTCAGGTCCCCTGCTTCAAATCCTTCTGCATGAAATCTGTGAAAACACCTACAACTCCATGTGCCATGTGCTGCGACAAGGGGAGTTTTCAAGTGGGTTACCCTACAGTACAAATGGCAAACATTATGGTGCTAAGTGTGGTTGATTGCTTTAACTATAGAGCTAGAAATTGCTTACCATAATTTATTTTTAAAACTGCAGAAAAAGCAGCTATAATAGGGAATAATTGCTGTACCATGGCAGAAGTATTCAGACTTTGTTTCTTTTACTTTTCATGTACAAATCTTTAGAATGATCTTTTCCAGCCTCCTCAGGGTGTGACTCTCACCAGTGTCTTCATTTCTTGATACACAGAAATACAGCAATTCATGTTGCTGTCCGCCATAGGGAGGGACTTGGGGGACAATTATAGAAACTCCTCCATCACATCTGACCTGAAGTACCATTTGAAAACTCTGTCTACTCAGTCACATTTCTCAAAGTGAGAAAGTCAATCTCATCATCAATATGACAAATTAATGCCAGCCATACCAGCGTTTTATTGTAAACTGGACGCTTGTTACTAAATAAAGCCTGGGCC
The DNA here is from genome assembly GCA_008711295.1 of Anarhynchus alexandrinus. NCBI lineage: Eukaryota > Metazoa > Chordata > Aves > Charadriiformes > Charadriidae > Anarhynchus > Anarhynchus alexandrinus. The sequence continues at coordinate 248,930 of VUYV01000029.1, forward strand.
ATTAATGAATAGGACTGAAATGGAAGTAGCAGCTGAAAGGAAAAAGGCTGTGAATCCATTGCAAGCCCTCAGAAAAAGCTCACCAAAATTTCCTCTTTATTAAGTGAATTGAAAGTTAAATCTTAAATACTCATTTCCGAGGGCAGTTCAGAACAGTTACACGTATTTGTATGTAATAGCCTCAAGTTCTTTGTCCATCAGGTGTTACAGAGGCAAGCGGGAATAATTTTTAAAATGGAGCTTTAAAAGAAGAAGAGTTGCTTTTTGGAACAACCACGATTTTAACTATATTACCCTCTCTCTCAACCTGAGCTCTATAAAAATGTGTCCAAAAGACAAGTTTCTATGTGTGTTAGGGGTACGCTTCTCTTTGCAGGCCCTGTTTGTCCAGCTGTAGGGACACAGCAGTCTGCAGTGGAACCCACCATGCTTGTTTCCTATCCTTCCTCAGGCAGATGTTTTGGAAAGCACCCTGGCTCCCTGCCTGCTTGTGCGAGCTTGCTCCATTTCAGTGCAGCACATACTGTGTAGAGGCTGGGGGAGGCATGTATGGAGCTTTCTTTTCCAGAGGCAGGCTATGTAGGTTTTCTGTCCTTTTTTTCCTGTGCTACTCTTTCTGTTTCTGTTAACATCGCTTCTATTCAAAATATACCAAGGGAAATGCATAAAGATGCAAGGGCAATGCAGAGGTGTGTTTTCTTGTACTTTTTTTTAAAAATAAACTGAGTTCCAACTCCCTTCAGGGTTAAAACAAGATTATGATGCAGATCAGTAGCAAAAGCACTACTTATTTTATTGGCTCTAATAACTGGTTCTGAGAGCAGAAGGAAAAGGGAACTTGGAGTCCCAGGAAGGGGAAAAGCTGCAAGAGGAAATCTTCCTTACCTGTTCCACAAGCGGTGCATTTGTTAGGTTCACTTCCACTGCAGCCCAGGCAGGTATGATGGCACAAATGACATTGTCCTTTGAATTCAAACTTTCCTTTGGGGCATTGCGTAACACACTGACCATCATCAAAAACTCTTTTGAGGCAGAGAGAGGCATAATTATGAATTTAGCAACTACTTGTTCTTTAAATTCAAAAGAAAATAGCAAGAAACCCAAGGTAGTCTTCCTTCACTCTATTTACAAGAGTCTTTGCACTTTACTCCAGTATTTTCCAGATTTTATTCATAGTGTTTACTAAGTGGAAAGTCAACCATGTTTTGAACCTGGATCTTGGACTGCAGAGATTATTTTTTTCTGCGATTTTTCAAAGAAAAATCACATTTTGGTCCTGTACCTAGATGCCTTTCTACCACAATCCCTGTGGTGGTCATTTATGTCTCTTAGAAGGAAAGCAAGACTTGGGCTTTCTCTATGAAGGAATAATCCTTCTGTTGAAGTTTCTTGTTAGTTTTACTTTAAAGGCTTCCTGTGAACAGTATTATGGCTTTAGTAAAATGACTTTGTACATAAAGTGAAACACCTATCTGAATCTTGGCCTTTAGGAGTTGTATTTTTAGACTTGCATATCTGCAAGAACTTAGGAGTTTTTCTGCTAAATGTTCTCCTTTTGCTGGGTAATGAAATAATTGCTACAGAATTTTTTTACAGGATGAAATTTTCTGGTCCATTTTTCACCACTATTTAATCTCTACTGGATTTAATCTGTTGGGGATAAAAGTAGAAAAACATCAATACAGATATGATTATGAAAAGAATATAAAACAAGTTGGCTAGAACTTGCCAGTGTTTTCAATATTAAGAAAATAAGAGAGGAGAGACTGTAATCTTCCACACTTAACCAGTTTGACCAGTTTGGTATCTGAGGACTTGGGACGCAATTTATTGAGAAGCTGAGCACTGTTCAGTATCTTAGTACAGATTTTGAGACAGTCAGCTTGTCTGTACACCTCGGGAACAGCAGGCTTTCCATAACATTAAGGCAGAGCACGCTTCCTTGGAGCCAGCCAATGGCATTAGAGAATGTCTGCTATATGCCTTCATAAACTTGAGTTGCTATGGTCATTGTTAGATTTATTCTGAAAGCAGGGGAGAAAAATATCTGCAAAGTTTAAAACCAATTTTGTCAAATAGTCTTTGAAACCATTTAAAATTTACCATGATTGGAAAAGTCCTGGCTTATGAAGTGTAAAGACGGAAGAATAGGCTATCGTGCAAACAGCCTTCCTGAAGTGTACGTAAGAGAGCAAACTTAGGAATTGATTAAACAGACTTCTGAGGCTGAAGGCAGGCTGCTGGAGGGAGTCAGGGGGAGCCTTGTGTAGGTATACGAAGTATTCAGCAAAGATGTATCTCTGCTCTGGAGTCTGAGAGTAAGATAGTTCTATGCAGACTGTAGATCATATGTCTATACCTGCATGTTTAAGACCATTCTTCAGCGTCTTCATGGGGACTGCAGCCCCCTCTGGTTGGTTTCTGTGCAAGTGGGACAATGTGACGGGAGTATAGGAGGTAGCTGGGCTATGCTCATGTGACATGCAAGTATTGCTGTGTTCTACTAGGTGTGCTGGCCGTAATGATAGCAGTTGTCCTTACAAACAGCTCACACAGCGGTAAAGCATATTTTTCTTGCTTTTTGTTATGTTGCCCCTAATGGAAGACACCAGCAGGTCAGATCTTTTCACTAACCTTTGTAGCTCAAACAGTAAACAGAGGGATGAAGAATTTGTGAAAATCGGTTTGGCTGGACAAAAAACTACAATTCCATAATTTTTTAAGAAAAGGTAACAGCATTTTGAATTGTGAAACAAGATGATCTGACAGCGATCTTATTATGAAATAAGGTAACATCTACTGCCGAATTTTCACAAAGAACAGGGATTGTTCAGCGTTTTCATTTTCACATTATTTTCAGTAATCCCCCCCCCCAAGTCTTTTCATCCTTTTCAAAGAGGAAAGGTGTTTCCCTGTAGGAAAGCAGTACTGCTGGATTTTAGTCTGTATTATCTAATGGCCACCCATTACTGTCTTCAATAGACACCCTCTGAAGCTCTCAAGAGCTACAAGATTTAGGATTCTGTTTCAATTAAACAGGTCTATTTCAAGTACATAACGAATAATGTCCATTGAAAGGATTTACTCTTTAGCCTCTCAGTGAGATTTTTCTTTATTATTATTTCTTTTACTACTGACTGTCCTAATATGACTTTTTCTAACAGCTTTCACAATGTGCAGAAGCTCAGAAAGCTTTTGGAGACCTTGGATGCCAAAATTGAAAACTGTTAGAGCATTTGTTATGGTGGAGACAGCGGCACCTTTCCAAAAGGTCACAGAGATCTCATTACTGCAAACACCTGGGTGGTATTGCCTAACGGTATGGTTCTGTACCTTCTTTGTTTTGTAAATATCTCTGTGTAAAACTCACAAAATAGGCTGCAATGAAACACAATCTAATTTAAATGCCACTGTGAATCAGAGAAATCCAGTCTGCATTCCAAAATTCTGCCCAGACTTCCTGTGCTAATGCCGTTTCTGACGTAACACATCTTAATTCAATACTGTTTCCTCAGTTATGATTTCTTTTGGACTCTGTTGGTCCTAGTTTGTCTTTTATTGGCATAGTCATATCATAGATCTTTGCAAGGTAAATTGCAGGATTGCTTGGGGATTTTTTTTTTCTATGCCTTACAGTATCTGATCCTGATTTCATACCAGTGTAAATATCAGCTGCCTACAGTGCAATCCGGTGCAACAGAACCAGAGCTATTGGTGCGAGAATAAAGCTATTGGTAGGACATGAGTTCAAAACCTGTAGACTCCTGGATTAGGCACGAGGTGACTTCAACTTAAGCCTCTGGTCTGCAATGTCCTGTGGAAAAGCTGCTTTCTGGTTCTGTTCACTCCTCATGGCAAATTAGAAAAATCAGCCTAACTTAAAAAGCCTCAATTAGGGGACAATGTTTAGGTGCTATAAATATCTCCCAAATTAGCTGATTGCTAGCCTCCATGTCCATATTCATGCCTGGTGCCAATCTCCATAGCTGTGTGCACGTAAAGAAGCCCTAGACTCTTGTTATTGAATTTGTCACTGTTATGGTTCTAGCAATTATGGTTTTGAAAGAATGACTACAAAAGGGAGACTGTTTCACGTATTTAAAGAAAATTTTCTCCATCTGTGGGAATCTTCTGCCTAAACATCAGCTGCCTGTGTAGCCACTATCTTGTTCATGTAAGACTTGTTTTCTCCCTTGCCCTGGTTTTGTTTGCCCTTCCAGATGATGATGCGAGGTCTTTGTGCTGCACTGTGCTGAGAGACAATTACCTTGTGAATGGGCAGCTGATGCAGTTGTCTGGCTTAGGTCCAATGCACTTCTGACAGGATGCTTCACACAACTGACATTCTTCGGAATCATCAAGATATTCCCCTGGTAGAAAACAATGTGTTTATTTCAGATGAACATCTCATGTTAAAAAAAAACCCAAAACAACCAAACCCCCCACACCAAAATATAATGAGTAAAAGGAATTAGATCTGTTTTGAATTACTGAAATGAGCACATTTCCCTGTGGTATCAGGAAAAAAAATGCTGGCTCCCTTGGGGAACCAGGATACTCAGAATTAGTAGTTTCTAGTCCTTATTTATTTATTTATTCATGTTTTCCACATCAATCTGACACAGTGTGATTCTTGTTGTTCGGGTTAATACTATTTCTTTTGCATCAGTTGAAGCAATGGGACTCTTCAAGATTCACCATGAAGAGTCACATCAAAACCAGTGCTACCTGGGAGTATTCATTGCCTAATGTCCTTTGGTGCAGTTGTAACATGCTCTTAATTTCAATCTGCAGTATAAAGACTGTGCTGTCAAGGGTGTGGAGTATGTTACCAGAGGAGAAGGACTTAAGTATTCTTCCATTAGTCAGAGACATGATGGTGCTCCCCAAACCTCTAGCTATAGCATCTTTTGTCTCCCTTCCAAGCCACTGCTGGAAGACTCCACACCTAAAAGACCTAGGCTATCATTTAGGCTGAATGAAAATTTGGTGACCAAGCACCCATTTGGACTTGAAAAAAAATAATTTTTTGTTATATGAATAGTTGCCTTCCAGATCATGAATACACTCGTACTACTATGGTGCCGAAGTGCAAAGTTTGCCTCTTTATTTACTGCATATTAATTTAAATATTGGTCAAACTGATACGCTGTACTTTTATAACTCTCAGAAAACAGATATTAGAAAAGAGATATTGGTAATTAACATGAACACTGTATCTGTGTGCAGGATCATGTGGGGACAGTAAATCGGTTTATCAAGCAGTTTTATAAAGCTCAAGATTGAGTCTTTTATGTCAGTTCATTATAGGAAAATTTATTCTAACTGAGTCTATATATTTGAGAGAATTGGCTGTTCCTTCATTCTTAAGTAATGGAAGAGGTTGGGCAGAGAGTCCTATATAATACATAAACCCTGCAGTTTCTATGGATACTTCAATATGGAGAGACTCTTTCCACTTGCATTGCTGCTGGGAAATCTAGATTTGGCAAACGTAGTGAACTTTAGGAGTTCCTTACATTGAAAAGCAAAGACACTATATGAACAACTATTTCTATAAGTGTAAAACTATGTAGGAAAGAAACATTTTCTAAAATACTGTAAATTACATTCTCCTTCCCTGGTGTTTTCTACTCCATGTTAATCTGTATTAACAAATTTTATAGTAGGTGAAATCTCTGGTATGAGATATAAGCTAGGATAGTACTTATCACGCTCACTGGGATGGGAACAGTATACTTAAAAAGGCATACCAACTGGAATGTCCAGCCAACAGTGGGACAAAGCCGAGGTACCCAAAATGTAGATAAAGACACAATTTTCATTTTGTAAAGGTTTATGTGTCTCCTGAAGAAAGGAACAAGGTACAAGGCGAGCCGAAAGCCAGTGACAGAGCCACATAAACCAGGAAGACAGTGCTCCTCAGGGGCTGGTCTGACATCAGTGCTAACTGGGAAGAAGTTCAGAACTGGGAGCAAATGAACAACCTCTTGATGAGATCAGGGAAACAGAAATCTGTGTATGCATGCACATTCACAAATTTTTATAGTTCTTTTTATCCAAAGAGGATTTTGTATATATATATTTGCATGCATTTATGTAATCCCATAGAGGCCAAACCTTGAATTGTGTAAATTGACATAATTCCCTGGAAATGGTGTAGCTTTCCTGAACTGCAACACTGTATGTTGTATGATAGACTACTTTATAAAGGACTGATGATAAAGACATTATAAATTGTATATCTGTTTGACATAGGATTCAGCAAGATTCTGAATTTATCCAGATATTACTGAGATAAAATGTTGTATCGATGAATAACTATCACAATACAGAGTATTTATAACTCTGATTTTCTAGAAAAAAAAAGACTGTGGCCTGCTGTCCAGCAGACCATCAGGCCATTGATGGATTTGTTTAATGTAGGCCTCTTGAGTCTTTCTGATATATATTCAGAGGGTATAACATGCAATCCCATGATCTCAAAGGCTTTATGAGATTTTTAAAATATAATTTGATACGTATATACACACACACACACATTTATTAGGATAATACACAACCACCAAAAAATGCAGTATCTGGAAAGTCATCCTATTGCAGGTCTGGTGGCTCGGTGTTTTATACTAGCAGGTTTACATCACTGGGAAATCTCTCAGGGCAATGTTATTAAATAATTGTTTCTCTGATGTTGTTTTGTGATACGTGTTAGAAAACCTTTTTGTTTCTCCAGTCCTTCACTTTATTTCCCTGCACTGCCTGTGTGCTTATCCATCGGACCCGAGCTATTAATTCATACACCTCAGCTATGCCTACTCAAATCCTTCCCACATGGTAGAAGTGCTTAGTTTTAAAAGGTTTTTGTTATTTCTTTGTTACGCCTTTCATTGGAAGTGCTGTAATTCATTTCAGCTGTGCTGGAATAACGCCAGGAAGGCCAGTTCTCTGCTTACTTTATCCTCTGAGTTGAGGCATTTTAAAGCATACTATTATAAGAATGTGCACCAGAAAATACTTACATATTAGGCCCTCTGAATTGCAAGTAACACCTAGAACTGTAGGTCTGCCACTAAATGTTAACAAAATAGTTTTTAGTGGATATTAAAAGAGTGAACACTGAAATGCAGCTTTAAAGAAGACTTTTAAACTATTCCACAGGGCAGTTTGTTTGCCAAAGTTCTTTGTGGGCGATATATTTCTTTACAAATCTTGCTAGATAAATACTAGTCACTGAAGCCTCAACTCTCTTTTTCTTTTCTTTCTTCGGTGTTAAAATTCTTTATCTGTCCAACATACGTAATGGGGGAATAGTCTCAGCAACGCGTCTTGGCTATGCCTTCAATCAGGCAATGCCGGTCAGTTACTTTGGATCATCCCCTGTTTAACCTTTATTTATTTCTCAATTCTGTTACTTTGTCACCTTATTTAAAAACATTTGTTACTTTGTTTAAAAAAAGGAATTGAAGGTGTTACGGGAATAAGGCTATGTTAACAGACATAATGCCTCATAATGGGAAGATTTGCATGTATAATTTTTTGTGTCCCTAGTTAGAAAAGTTTAATTCCACATCTGAGCCAAGTCAGGTTGCGGGCTGTGCCTTTAACTGCATACGAGAGCCCTACACTTACGCTGAGTTCCTGTCAGTCGATATGATGCATTTAAAAATGAGGTAAGGACTATTATCTCCCATTAAGGAGGCACAAAAACATGAGTTGCATTAAGACCATCAAGTTAGGGTGCAATAGCAAACTAGAACCTGTCTCTCCTGAGTCCCAGACTAGAGCACTATCGTAGTTGCCAGGTTGTTCCAATGTCTTTGCATAAGCAGTATTAAGTGTACAGCCCTTATCTTGTCACTATTTCTCTCCTGCTTTCAAAAAGCAGCGCCGTTCATTGACAGCACATGGTGTTTCAGGAGACCAGTCAGATGAGGGTATGAATATCCTTGTAAGTTATGCCTGGAGATATACAGGTTTATGTGCTGGCAGTCAGAAATGAATCTTTCCCTTGTAGTGCCCCCCATGAGACTTAGTCACTGCAAGTCACCTGTTGCTTCCCCCCCTTTTCTTAATCAAAACATCACTGTATCTGGTTTAAAAATGTTCATTGGTTATCTTCTATAGCATTGCCCCAGCGGCTTTTCTTTATCATCAATGAAAAAATGACCTTATTTCCTCCCTTTTGCTTGTTTACTTCTATGGGAACTGGATATGGATTTTGTACTTGGGCTTTTGTATCTAATCTTATGGGTTACAAAGGTTTCACAGAGCAGATAAAGAAACATTGATCAGAATTGTTTTTCATCAATCAACAGTGAGAACTGAGAGGATTTTGTCTTAGGGAGCTCTCTGCTTTTTCCATGTTTGGCCTTAATACATTTTATTTTGGCTGGCTCGTAGGATCAGCTCCTTGAGTTTTGCTGAAGAAGTATTTATCCATAAAGCTTAAATCCATAAGGAACTTAGACTAACCTGCATATAGCAAGCCATTAAAATTCAACCTGAGGATTCCTTTTAAAGTTAGCCCTCTGTTTAGCCCAAAGCCTTAATGTTTGATAGATTACAGCTCTCTGAAAGAAATCTTGTCTTCATCTTGAAAACGTTAGGACATGGAGAGTATGGCATTTCCTTTTCCCCAGATTTTTAGCAGTCATACAAAATTTGAGCCGGATTTCCAATTATTTGTCTAGCTTCAGCTTTCAGTCTCCTGTTAATTATTCTTCTCCTCTCAGTCACTTTACACAATGACCAATTTTTTGTCTCCTTTTGCCTGCTTTTGGATGTACAGAAGGTACAAAGAAGACACCCTTCATGGGCAAAACTTTGGGGTGCTATGATTTGAGGTGATGAGAGGGATTCAGGATTGGAAGTCTTCTTTCCAGAAGTGCTCTAGGCAGTAATGAAACAGAAGGCTGAAATTAGGTTGTTGGCTCCTCAGTCACTGAAGCCCCCCCTTGTGCCAAGGGACAAAGCAGAACCTTGAAAAGGGCTGAACGTCCCTTCCATGAACAGCGGTGTGTGGAGCTGAGTGTGATATAATGATTTTAGGATGAAAGGCCCTTTTGTTGCAGGATTAGCTGAGATCACACAGAGCCTTAGGTTAGCTTTAATCGTGACAGGCAGGAGAGAGGCAACTGCCTTTATCAACTACACTATCTTACACAGCCCTCTATTCTTTCCCCTGCTGAATAAAAATATTTACATTAGCCAAAGCTGCCCTTTTTGCTGACATATAGGGATTTTTTCCCCTCTTTATTCTGCGTGTTTCTTCCCTCATTTCTATGTAGTATTTATACAATTGTTGTTAGAAACCCATTGAAGAGTCAGAGCCCTCAGGGGTTCTGAGCGGGCATAAATAGACTCCAGAAAGACATATTTTAGCATTTAAAAATCAGCTTTAAACCTCCATTTGTAATAATTCTTTTAACACTTAAAAAATCAGCTTTAAGCCTCCATTTGTACTAATAATGTGGATGCCTGGAAGTAAAAGCTGTCTGGGATCAGGGTTTCCCCCTTGCCTGTGTAAGCACAAAGGTCAGATCCTGGCAAGGTTTTCTGCTGCTCACTTGGAGCCTGAAATTTGACAACCCCATGAGAAAGTGGGAAGGGGAATGGAGCAATCCTGACCTGTACTGCTAATGCGTTATTCTGTGCTCTTCTCACTTCTTGAGGGGGGGAGGGGGGGAAATACGTCTCTCTCAAAAATTTAGACTGACAGTGGAAAAAAAAAATCTGTTTATCCTCTCTATTTCTGAGCTTCCCAACTGGAAATTTCCCTGTCTGATCTTGTCACGCTTCCTATTTTTTGTGAAGCTTATTAGCTGGGAAATTCCTAAAGGGCAGCGGAGACTGCAAAGGGAGACACCTGAATCTTACTGAAAATTATCTCATTGTGCTGATAGTGCTGCATTGGAAATCCAGGCAGTTTCCTGTGAAATATGCAAAAGAAAGGCGGAAGCTGACTGTGTGCATTGAGTAAAGCTGGTGTTATCTGCACCTGGAGTACATTAAAGATAGGATCTTTCAATGCCGGAGGAAAACACATGCCATACTCCAGAGGCAACCGTGGTAGCATGGTGTCTCTCTCCTGTGTTATACAGCAAGGAGTATGTAATTTGTATATGCAGAGCCTTCCCTGTCCACAGGATTTCTGCAGTCTGACTTGGATAGACCTCTACCTGGAAAGGGAAGAGCTGGATGTCTCCGGGCAGTGTTTCAGTGGTGTCATTTGTCTTAAACAGAGAGACCCCTGCACACAGTGTTTGTACCAGAGATCTACAACTTAATCAGGATGTGAACACAGATCTGCTGATCTGCTGATAGCTGGGCAGATTTCAGCAGGCAAACTATCGCCCTGACAAGATATAATGACATAGATTCATACTGCTAATCAAATGCAATTTCTGTTTAATTTGCGGAGATAAATACATATTAAAGCCTGAAAGAAAACTGCCAAAAAGATGCAAGTTTATCTCCTTGGAAGTAAGGAGCAGACCAAATTAAGTCTTTTAATGAGTGGTATAAGGGAGTAAATTTTATTCCTACCTTTAACTCTTAAGCCAACTCAATACTCTTAGATTGGTGATCCCCCCTTGCCTAAAACCTCCCCTGCTTTCTCACCTCCACTATAAGCCTTTCAGGAATAGTCAAGGTTAATTGCTTCTGATGATTACCCTGGAAAGCACAGTCCAGGATGTTCCCCTTAATGATCACATATTCCATGCTGAGGGTGCAGAAGCGGGTAAACGATACAGCCTTTCTAATTCAGGTATAGCTGGAGAGCGCCTTTGTGGCACTGTTTGGCTACAGGACCTCTCGTGAACCCTCCTTTCAGCCTTGGGATTGAAAGTGTTCAGAGAGGCCGTGCTGGGGGCAGACCCAGCAAAAGCAGCATTTACACAAGTTCGGTTCAGTATGGCCTTGCTGTTGGAGTGAGAAAAGGGTCTACTTTACTTGGGAATGAGTATTTGAGTTATTTCTATCTTTTGATCCAGTGGCATTGCACCAAATGTCATATTAGCATGGTCACAAGCACCATTGCTGACAGCAATACAATTCATGGGGACTGGCAACCAGGTGCTAGACTTTCCTTCCAACCCACATCTCAAAGAACATCTGCAGGCATCAGGAGGAGGGCAGTGGGCAGGCCAAGGACAATTGTATATGGAAAATATATGCAGTATTATCTGAATTGTAACTAAATCACACTAGTCATGCTCCAGTGAACATTCAGTGCTATTATTGAGTTTGCACGATGGAGCCATTAATTCTTCTTGGGTAAATAAATATTCACCGCCTGTCAGTGTTCTAGCTTCTCCCCCCAAGGCTGATTGGAAAAATGGGTACTTAATCAGCTCATTGCATAACACCACAAAGCAAAGACGTCTACTGTGTTTTGTGATGGGACAGTATTTTTTTTGCTTTGAAAAGTGATGTCGTTTTCCCAGAAGAACTCAAACACTGAGAAACACTGATAAATAAATGATTTTGCAAGAGGCATTCTTCTAAGTTGTGCCTTGCCCATCTTTGACAGCAAATGCATGAGCTGCTCATAAAAAAGAGATATAACAAAAACCAGCCTCTGCTGTGGCACTGAGAGGCTGTATTTGTTGCTTGCTGGAATTGTTTTTTTTAAATCCTCAGAGCCTTCTCAGCAAAATATGCTTTCTTTTGACTACATTTCCCATGCTAGACGTGAAAATTGGCTCCATTTTTATGCAATAAACATTTCTTTCTAATTCAAAAAGAAAGTCCTTCCAGGATCATTCCAATCATAGTGTGGCTATTAAAATAGAATCCTGTGGTGGTGATTGCTACCGTAGCACAACAGGTGAACATTACTGCAATCTTTCTGGCTTTATCCTGAGGATTTCAGAACAGTTTCCCTAGTGAGACCCAATGTTACTGTTCTATGAGACTTCACAGAAATCTCCCAGGACTTCGATAGACCTGAATCCTCTTTGCTCATCAGGGTGGAACCAATGGTGAAAATGCAGGTGTTGGTTGCACTTCCACTGGTTGGATGCAATCCTAAGGTTCAGAGCATTAGTTTGTTCTCAAGGACACTGTGTTGCTACCCACAATTCTTTAGTCCTTGCTGATGAGGAGGATTTAAGACCCAATAAACTCTCATGACAGGTGGTAGTAAATAATCAGATAATTTCATCAAAAATTGAAATCTCCCAAAATAGTGTAAGACAAATAAATAAAAACTATGCCAAACAGAAATCAGTTTTTCCCCTGCTAAACCAAATGTTCATCATTTTCAACCTTTTTTGTTTCATATATTGAAACTGCATATTCTGAACAAGCTCATGAAAGTTGTTGTTGGTGTAAGTTTCTTTCGATGAAAACTTGACTAGGATTTTTCTTTGTATGCTGTAAAACTTTTTTAATGCTTACTTAAAATATTTTGCACAAACATCTAATGGCAGAACTTTTCTTGATTCATTCTGTACCAATGACATGACAATGGCATACCAATATAAATATAAGGCATGGTAATGGATCACAGACAAGTTATTGTTCCGCGAGTTGCACTGCAAATTGAAAGCTTTGACTCATACAAGCAGTCACTTAAATGTCTTTACAGGAATCTTGAATTTATAACAACCCTTCTTACAGTCACTCAGTTCATTAAATAATTTCATCGAGAAGTAGCATATAGTTACCTAAAGTGGCCAGTCATACAGATAATGCTCATTGTGGTTGTGATGGGGCTATTGAGAGGATTAACTTGGTCATCACCAGTTGCAAGTTATATTTAGTGACGGGTGAAATTGCTGTAGTCAGTTCTAGTATCTCTGTATATAGGTTTACTCATCTTCAAAGCTCACACTGTCGTACCTCTTACCATTACCTGACAATGTGGGAAAAGCTGCAGCCCTGCTATTATGCAACATACTCAGTCGCTCAGAATTTCACAGGACATCAGAAACCTGTAATCCCAATAGAGACTGGGGTAGTCTGTAAGGCCTCATAGGGAATTCTTTATTAGAAAAGTGTTCCGCACAGAGAGGGAGTTTGCAAAGCCTCCCCAGAAAGAGGCAGGACGTGCCAGTGGAGGCTGGTGTGTGGGTAAACAGGGTCTAAGCCAAGAGCCACAGGAGCTACTGGTCAGAAGCATAAGGTTTCCACCAATGTATCCCAGCAGGTATCAGATTTGCTGATCCCACAACACTGGTGTGTGGCTGAGGCGGAGAGCTGCATCTAGAAAGGGAGTAAGGTTGTAATATTGCAGAAAAGGAAGTGCTTCTGTTACAAAATGACACCCTCACACAACTGGCTTCTGCAGGATGTTCTGCAGGTCTAGGGCAGGCTAAACCTTTTTTTCTGGTTAAAATAGTGTCAATAGTGAGATTGGTGTCTTTTGGACCAAAGCTGTCATAGGTTTTGAGACTTTCAGTAAAGAAGAGGTCTAGTTGGGTGTCCAGTTTGCATTTAAATCAAGGATTGTGTAAGGATTCTCCTAAACAGACATGAATTGGCAAATACTTTCCAATGGAAGTGACATGTCTTAACTAGAAGACCATCTTCAATTTGTCATTGTGTTTTGACTTGTGATATATAAATAAAGCAGAAATCAATGAACAGATTTGGATCGATGCCATCCACAGTCCTTTCAGATACGGAGAAAAGTGTCATTTTGTTCATGCTTAGCAGCTTCTGATCTTCCTAAAATGGTCCTTATCTGTTCTGCGTGCCAACCACAGTGTCAGATACTGAACACTCCAAACTACTCACCATTGAATCAGAGAGGGAGGATCAATCACCTAAGAAAACTCTGCAGCTGGGAACAAACTAGCTTCCTTCAATTGCAATCCTGTTGCTGCAGTGATCCTCTTGTACAAAGACTAAATATAGTGCTGCTCATGAGTTCTGCTTGCATCTGGCCACTGCTATTAAGGCATCACAAATAAAAATAATCACAGAGTCTGAGAAAGCACTGGTTTTCAGCCTAAAACTCAGTTCTATGCTTACTTGTCTGTGGGACTTCACAGCTCAATATTTACAGATATGCCTTCTAGAGCAGAGTTTTTTTGGCCAGAGCTATAACAACTTTATTATCACTAATTGCATATTTCCTACTCAAAGAAGATGAAATCCTGACAATAAAAGACATCATGCTTGACTGAATTTCTCATGCCAGCTGGAAGATGAAGATGAAAGTGAGGTGGGAGTGGAAAGAAGCAGCTCTTCATACAGTATTGGTGTAAGGGTTAGGCCAACCTTTTTCCCAGGTGTGGTCTTACCAGACTACTGCTAAGAATGTGCCATCCCACATGCTTGCTCCCAGGACTGACAGGGAAACTGTGAGAATGATTTAACTCCTTGTTTTGAAACCAAGTTGGTGACAATGAGATATTTAAGGCTGAAAAGTGTTTTTTTCAAGAAATTCTTTACATGGCCTCAGTGAACATCCTTAAACCGTCATCTGAATACATGACTTCTTGGATAAGTTGCCATTTTGATTTCCACTCAGTTTGTAGAACTAAGTGGGAAATGAATGAGAGCATCAGCTAATGCTGATGGAGGGCGTCTCTCTGCAGGGGTCACAGATGAGTCTACATGAAGCCCTTCTGATCTACTTGGCAAGGACAGACAGACAGCCTGCTGTTCTCAAGTGGCAGTCTGTGATTTTGATCTGCAGTGTACTGGATGTGAGTATTGGCACGTGAACAGACACCAACATCTCATTGTGTAAATGGCCACGTATAACTGTAACGATGAAAGCTTCCTCCTAAACTGTCTGAGCCACTAGGTAGTTGTGCATTTAACTTTTTAATCCTAAATGTGCAAGAGATTAGACACATCACAAACTCTTACAGGTCAGAGTAAGCCAACATTGTCACCTACTAGGCTTCAGACATGGCTATACTGTTACTACGCAAAAGGTGTCCTCCACGGAAACCAGGCATTTCTGGTCATAAATTCCATCACTTAAAACAAAAAAAATTCTGCAATGAATTTAAACACCCTTACCCTCCCAGTTTGTTTCAATGACTCGTGTGTGGTATCTAAGTGCTCTATACTGTAAAGCTACCTGTGCCCTTCAACAAAGATATTTTACATACAGATTATCAACATGTTTTTCCAGACCAAAAGAACAGGAATTTAGGTTAATTTAATAGAAAAAATAAAATATGGAATAACATTGATTTTGGCCAATATCAATTACAACAGAACTACCCTATTTTACAAATAACAACTGAACATTTTACACATGTACAGTATTTTTTCAGTAAAAATGAATTTGGATATAACAATGTGTCAGTTTTTTTAAAGAAAACAAAGATATTAATTTCTTCTCTATAATAGTGTTAGAGACATTTGTAAGTATCCAAACAAATTCTTTACAATCCATTACATAATTAAATCTCAATTATGAATATATATTTATATATAATATATATATAATATTAACTTAAACTTTGAAAGCATTATGTTCTAGTTAAACATGTTATACTGACAAATGAGGCAGTAACAGACTAGTAGTTAAACTAGCACAAATTGGAGTCTTTTAAATTTGAATGTTTATCAGGAAATTTCTAATGGGCACCAAAGGAGCTTGACTGGCCCCCTGTCATACCAAACCACATTGTAATAGTTTACCTGCTCTCTGCTAAAGGTGGCACACTACCTCTATAGCTTTGTATCCATTTGTTTATAACACTTCCACAATCATTTTGATCCTCTTTATTTTCTAACATTTACATACTTAAATACCTGCAATCCATTTTCTATTTATCTGTCCTGGAAAGATAACCGAGAAAGACACTTTGTACATTTTAAGTATTATCCCCTGAAAACAGTATCTTTGAAGTTCAATTTTCTGTTTTCTGCTAAATGAATGTCTTTTGAACAGTATGCTAAGCGAAGCTGATGAAGATATATTAAACGGAAATTCGTACTGGCAGCCGTGTGCCTGGGTAAAGACAGAAAGGCCGCTTCGCTCACCACCCAGGATGGTTTTACAGTGAGGTAACTCCATTGGCCTCAGCAGGACTATTCCTGCTGAAATTTCTGTTGTGAGCAGTTAAAAGCAGATTCAGGCCCATCATGACACAATTGTTACACCAAGAGAACCATTGATTTATTGCCCTATATGTACTTATTCCTGGAGACATATTTGGCACAATTATAAATCCAGTCCTGTAAACACATCCTGTCGCATATAGTCACACTGGCATTTACATATGAGCACTATGAAATAGCTCCACATATCTGTATGATAATATCCCCTTTTTTTTGTGAACGTTACAAGACAACAATAATTTATGAATACTTCTTACATGTTAGCGAAGTTTTCCGACTTCCAAGCGTATACATTACTCTCGCTTACGCAAACCAAGAGAAGTAGTATCTTTCGAATTTGTTCGCTACAGGAACAATTTTTTTTTTAAAGTTTATTTGAAATAGCTTTGACAATTTAAAAAAATAAAATAAAAATCCTAGCATATCTGTTAATAAGCTAGCTGTCTAAAAATGAAATCTATATGACCAAAACCACATTTTGGGCAAACATATATACATACTGCATGTGATACAAAAAACAGCACACAGCAGAGGAAGTAAGAAAGAAATGTGTGCAGAAATATTAACTTTTCTTTTTTTAAATACTGTTACAAAAGGGGCAGAACTTAGTCCTGCTGCTAATGATGTTTCTGATCCCCTCAGGAACTCAAGTTCCCCCTGTCAACACACATAGCACAAAAAAAATCTAATGCAAACATTTTTATATTGTTTAGTTTTAATCCATGTAAACTTGTGTTGTATTCTTGAAACACTCTCTAAACATCTTGAAGGGGAAAGAAGCAGGAAAAAAAGGGAAGAAAAAGGACCTTCAAAAAACAGGAATAATCCTAAAGTTGATAGGAAATCAAATCATGAGTTAAACGTTAATTTTGGCATCAAATGCTTTGGTCACACAATACTGACTCTGTGATCCTGGATGCTCAGCTCTAGACACCCAGTTATGAAAGGTAGGCGTGTTGTAGTTTTTCCATTTAAGTTCCAACAAACAGTTCACCATCTCCCCAGACAAAGAGGGGGGAGAGAGAGAGAGAGAGGTGGCTTTCTTTTTTTTTCTTTTTTTTTTTTTCCTTTTTTCCTTTTTCAATAATACGGATTAATCTATAAGTCTACAGGAGCAGGAGGATGCCGGGAGGAGTCAGTTCACCCCTTGTGCGTACATGTTCTGCAACACAATTGCTGAAGCACTTTCCGCTGGCAGAGATTGTTCTTTTTCACCAGCATACAGAATCCTCCCTCGGCCCAGGACTCTTCCGTGGCTTCCAGAGGGCAGCAGCAAGAGAAGGAGGGGAGGTTGAAGGTTTGGAGAGCATGGCGTGTACAATGGAGGAAGGTTTAATTGGTCAGACAGGCAGATTTGGTTGAAGAGACCATTCAGGAGCAGGTAGCAAGTAGGAAATTTGGTCCATCAAAAGGAATTTCAGTCAACAGCATATTTTTTTTTTTTCAGGAAGAGATATTGTGTGGTCCGACAGGGAGTGATTGGTATCCATTTGTGAAAAGGAAAAAAAGATTAGAAAGAGAATAATTAGAAAACAGTGATATTTACAGCAAAGGAATTTGTTCTCAATTTTTATGAATCAAAAGAATAAAACAGTCAAAACACAGAAAAAGAATAAAACATTCTCAACAGAAATGCAAATCCTACTGAGTGAATTAGGCTACTAACCAGTGCTTGATTGTCAGGCAATGAAATGAGATCCTTTATGCTTTGTAAATTAACAAAAAAAAAAAAAAAAGACCCTTCTGGACTTTCCTTGGCTACCCTAGACTGTTGAGAACATGCGCTGTGTGGTGGGATCCAGCATGGTGCATTGCAATTGCCTGAAGGCCCCCACACTGACGTGTTGCCCTTTCATGGCAGCTGCACTTGGAAGAATGGGGGACAGATGGGGTGTCCCCAGTCTTGGGCAACTACATGCATATCTGATTGAAGTTGCATGTGTACAAATGAAGACAGATTTATCCAATGATATTAAAGACCAAACTGGTATGTCAAATGTTTGCATTGAGTAATTCAACTGCAATACCATATTGAGACTGTGGTTACTCAGAACTCTTAGCATTAACACTTTCTCTTCATTCTTTCGTCTATATCTGACCTTCTATGGACTTGTTCTAGATTACAATGAAACATCCAATGTCCTGGTGTGAAAAGGTCTCATGACTGGTCCCCCAGTACCTGCCACGTAACAGGATGGACAGGATATTTTTCAAAGTCTGAAGGCCTAAATTCCAGCAGGAGCTGTAAAGGTCCACAGAAACAAGACTCAACCCTGCATCCTTTCTTTTTTTTTCTTTTTTAAGTCTTTGGTAAAACTCTTAATAAATCCAGCAGAAATGAGCTGGACCCAAGAGTTGTTGTTAGCTTTTTGTACATCTGATGTCAGGTATCTTCCACATGGCTTAACAGTGGGCTTTGCTCTGGTATGATATTCCAGTTGGACTGCACTTGCTGGGCTGTATCTACAAGTAATTCACACAGTAACATTTTTAGGGAAGCACGATGTTATCTAAGTGACTCTGTAATTGTGACATTTGAAAGGAATGAATATTAGTGAATAATTAAGCCAATCATATGCAGTAAGAATGTTATCTTGGTTGCCACAGAAAACTTGGAGGAAGTTCAAATCTCCAGCACAAATTGGGTGCTCCCTATTTCAGAATTCTTTTGTTCTCATTACCCTTTCACATAATTCAAGCAATACTATAGGCACTTAAAATAATTTTTACTTACCAGCATTTTCACAGTTTAAAGTGGTGAAATAGATAAATGTGATTCTATTGATAGTACACTAGGGTCTTCATATAAAAATCATTTGAAAGCAATGGCTTTTGAAAAACAGATAAGGAAAAGTAGGTTGTTGGCAGGAGGAAAACTATTTTAGGAAAATTCAGGTAAAGTGGATGTGACTAATCTTGTTAATACACGCAAATGCAGTTTTCTCCTTTTCATAAATTTGAAAAAGTTAAGAAGTAATGTAGACTTCAAATCAAGACTGTAACAAAAGAAAACAGACCAAACCAACCCAATACATGTAAAAGAAGAAGCCGGTAGCGGAAAACAGATCTTTTCAAAGGATTGCACTCACCATCCTTGCAGACTGTTCCCACTACACAGACACCAGTGTCTAGGTTATAGCCGCTTGGACAGCTCGTACAGTTTCTGTCTCCTTGACCACTGCAATCCAAACAGCTGGCATCACATCTGAAAGACAATGGCAGGAGTTGGTCTTGTGGCCTCACCAAATACAACAGTTCCTAGGATACCTCTTCTGCATGGCAAAGGGCTTGTTTGCTGCTTCTCGAGGTATCGGCTGCTTTAATAATAATAATAAAAAATAATTAACTCCCCCCTGCAACCCAGTCCTGCTTCTTTCCTCCAACCACTGTCTCTTCCCAATTTTTTACTAAATAGCTGCATTATTCTACTGTTTTGGAACTACGCAGAAGTAATCAACAAAAGTATCAAGCCGATTGTGCATACATGTGCCAGCAAGGCATAAGCTAAAGCCACAGGATGGAAAAGATTGACCTGCTGCCCAGCCTTTTCATCACCCTTCTGGCTCCATCATATTTTCATTGTGTATCGATTATTTTCTTGTGTGGAAAACTATAACACATGGTGATTCCCTTCCTGCCTTGAACTCGAAGTGAGTCAATAATAAAAGATTCCAAAAGGCAACAAATGGTATTTGTTTAATAAAGAATGGAATAGAAAAAATGTCCCTTCCTTGCACAGCACAGCAAAGCCTTGTTCAAGATTTAGCCACTCATTTGTACACTGAGTCAGGTCAGCTATTCTGGACAGCAATCTGGTAATATACTTCTGCCATGTTTGTGAATATGTAGCTGAAGAACTGAAATGGTCCTTATGAATAGTAATTAACTTGCAACTAGTTTGACTGTTTTCATTTGTTACTGAGAAATGCAGATCCTCTGCCAGATTTGTAAATTTTACATTTCTATGCATTTCTACTTAGATTCTCACTACAGGCTTTTTTGTTTTTTAAGTGAAGGACACACTTATATGTACAAGAATAAACACTTTTAGAAGACCTGCATGAATATATTTCAGATTAAAATTAAAAAAAAAAGTTTTTCCTTCCTTTGCTTAGCATGCAACATATTTTTTCTATTTTTTTGAAGTCAGCAGTGTTTTATGTTCTCATAAGTATTATCTTTTTCAACACAGTAATAGCTAATATGCTGCCAAACATCAGACATATATTAGCCACTGATCATACCTTTTGCAGCTTTTGTATCCACTTTCAGTAGAGTGATCAAGGTAATAACCACTACTACAGGATTGCACACATCTTCCATCTTCCATAAAATAACCCTGCGTGCAGTTTATACAGGCATCTACTCCAGCACCTTAAACCAAGGAGAAAATATATTGTATTACTGGCTAGTTCCATTTATTGTCTAACAGGCACCACCTCTAACTGTAGCACAACCTTATAATTTTCAGAGACTATGTTTTACCTGCCTTATTTTCTTTCAAACAGTAACATCAAGCAATAAAAGTACATGGTTAGAATAAACAACATTACATAATTTCAGTACATCTTTTTCTGAAAGAAATGGCTGTTGGTAGTTCTAAATTTCACACAAAATCTGTTGGTCATTGTTCCATCCCAGAAAGAAAATGGAAGGCATTACTGGAAATCAGGATGAGCTCTACAAAGAGGAAAAAAAAGAAAATGAAAAACAAAAGAAAAGGAGAAAGAAAAGAGGGTATGCACACTTTCAATTCTAAAACTCAGATTTTCATGGTAGCTGAAAGAAGTCTGCTGTACTTAAAATATAGTAAAGAACTATCAAAAGA
This sequence comes from Anarhynchus alexandrinus, assembly GCA_008711295.1. Classification (NCBI taxonomy): domain Eukaryota; kingdom Metazoa; phylum Chordata; class Aves; order Charadriiformes; family Charadriidae; genus Anarhynchus; species Anarhynchus alexandrinus. The sequence goes on from VUYV01000029.1 coordinate 269,793, forward strand.
ATTAAGTTTTTACATGTAAACAATCACGTTATACTCTAACTGTGATACAGTGGAATTAAATCAGAGCTAAAAATATAAAGGAAAGGAAATAATGCCGATAAATGTCAGTTGGGTACCTGCACACGTTGCACAGGAACGGTGACACGGTTCACATTCTCTACCATTATGGTATTTTCCTTCTTCACAGCGGATAGCACATTTAGTGCCATGCAAACTATTGTAAAAAAGAAAAAAGCACACTGTTTGGGCAGATAACAGCAACAGAGGACAACAAGGTCATGCTCAAACCGGTACTCTCTTTTGATAAAAGAACAACCCACATATTAGGATTCACCAGCTTCCTTCATTGGTCATATTTTATAAATTTAGAGACAGCAGTCACTTCAAGTGGGAATGAAATGCAGTTTTGTCCATGGTGAAATACAGAAGCTGTTTACAAACTCATTGTAAATACTACCAAGTAGTAGGCAACATAAAAAACCGAACAATGCCAGAGTACTAAAAATTCAGGCATGTAAAATGCAATTACCCACGAGGAATTTGGCACAGGGTCAGCACCACTGTACTAAAAAAAAATGCTAAGGGACTTGTTAACAAGATCTCATGCTTCTCTTGAAAGACCAGCAGCATCTCCTGATACTGTGCTACAGCACAGGTTAAGAATAGATTCACAGCGATGGAAATCACCACCTCTTTCTGCAATAGCAGTTTCCACTGAAAACTCCTAACTGGATGCCAGTTCTGAGTGGCTGGGGAGATTTGTCAAGATTACAGCCGGAGTTATTCTGCCTGCAGGCACTTTTGAGAAAGAGCACAAAAGAGTGAGTAACAGAAGGAAAAGAAATAGCATAAAGAGTCACATTTCCATTCTTCCCTCTAAGTAGCTGTTTATGCTTTCATATAATAAGGTGCCTACAGGTTTGTGGTTGGGTTTTTTTTTTAAGCTAGGACTCCTCTGCAATGTTTGCCCTCTTCTGTGGAACCTCAGCTTTCATCCAATTTAACTCTAAAAATGCTCTTCATCTCTGGGGATTGCCCCTCTGAGTGAGTGCTAACCCCGTTTCACAGATTCGATACAGCAAAAGTCGTGTGTGCTCAGCGCCACTGGAAATTTTCAAGACTGTATATGGTCCTAGTTTAGAAAAAAATTAAATTAGCAATTCAACAAATCTAACAATCCCTGCTCTCTTATTATTTTTCCTTGGTCACACACCTCAAACTGCTTCACAAGGCAGGTAGCATTATCATTTTTTTACAGATGGGAAAACTAATAATTTGCCCAAGTTTATTTAATGGGCCATTCACGGGATCAGAACTGGAATCCAGGTCTCCCAAGTACCCCACCAAGGCCCTGCCCATCGATAACTCTGCCAAGAAAACGCAGCAAGTTTAGAACAACTGGGGAATGTGAAATGCATGTCCTGCAAGGTTCCATTTATCTATCACACCCACACAGATGGTATTTTTTCAAAACATTACCAAAAGTCAATCTCAGTTTGCTAATATTGCCCAAGAAAACATGAAGTTTGGGTTCTTTTGATTTTTTTATATTTCAGTTTCTCCTTTTCTTCTCATACTGAATGGACTTGTCTGCTTTCTTCAGTGGTGCTACAAGCTGCTGTTTGTGTTAATGGACAGGGAAACTCAGCTCCTGAGAAATAAAGAAAATGTGGGCATAGCTTTTCTATAGAAACTGTGTCCTATAAGGTCCCAAATCTATGTAATCTTTGGTCTACTTACATATTTGCCCACTGTAGAAACTTCTAAACTTCTAATTTACTAATTTGATTTTGCAGATGCACAGAAGGTCATGCTGAGTCTGTTAAAATTCTCCAAAATCTTAACATGGACTGCAAGTTTAATAACATTTTAAAAGGGAAGCAGATGCTCGTATTTCACAGAGAGTGTAAATACACCGATACTCTGATCCGATCCCATGCTTTCCTTCCCATTAGATCACTCTTCCTTTTCAAAGGGTCACTTTTAAAAAAACTAGAGATATTTGTAATAAAAATTGTGCCGGCACTTGGAAAATCTAGATGTAACATAAATACACAGAAATGAGAACTACTTTACAAAATGTAAAGGAATCCAGCTATTGATGTCCTAGAAACAAACAACATTCAGCTTTTACCAACTAAAAGATGACAATCCACTTTGATGGAAGGTAAAAGTTCAGTGTTAAAACATTTGCAGAACACGCGTATTCTGCAAGAAGAACCCCTACAGGTACTGAATACTGACTTCATATTTTTTGTGGCATAAAGCCAGCATACATTCAGTCATGAATTTTATAAGATTCTTGACCTTTGCTGCTTGGATCAAAAGGTCATTCATTCATAAAGGAGCTTGAAATGTGTACTGCTGCTTTGTAGGTTTTATCTATCAGTTTCAAGAATGATTAAGTCCCCCTATGAAGAAAAAATATCCACTGCTGTTTAAAATATGTGCACACTATATTGTAATAGAATTGAGCCTGAGGTACTTGAGATAAGTGAATGACTGGATGTATGAAGAAATACAATAAAGATAAGAAAATAGTTTCTAACTATCACAGGAACGAATCAGAAAGATTAATATGATTCATCAGCTCTACCTCTAAAATAATCCTTGACTGCCACACTGCAGGTCAAAAAAGTGAAGCAGCCAGCTTTCCACATGACTGTGGGTTTTATTTTACCTGAAATGAAAGGTCTTAAAAAAAATCCCTTGTTTGCCAAACTGGCACACAGTAGCACAAGAAAATACTATATTACAAACTAAACAGTGATGGAACGCATGAAATGAGGGCCACTCAAGGTTAAATAGCTATCTGATGTTCTTCATTGTGTATCCACAGTCTTGTAAGCCTCTTCAGGTATTGTGTTTAGTGACATCCATCATTTCCTTACCTTAGGCCATGTTTGCATTCTGTGCAGATTTGGTATTCAACACATGTCTTACAGTTTTCACTACATTTTCGGCAAACAATCTTATCTAGAAAGCAAAAAAAGAAAACAGCCCAGAAAACCTTGGTCAGTTATGTTTAATAAAACTATATGGATGTAACTATTACATGACTTATTGATTTCTAGCTTAACATCAGGGAGGGAAGCAGCAAGCTAGACTAAAATAGCTAAATTCTGCCTAACATTAGCATTTTCCATCAAACATCAAATGATTTAATCTATTTTTAAACATTTTCAGTTGTAGTTGTACCCTGAGAAAAACATGCTTGAGGTCATTAAAAAATTTTCATAAACATTTTAAATTTACATTAACCACTTACAATATGGACTAAAATTGTCTTTTCAGATAGCAGTTATACGCAGCAACTATTGCCATGTGTTCCAGAGACTGTCCTGCAATTTACCTCTTACACTTTCCACGCAAGTAGCCTGTCTTGTCTTCCCGATTTGGTACCTAAAGACACACCTGCATGAACAGGTCTGATCTTAACAAAGTCAACACATAAATTACTTAACACCTGACTTTTCAACCCAAGAGCTCCCTACTTTAAGAGATGCCTCTCTCTCTTCAGACCTGGTGCTTTTTGAGATGCAGTGCCATGTACTTTTCTGAGAAGAAAAACCTGACGTTCCTCTTTGATCCTAAATTTTCATCTATCCATCTCAATTGGGTGGAAAGGAATTCCCTTTACAGCAGTTCTCCCACAGTGAAAAATGGAAGAATTGAAGTAGTACCTGTTTTTACCAGTTCTCAAAAATTAACACACAGCTTCATGATGCAGAAAGCAAAAGGTTAGGTACCTAGATGAACAAAGCTCCTGAGCACATGTTTATCTTCTAAGGATGTGTCTAAAGATAACTGAAGTCACTGCAGTTTTAAGCATGTTTGAATATATGTCTAAGTATTTTTGTTAACCAAAGCTGGAAATTAAACATGGGCAGTCTACTTGGCAATCACAGGGGAAAACTGAAGGCAGGTGTCTCACATTGCAGAATATTACTGCTCTTGGGTCGTCACATCGTGCAGGTACTTAGGTCTGCCAGAAACATTAATTGCACCCATGTTTTACCTCTGAGGACCCTATTTTTCTTAGAGCTCCAGTTCAGTGGCCATGGTTGATTCCTCAGCTCTCTCTTCTATCTGGTGCCATATCATTTAAATTTGGGGGAATGGGTAATGCCTCATGTTCAGAATGTGGCTGCTGCCTGTCTCTTTCTGGAGTAGTTATAACCTGCTCTGTCCTGCAGCTGACTTGCTCTTGAACTGCCCTTGTTCTGCTAATGTTACTCCCAGCCACAAGCAGAAGAGACATTCTGCCACTAAGCACGGTTTTTAAAATAAGGGAAGATATTTGAGGAGATTCTTCATCACACTTGGCAACAATTTAATAAGAGGAATAGGATAAGAGATAGATGCATCAAAATACATTTTTCCTGCTTGTAAGTATTCCAGCAACCTCCCCAGATCAAATTCTGTAGCCCATAATAAAGAAACAACAAGAAATACTAACTCTTATCCAGGTAAAACCCATCAGGGCAGTTGGTAATACAGCTATTGGTTACTTCATTCAGGTAGTAGCCAGATTTACAGGTCATGCACTGGTCACTATGGCCTCCAACACAGGTTTCACAATTGGGTGAGCATTTTTTACAGCGTTTCTTGTCTGCATTGTAGTGACCAGGTGGGCAGGTCGAAACACAGATCCTGCAGACAGCAGGGAAGAGAAGGCAGAGTCGTTAATGAAATAACCTGCCACCACATTCCTGGACCATGACTGCAAAGCAGAAGTATTTCTCAGCATTGCTGCTTTTCTAATGATCACGTGTTTACTAAGATGTAACCCTCCAAAGCATTGCATCAAGCTGCCTCTTCCATTTATTTCCCTACAGCATATGGTATCTGACTGGCAACTGTTTTGTCAGACAGTCATACAGTATCATTTTTGACCATCTACATTTTTTTCCTATTTTGTTCAAACTCAATCACAGAAGCTGTAGTAGCTATCACAGTTATATATATATATATATATAGCCGCTTACGAAAAAATAATCAAGACACGGGGAAATAATCAAAGAAGCGTGTTTGAAGGCTGTAGTTTAAATTCTGATTAGCTAAGTCTGTTTTTTTTCCAACTCCTAAGAAAATTTGTCAAATTCAGTGGAAAACGAATTATCCATGACTGCAGCAAAAAGAAGAGCAAAGGAAGTTAAAATATACACTAAGAAATCTATGGAGTAAAGATTTTTTCTCTTGGTCTTACCGTGTGTTGTTCTTAGATTTGTAGTAGTAGTGCAGACAGTCAGTACAATGATCTGGTCCTGGCCCATCACACCCTACTTTACTGCATTCTGCATTGCAGGGACCTGTAATAGAACGAGAATACAGGCGGGGGGTAGGGATTAAAACTTCTCATTTAGTTCCTACCACCCCTTCAAACATAGTATTTTAATGCAGAACGCAATTACTCTGTTTCCCTGCTTGATTTAAATTCCAAATAGCAATTTGGCTCCACCAAAAAGAGAAGATTTTTAGTACACGAGGACCTTGCAAATCCTGGCCGCAGTATTTATTCACAGTGATTTATAATTTTTAGCAAGTGTGGCATCCTCTATAGAATCTATCAAAGGGAACCTATTTCTGGATCCAAACAGATGCTTTCCTAATGAGTAGCAAATCAGTCTGAGTTTTATTCAGAAATGTGCAAAGGCTTCTGTAATTCACAATAAGGAATTATCAGGGAAATCACTTACAACAAGCAGGTGAACATAAATGATGAACATGATCAATGGATACTCTGGTTACTCTGGTAACAACCGGGCCAAGTGGCTACTGCAACCCAACTGAACCAGCCACCAGAGCACAGATGTGCTTCCCTCTGTGCTGCTACATGCTGCAAAAGCCTCAGCTGATACTTGCTGATCAGCAAGTCTTCCATCTCACCTACACTCACATTGGACTTAATGATCTTTATAGGTCCCTTCGAACTGGAGATATTCTATGATTCTATGTTTACAGTTTTCAAATAAGTCCTTCCTGCTACGGGAGGAGAGAACCATCAACTCCTGCCCTTATGTAGGTGAACGGAGCCTGTGGGTAAAGTTATAACTTTCAAGATTACTGATCTCTTGTGAATGAAATGCCTTGATTTTGCCTACCACCTTGAATTTCTCCTAACATCAGGTAAATTTGAAGTAAAGTGAGTTTGCTTAATAGAGAAACTTAAGAATAGAGACCTTTACAGCAGAGATTGTAGTGTTTCATCACCTATCAAAACAACAGTTCAGCAGCTTTCAATCTAAAATAGGGACTGTGGGTCTGACATGCTGTGGTAGGAGACTGTAATAACAGAAACTTCTAAACTGAACTTTGTCCTGCTGTTTGCTTGCTGGAGCTATACTTAAGATTCATCAGCATTAACCACCTACACAATGCTCCTAATGTTGGAGTACACGTAGGAAACTCGCAACTTGACTTATTTTGCAGTGCCAAAGATCTAACTCTATTAAAGTCTAATGATAAGGTTGAAAACTTCTATAGGGATCAGTGAGAAACAACACAGATATAGAAGATAACGTTCGTTGTATATATATGAGTGCATATATATATATTTATATACTTATATTACAAGCAGTGAATTCTTCATAGTATGTCAAGTGTAGCTTAAAAATATATAACTGCTTACAAACTCATAAGGATGAAATGAAAATATCTAACTTTAAATTATGAAACAAATAGTTCTGATCTTAAATTAAGAATCCACTTCACTGAACATTTTACATATGCAGAGTCTTAGGTCATTCCTTCAACCTATTATGTGTTCAGTAGATGCACAATCAGAGTAAATGAATGTACTTACCTGAATAGTCATCTGTTCCATAATCTTCTGTAGGGTCTTCAACTGGACTAGAGCGCACTCTTTCCACTTTTGGAAAATCATTTCTTGGTGAGTAAGGCTGGATGGATGTTCCATACAGTACTAAGGACCACTCTTTCAATTTGCCTGAAAGTTAAGTATTTAAAATCTAGTTTTAGAAACCATTTCTAATTTCTGTGTCTTACAAAAACGTATCACTTGTAAACATGACTTTGTGAACAGGTATGGGAGATGTTGCTTTTCAAATAAGTGTCTTCAGTTTAATACAGATAGTGCAACTGCTGCTTCACTATAAACTGAGAAAGCATACTTTCTTCAATCAGGTTTTTACACAGTATTTGCATTGTGCTCCAGTCTCTTGTAGGTCTAGTAAAAGTTTGCACCATGGGTTGAACTAAATATAAACAACAAAACCTTTGGCCATACAGTTATTTGGAAAATGCATATGCTACTCAACAAGGAGTTTCTGCTCTGGATTTCACTTTCCCTCAGAACATTAATTATCCAGTAATTATTACTCAAGATCTTTTAGCTGACTAGCTATTCAAAATTATATTCTCTTCAGAATTCTTACTTAAGAAAGGGATTACCTTTTGTTTATTACTGAAGAGTACTTTTCATTGGCTTACAGGACACATCTTGATGAACAGGAAAAAAATTCTTTTAAAATCTCCATGATAGAACATCAGCGTCCCCTCCCAAACCAGCATAACTTCTTATTTATTTGCCCTAGTTATTTGGCAGATATATCACTGCATTGTCTGCGTTCATCACTAATATTCTATCCTCTCAATACTTGAGTGAAGAAAGGAAAAATTATTTGCCTTCCTGAAGCATTATTTGACTTTTTGGCAAGTTTTTGTTGTGGAAAAATAAAAAGATAAATGTATATCAAGTCATCAGTTCAGGCTGTCAGGAAACAAAGTGTGAACTTCCAGTCCGCACCTTTCTGTCTATACTAGCCCGTGAATTAATTCTGTGACAGAGCAAAAGGACTCTGGCCTGAAATGATGCCTAAAGTAAAGATGCACAAAAACCACATCCCTGCTCAAAAAGATGGAACATAAGTTTGGTCTTATCCTGTTCTCTCGATTATATTTATCTATGTTGGAGTAGCTAGTTGTAAATGTCAAATTCATCAGAAGAGAAAGGAAACAGAGGAGCAGTGACTATTTCTTTTCTGAAAGATCCTGTTTTGGACACTGTTTTGTGGTTAAAATACTCTTCCCTTAGAACTGTTATTTTAAAAGATATGTAATCCAGGTTTGTCTCTTCTCAAGAAAATCACTTAATATACTTAGTGTCAAATTAAATTCAAGCAATCTTCCTCTTCTTTCATTTTAATGATACTCAATAATTTGAGCTTTCATATAGTTCACTTGGACTTTTTCAACATGTGCAAGCAAATTACTCTGACCTTTACAAGTGATTTTCTGTATTTTCCCCAATGTCATCTGGTATCCTCCATTGATGTGACCAAGACAATAGTCTGCTTTGACATTCATCCTTCAAGCAGTAAGCAACAATAAACAAAACGATGACCTGACAGCCCAGTTCCTTTAAATAGTTTATACTGGGGTTAACGATGGGAATCTCTTGTTATCTCTCTGTCTCTTGCCAACCCAATTTAATCTTTCTTGGACAGAAATGTCTACATTTCATATGAAACCTTCTCTGCTCCATACTCAGTTTTTGAGAAGAAACTATAGGCAAGAGACTACATCACATGACAGTTTTTCACACAGTAGCTTCCAACTTTTCACAGCTAAAGCAAAGAATTACTATTCTTAAAGAGACATTAAATCCTGATTTGAAAAAATAACCCCTGAAGAGTCTATCACACCTGCTGCCAAACTACTGGCTAATTACCTTGGCTGTAAAACTGCATGCACCTTATTTTCAGTTTGTCTTTTCCTACCTCTAGCTCACAGCCATGTAGGTCTTTGGTCCCCACTAGATTAAAAAGACCGAAATAACTTATTTTCTTCCTGTACAGACGTGTGGGGATCAAGTTACCTCTCAATGTTTTTAGAGTGATTCAGCTGGGTCCCTAAAGGCACTTTTCTTTTTAGAAAAGGAGTCACATAGGAAGCTCATTTTTAACCAGATATGCAGTCATTCCAACAACTTTCTCAAAGCTACAGCTTCTCCATGTACAGTCTGTGTCCTTTTTGTGTTTAAACCCACTCTACAGCATATGGACCATAATATATTGGATGCACTCAAAAATGTGTGTTTTGCTAAGTTATTCAGATCTTTTCATTCTTGTCATTGGTGCTTTGAATGTACACTTAATGCAAAAGGGCAGCAAGGGAATAATGCAGGGTCTCTTAGGAGATTAGTTGCCTTTTAAGAACGGTTCAGTACATAAAGAGGAGAAAAATTCATGTGACTTGCCAGCAAATAAATGAAGTCTGCCTTAAGGCAGGTTTAATTTGCACAATGAAAATATTTCAATAACTAAGTATATATACATACACACACACTTTTATAATGAATAAACAAAGTGTGCACGTTTAAGCCAAAATCTTTCTTTCTCCATTTTTGGCTGATTCCATCATTTAGTTTGGCTAGAATAATCCTTTACCCTGCTTGTATTTAGTATGTAACAGAGGTCCCATATTGTATGTATAGGAGAAAGGGTATATCACAGTGTTTCACAGCAAGCACATGTCCACCTCCATAAACTCTATGGAATTAAATGCAGAAATCACATGCACTAGTTTTATGAACTGGACCCTGCATTTCTTTACGGGTAACAGATGTGGCATTACCTTGCCAATGCAGGGATATGATGACATGTTGGCTCTTTGTTCTCAATTTGATTACAGGAAAACTGCAGCCCTTAATTATAAGACCTTTCAATAGCTAAACAAACACACGCACACAACAGAAACAAGAAACAGGCATGATGGTGATATCAGTGTGATAAACTGCAGGCTATGGTGATAAACCAGAGAGGCACCATAAACTGTGTTTAAGCACCTTATGTTTACTTCACGTTCTGTTCAGCGCAGAGACTAACCCCAACACGCTCAAGCAGCTGAGTTTATCCACCACTAATATATGGCAGGCACTTTCAAATCTTTCTGAACAGAAGTGTTACTGGACAGCTTCCATCACAGGGCAACCACCACTCTAGAAAGTTGGGGGACGTATTACTACATAGCATACCACGATCCAAATTCACAACCAGATCGCAACTTGTGAAATCCAAATGCATGTAAAAACCTAACTAGCCTCAAGCACTGCTTCATGTTGCCGGTAAAAGAAAGTATAGAGTAAGCTCTCCAGCAGGATTCCTTCAGCGCATCAGCTTCCTCCACAACCCTTGGCTGGGCAGATCGATGTTCTCCACATCCCCTGCCCTTACTGCCCGTCTTCCAGAGCTGTGTCTTTAGGCTTTAGTCCTCATGGAGCAAAAGAAATCAGTGCCATGAGTTTAGCCACTATAGCACTGAGAAGAGTATATATAAAGTATTGAAATCAATAAATCAGTAAGACCTACATAACTATGTATGTAAAACAGGAGTGTGCAGGAACAGGTTTTAAAGTGTAAAGCTCGAAATGTAGCTGGCCACTTTTAGACTGTCCTGGTGACATAAAAGGGCTGTAAAAGATGTCTGAAGAATAGCCTGGATGAACAGTTTGCAAAACGGCTCCATGCTACCTCTTTTCTAGGCTTTAGTACAGGGAGTGTGCCAGGGAAGAGAGAAGAGGGGAACCGCTGAATGGTGCTATGGATCACCTTCATGCCTGTTGGATGAACCACTGGGTTCTGGTACGCACAAAGGTGAAGAGCTGCCCTAAGTTGTCCTTCAATCCAGAGAGGTTCTTGGCTGCATTAGGAATAACAAGTGCAAGATGGAGTTGAAAATCATTGATTTTTGTCCCTTTTCAGTAATCTGATCAAAATTAAATTACTTAGTTGTGCTTTAATAACTCCCCTTTATCAAATTCTAAACCACTGAATATTGAAAAAAAACCCAAGCACCAAACCTCCCCCTGAATCCCTGAACAGTTCTGCTCATAGTCTATGGTTGCTTTTCCAAATACATTTAATGAATACCCTTTGTTAGTGTACTGGAAAGTTTACTCTGCATTTACTGGTGCAATTAACATCACTTAGCTAAGAACCTTTTACCACTGCAAAACCATGGTGATGAGTCCAGATAAAACGAAGTGAAAATTGGAACACTGGCAATGCTGTTTTTTCCTTTCAGATCTCTAGAGGATGATAATCAATATTTTCAAAATGCTGTGCTTAAAATTAACCACTTGAGTATATAGCTGACATTTAAATGACACTGGCACCCTAGAGTTACCACAGACTTTAATAAAAAGTTTTTCGCTGCTCAGCAATTTTGAAAATCACACTGATTATCTTGGTCTTCAATAGGAACTTATTAGCCTCATAATACATAACACGTTGTAAAAATTTTGGCTTATGACGGCTGGTTTAGCATCCTAAAAAGAAATTCAGGTTATGCAGACAACTGAGACAGGCAATAACAGAATATGATTTGATGGCCAGACAGGCAGGCAACTTTTTGAAAAAGCAGAGAGACTGGCTATCCGGCCATCTGCTGCATTAAAAAGAACATAACTCAGCTAATGAAGACCAGAAATAAAGAACTAAAATTCTCATTCAATTCCATCAATTTCAATAGTAGCTGAGTGAGGCTGATCTCTGTGTTAGATTTTTTTAGACAGAAAAATATCTAAGCAGCATAAAATCAGCACTTCCGTTTTGTCATAATTTTGAAATGAGAGTGTTCATTTTTGTCCCAAGTCAAATGTATAAACTCAATTGAGCTTGGCCTATGCACCACTTGGACTAGGAAGGAGACTGGACAACTCTGTGTTCACATGCTAGAATTCCTCCTGTGCCCTGGCATGCTCTAAGTCATGATGGAAGTAGCCTTACTGAGTTTGTAAGCTGCAGGAGCGATCGGGCCAGCTGACCTCCCAGAAAGGCACATTTACCTTGAACGGGTGAACTGCGCATAGCCTTCATTCCAATCTGAATAACTGAATTTCTGAAACCAATCTGAAACCGAATTTCAACCAAGAGGAAGACAAAGTACTACATCCCCATATTTGGTGGCAGAAACACTAACGAGCTGTCTACTTGGACAAAGTAGAATTGAAAAATTAACATTCTTCTAGAATAGTCAACTACACGCACGTGCCCTATTGTGCTAGCCCTTCTTGTTTTAATCTCAAAGCTTTTAAACACTTCAGTTTGCATTTTAGTCAATGTTTCTTTATGTGTGCTTTTTCATGTAGTAGAAACAATAAAGCTACTTATACTTAGCAAGGCTCATTTCAACAGTTTTAGTGACTTCCAATAACCTACTAATTCAGGAACAAACATACTTAAAAATCCCCTATTGTTAAGTTCACAAGGATATATTTTTATAACTGCAAGTACTTTAAGGTAACATCTATGTCTTAAAATTCAGAATTGATTTTTAGCAAATCAGATAGAAAACTCTTACTGCTTTGTGAGTTTACTTAGCTGCCTGAGATGGAATGTATCTTTCATTTCACTGAATTATAAACTAATTCTATTGCTAATGTCATTGTAGTCCTAAATACATTTCATAACAGAAGTCTTATAATTAATTTTTATCTATCAGAAAGCAGTAATCAACTAGATTTGTCACTTCCAATGTAATACTATTGCATTCTGACATGCTGTCCAATCAGAGTGTTAATTTACATTTAGTGATAAATGTTTTCTAATACATCAGTAGTATTCACCTCTCTAACATGTTTTAATATAGATTATTTGTTTAAGTGATATTTCATCTTTCAATATTTTTATTAAAGAGTTTCCACCTACTTTGATGTGAGGCTCCAAAGGGAGGACTATATTCAGTATTCATGCATAAACAGTGGTATTTTTGTCTGCGTACAATGTATGTATTTCAAAATAGGTTTTAAGGTTTAAATTTTGAGTAAGTCCAAAGGCAAGTATATACTCATCTCTCATAACCAGCAAATAGAAGTAAGCATGTACTCCCATGAGACTCTTTGGAAGCCCTTCTCTCAATCTCCATTTCTTTCAAAGTGCTCATACTGAAATATGTGAATGAAACTGAACTGTGCAGTGGGAATTAAAAGCAGAACATCTGTAGCTTCAAAAATTCTTACTAGGAGCACAGTTTGTGAGTGGACGAATGCCAGGTCTGAGGACTCTGCCCATACACACAGGAACATGATGCAACCGACCAGTAGTAGCCAGCCGTGAATTTCTTTTTCTTGTATAGTGGGATCTTCTAGTTGTGTAAGCACTGATAAATGCCACTTTTTCTCATGGGTAGGATAAAAAAAAAACACAAAACAAAGCAAAGAAAAACAACAAGAAAATAAATCCCTGGGCCCTGTATAGCTGATATAGGCCAAGTAAATATGGGCCCTATGTAAGCCATGAAAGTCACAGGCAATAGGAATACCGCAGAGTAACTCTGGGCTGCTCTAACTTATGCTGAAGACCTGTCTGTTAAGTCTATATTTAAGATCCAAGAAAACAGAAGCCGGCATATGGAGATACTACAACTGCATTCAAATGTTGCACATGCAGTTTTACACAGTTTTGTGTCTTTTTCCTTGAAAACTGTGCCTAGATAAAGACTTGGCTTTGTTTAAAGCACTGACTCTTGGTAACCTGTCAGATTGTACAGAGGTCTGTCTCTGCTTGAAGAACTCATGTCTGGTATGACGTAGCTCTAAATGGCCAAAGTCTGTTTTTATACTTTGAGGCAACACATGTGACTGCAAGAAAGAGGGCAGTTTACCCCTGAGAAGATGATATTTTGCATGGAAACCAGAAGTAAGTTCAGAATAAGAGAACTATGTGTCATAAATGGCAAATAACAGCAACATAAAAATGCAGAGTGCACTGATAACTGAAATTAACAACAATGCTCTTCACAGCTCTGCCTTCACACTAAAACCGGTGAGATGTTCCTGCTGTAAATAAAAGGTGGAAAACTGTCCAGGCAGTATTAGCAACTGCAAGCATTCTTCTGAATTTGCTGAGCCCAAATAAAGGTTAGAGTCATACCTGGAGTCTTGAAATTTCTCAGCTGAGAGGGAGTGTCACAGATTTCCAAGATCCAGTCACCTGCTGCTTTTTCACTCCAGCAGTGAGTAGTCATAAACTCCCAGTTTTTGAATCCCTCCATGGAATGATCAAATAGCCTAAAATAAATCATGACATTATTTTAAGTGAACCATTTTATAAGGGGAGCCAAGCCTCCAAGTCTGCAAACTATTGAATGATACACTAATTAGCCAGTTCATTCATCTGTGCCTTTACATAACATTACTCATGATGGTTTTCCCACACATATTTCAAGTACATTCAACAGCTTCTTGTTTTGATGGAAGAGATTCTTTACATGGCATCATTTGTCATAATGTGAAAGAGAATGGAAAGAGAATTCATTGCAAAAAAATAAAAAAATTGCTAATACTGTTTAATAGGATTCATATGTCTTGGGACACGACTTGCATACAATACACATACCCATTGCTTTGACAGCATGATGTAAATACAAACAACTGGTAAGTTGGAAAATTTCTGTAACATTTATTTTTGGCTTTGGATTGGAATACTTAAAAGGGGCTTAAAAGCAATAAAAAGTATTAAGTGACTGAGACAATATTAGCAATTCAATATACGTGACTTCTTGTGAGGAAATAAAATGAAACTGAGACATTGGTCCCAGTCCTCAAATGACCAAGGTATTACTCTCTTCAAACACTTGACAGAATGGAGTTTGGGTAAAACTGAGAGACTAATGGCATCTGATGGTTTAATCTAACCAACAACATTACCATAATTTAATTGGCTAGGTCTTGGGTGAAGAGGTTGGATCTTAGGCCTGGATTACGATAATTTCTAGGATGTGCGCCCAGTTCAGAGGCTGCAATGTGATGCTAATCCCGTGGGGGAAGGGGAAGGAGGACTGGCCAGAGATTTTATGACCTAAAACTGGAATTTATTAATGAGATTTTGGAAAGACACAAGAGAATTTGCACTTTTATTCATTGCTCACAGTGTGTTGCCTGGTACCCCAAAGCTATTGATGGCAGGCGCGCTCTAATCAAGACTGTTGCCTCCAATAAAATGGCACAGCTCAGCTTTAAAAAATACATATCTATATACACACCCATATATATGTATGTATATATATTTCTATATAGATACATGCATATATACACATATATGTATGTATATTTTTATATATATGCATATACACACACATATACATATGTATATATTTATCACTATTTTAATTTGGTCTTTATGTGTGAAAACTGCACTGGTAATAGCTATGCTTAAATATTTTTCATAAACCAAGATCTCTACACTAGAAAATCCCTTTAAAACCCTTTTCCATAAAACAAAATAGAATAAATAGAATAAAATTTAAAACCCTTTTCCCTAAACCAGAGAAAAATCTAGTATTAGACTACAAAAATATTACCATATTTTATACTCACTTGATTCTTCACTGTTATTTTCTAAGCTAATTTCAAGCTCTGTTCTCAAAAGCTTGTGAAGTTCATCAAACATTGGGAAAGCAGGATACCTTTGTAGCAATGTGAGTATGTGACAATTTCTGGTAAAAATCACCACGCAAGAATAAAATGTGAATAAAATGCCATACTTCTTGCTGAAAAATTTGGTCAATCAGTCAGGGGCATGTCATCAGGTCCTGTGAATCCACACTTACTGCAACAGGACCTGTATGGACCTGCATGTCTGGTGCACATCTGGGCAATCAGCCCAAAGCTGATTTACATGCTCTCATTTGTGCAGCCTTTTTCCATTTTAAATGAATGCTTACAATAGTAATCTTTTTTATTAGTGCTGATAACATTAAATTAAAATATAGATATATATTTAGAATTAGGCTTCATTTTCACTGACAATTGGGTGAGATTTTCTTCTGATGCAGTTCTTTGCCTCTGCGTGTGTGCGTCTATATGCGTGTATATACATATTCTGCCAGCAGAATTGGCCTGTTTCATGTCACTCTTAAATCAGTTGTTTGAATACAGCAGATCGCACAAACACATGGCACGCATCATTTACTGAAAGGGTAGAAATTATTACACATTTATTACTCGGTGTTTGCATGTGGGTATGTTCAATTTAAGTCATTATGTAGGTTATTTCCAACAGTTAGTCAAATCATCATACCGCGTTTTGCTGATAACCAATGTATTACTTTCTAAACACCCTGTCAATCTGTCAAGGCAGCAATACTCCTCTTTGCCATTGTGGCAACTAAATTATATAGTATTATGTAAGTACTGTGCAATTATTTTGTAAATTCTGTATTCACTGGGCTTCCATTCACATACATAGAAACACAAGTTGCTGTTTATTTTTACTGTAATTAGTCCAATAATTCCCATAATATGTTTTGTTTAACGGTGTTTATTTGTCATGTTTTAGAATTTTAAATTGCTGTCAGATTTCCATCTAAATATTGCATCATTCTTTTAAGTCATTTTTGGAGGAAGAGACAAAAATCCCTTGTGACTTTAAAAACACCTTTACCTAAAATATGCTATGGCTGAAACTGTAAGCTTTCATATCTCCATCCATGGAAATGGGGAAAATCTGGTAATATTCTTTCATAGAGAATTGACTAGTTTTTGGAGAGAATACTTCTTTGGAAAAGATTTGAATTTTATGAAGTAAGGTTTAAATTGGAATCTTTTAATGTATGAACCATGTTTCTACAAAAGATTCTACAAATGAGCCAAAAAGCTACAGACAGATCAAAAGAACAGTCCAAAAAAAAAAAAGTAGAAAGGTACGGACTCTGAGGCTGTCTGTACGTGTAAGTTGTACAGACTCAATGGTCCAAGTACTTTTGTGTTGCTCTGCTTATGCACTACACTCTCAGATCAAAGAACCTGTGAGGTAGTACATGGCTCTCCCTTTCAGTTGTGTTAAATGAATGAATGAAATGATCAAATATGCAGGTGCACTTTTCCTTATTCAGAAAGAAATACATATGGAGTAGGATCTTTTAAGGAGCATAGAGCCAGTCCAGATAGGTAATTGATTTTGTTATTTGTCAGATTGATACTGAGTCAAAATTCATATCAAGGACATACACAGAGCTTATCATGGGCTAGTAAATTGTTAGTATATGGTCTGATGAGTTGTTACTTGACTATTACAGGTTATTATAGATTAAAATAGTTAAACAAGATTATTAGAATCATCAAATAGCTTTTATGAGCATGATCATATACATCTGTAACACCTGTACTCGTGGATGTAACATGCTTTTAAGTACCAAAGTGAGTAACAGCATTTGAATCTTTATAACTTATTTATTAACATAACCACAACAGAATGCCAGACCTGTTATTCAGTTACTCAGGTGAGCTCTCTTAGTAACAGCACATGCAAGTTAGAGTGACAGGACTGACTATATCAAGATAATCTAATTATGGACTGCTGCTTACAATGAATAGCATTACATTTTAAAATAATGACTCTTCTCTCTCTGAGAAATTTTATGACATACTCATCACGTGCCATATGTAGGTCTATATAAGAATAGATATGTTACAGAGTGTAGAGTGAAATAATTATTTCCTTAAAACTAATTCAAGAGTCTTGGCCTCTTCCACTGCCACCTCTTCAGCCCAGAAATTGCATCACCGTTCTACGTAGGAATATAAGTTCAAGCAGAAATATTAATCTGAAATCAAACTTTAGACCCAGAAGAAGAAAACTAGCCACTTTCATGGAATTCCACACATGTGAATATAAGGCTAGTCTCTCACAGATAAATCTACTAGCATAAAAAAACAACCGAACAAGTGTGTCAGCTTCTTACCAAAGAATCTCTAAGTTTTTAAATGCTCAGAAGAATTGGTTTTAATTTGGTTTAACTTTTAATTTCATGTGAGAAAAGGCACTGGGGGTAGGGCATCCATCTGGTAACAACACCATCACACAACACAAACAATAAAATGTAAATGCATAAAAGGAGCTTTTTTATCACCAAGATCTTTTTTTCATCCCAGCAGGTGCAGCTGCACCTGACTTGACAACCATGGTTGTATATTGACCTGGCCACACCAAGACCCAGAAAGCCCTACACTGGCTGATGGCTGGGGCTGCAGTAGAGTAGCTGACAAGGGAAGGCTATTTTCTCCTCTGTAGCAGCAGTCCTTGTTTATGATGTGCTACAGCCTACTAAATTGGCAGCCTGATAGGCAAGTGGTCTTTACCCACTGTTTTAATTGGCCAGAAGGCTTCAAGTGAGCTTACAGTTTGGAAAGAGTACAGAGTGCCTTCCCAAACTGCACACCTGAAAATGCTTTGGTCAACTATTCTCCTTGGAGCAGCTCTTCTCCACAGGGTTCGACCACCTTGTGAGATGTAGCCCCTGAGGAATTGCAGACAGGCCAAACTGACTTAATCAAAGCTTCACCCAGACCCTACTGCCCACTTGCACTGAAGTATTCAGGAAAAAAGAAATGGTCAGAGAGCACATAGGCATTTTAGAAGCTTACTCACGTACGTATGTCAGGGAACATCACTTAAAACTTATGGATATGGATTGAAAGGAGATGTATTTGAAATGTATGCATACACATCTTTCTTTTTTTTTTTTTAATTTCCATTTTACATCTGGTTGTCACAGCTAATTTTATGAAGAAATTGAGATCTCTGAGCTGTCATGATAAAGTTGTTAGGAGAAGAGTAGCATGAACAATAGGGTACAGTGCCTGCCAGCCTGAAGTACTGGATAGTAAAGCAACCACTGCCTTTAAATATGGAGAGCTTGTCTCCAGGGTCTACACACATCCAGATGAAATGCTCCATCATGACCTATAGACGTGTCAGGCTGCTGAGCTCCACACACCACACTGGACAGCCAGCTGTGTGACTGATACTTATAGCTGTCTTAGAAGCTGCATGTGCAGTAACTTTCAGTAAACCTTCAGAAACCTCACTCTAAACAGGCAGAAATCCTAATGCAAGAGCATGAATGAACCTGGTTCCATATATACAGACTTTTCCTACCCTACCCTTGGTTTGAAAAGGGACGTCTGATTAGGGTAAGGGCAGTAGGTGACACTGACTGTCCATCACACAATCCAGTTTATTCCATGAGAAACTCAATGTGGTAAGTGTTACAGTAAGACTGAGGTGGGGCTACTTTTCATAAGGCTAGGAAAATATTAATTCATTCTCACTATAGTAGTTGTGGCAAACCTATCTGCAGGAAGCAGAAATCCTGGGCGTTCTTCCTCAGCCTGTCTTTAACAGCTCCTCTCTTTTCTGCTTTGTTCAATATAAGCCTCAGAAATGGAGACATTTAGCTGGATCCTAAATATTTCCTTAGCCACTTGTCTTCAATCCCACTTTGACTATGGCAAATTAAGTCAAACTTTTAATGATGGCTTCTAATTTTCCACTAAAACTGAACTTCAGGTATTGAATCCTAAAAGCCAATACATGCCTACTCTGCAGATCCTTGATTAATTCTTTACTAGTCTCAGTTATCAAAGAGAGGCACACGTCACTCTAAATCCCAGATATATTGCACTTCATTCTTCTTCCACAATTTTCTTTGAGCAAGTTCCAGGATCAATTTTAGAGTTACATGGAGGATAGTGTCACTTACATGCATTCATTTACTCTTTTACACATAAACCCCATTAATCTTTTCTGCACACCTGAGCAAATCAACACTATTTTCCCCCCTTTGAGAAAAAAAAAAAGGTTTACTTTTTTTTCAAATTGATGTTGTGTCTGTAGTACCCCCAGAGCTACCCACCCTATCCACTGATAATACTGCCAGGGTATAACAAAAAAAAAAGATTTTTAGAGGTATTGACACTGCAATTGCAGTTTAAAGAACGGTTGGTAGAAGGGTAGCGGGATGTCTATTCACTCCCCTACACCCTCCCCCCCAAAAAAGACCCATAGAAAAAAAGATGGAGATAACCTGAATGAAATAAAACATAGGAAGTACAAGTCGGGAGAAATAGTTTTCTGAGGACTGCTTCATCCTGTAGACATAGTACAAGCAGAGGATTATTGTTTGCTCATCCTGGACTTAATATTACTCCCACAGAGTCCTTTTCAGTTACTGTAACAGTGAGACTCAGCATGAAGGTTGGGCCGACCCTTTTCATTACAGTTGGATACATAAAATGTTGTTTTGATTATTATAGTATAATGTGTAAACTGCAATAAAGATGTAAGACAGACTGGTCCAGAAATCAGAATGTGCTCCTATAAAAAAAAGGCTTCCTCTACGTCTGATCACCAAGACTTTTTGTGAACCAAACTAGCAAGTAAGATTAGATGAGAATACCTTGTTTTTGATCTAAGAGTTTCCTGCAGAGGAGGTTATTATTAAAATTTACTGATTATCTAAGGTTTCATGATAGGAAAAAGATGGTCATGAAAATACTTCCCTTTGTTACTGAACAGAGGTATTATTAATGTCAATGCCATATAAGCATAGGAAGCTAGTGGCCTGGAAACTTGCCACCATGTGGCTAAAAAATTTCAGTTACGCAGTTCGAATGGCAGCAGCTGCTTTAAATTTAAAGGGCAAGAATTAAACAAGCCATGACTTCAGTGGGAGACAAATGAGCCCTAAGTTTGCTTCTTCTATGCTCTTTGCATTTAGCTTCTCCTCCATAGCCCCCCCTGTACTGAGTGTTTGTTAGAACCGACCTTGGTACGTCTCAAAAACACTCAGAAATCCATGCTGCCAAATCCAGTGTCCAATTGTTTTTAAAAAGGGGATACTGTTCCCCTTTGGACTTAACTGTAGCCTCATCCTCACACCAGCCAACACTTTCCAAGTCTGTATTTTCCTTTGCTGCAGTACATCCAATGTAATCATGTTTAGTACTTTCCAAACAACAAAGCAGATGTTCCCTGTAATGCAGTTTTTGAAGAATGCACATGAGGCTCAAGCCAGTGACAGTGTAATCCACCAAATGCCTGCAAAGGAATCCACATCGCCTCTGACTAACAAGCTTTCTTACTGAAGTCATTTTAGGGGATGCCAACATTAAGGATAAAATATGCAGAAAAAAGGCCAGATATTGCCTTGAGGGACCTACTCGTCAATGCAACAGAAACTACACAATGACGACTCTTCCAGAATTGGTGGAGAAGAAGTGCACATGTGTAAAATATACCTTTTGCACTTTAAGACATTTTACCAGCAAACTGTTTCAAATTAAACCCAGATGAGTAATGGTAAAGCAATGAGGCTTTCCCTGGGTTCAGTAAAAACAGCTGGTGTTGCTGCTATTAATCATGTACGTGTGCATTAGAAGGTCTTGTATGTCTGAGAAAAGCATCTCAGTCAGGTAGTAGCAATGTACAACAGCCTCTGGGACCTTTGCTTATAGAAAAAGAACCCAGACCACTTGCTGTCAATGCATCCCTGCATGCTACTTGTACTTGAATACATTTATTCCGATGCCCTCATCATTAACTCTTTTAAAATCAAATGCCTTATAACTAAATTCCCATATTAGTGAACAACACTCCTACTCTGAGTTTTATTTTATAACATGGTGCTAAAACATATGCAGCAACACTCAGTATACCACAAATTGCCAGACCACTAAGCTGTAAGACTTCTTCCAGCAAGACCAACTAAAACAAGTCTTGACATACAATATCTTGAAATCTTGAAATACTTGAAAAGTACTGTGCCAGTATCCATCACTTTACCCTAAGAAAGGGCTTCTGAAGACTCTAGGTATTTCAGACCTAGAGTTTGCAAAATGTGCTTATTCCTTAATATTAGTAGCCCAGAGTTGTTTATTTCAGCCAAATGTGACTGACAAGTCAGTGTATCTCTGAAGCTTGCACGGAAAGGGAATTTCTCGTGTGACTGTATGAGTATTCACTCTGTCATGAATAATTTGTTTTTTGGAAAGTGGCAAAACATTAAAAGGCCTTTCAGGTTTCTTTGTTTTCTGGCTAGCCTTCTGATAGTGTGGGATAAGAAACTGCTGAACGTCACCTTATTTTAATACATACATTTCTGTTTTCTCTCTCTACCACAGGTACAGAAGGAGCAGGGGTTACAAGGAGACTGACTGAATCAAACTTTGTACCTATTCCACATACCAGTCATCACCAGAGGTGAACTGTGAATACTGGAATGTCTTTATCTCCCACTTGCTGTGAGTCAGCTGCAAGACATGAAAGCCTAGAGCCAAAAGTTAGCTGTGTTAAGACCACTGGGTTTACACGAGATTGTTTTGTTTGGATACCTAGTTGGAGGACTTTTAATTTCTTTCATTTTGCAGCATGGAAGAGCTGCTGCATGAAAATGGAATAGAAAACTAAAGAAGGATTTCTTCAAACAGAAAAAACAAAAGCTTGTTTCATAACCGCTTAGAGGGTAGGAGTCTGCCTCTGCACTGGTTAGCACAGGACAAATTCTTTGTTCAGTGTAGCAAGGAGATACATAGTATGTGCCCATGTGCTTTATCAGCAAGGCACTGACAACACTCATAATGAAACACAGGAGACATTCTAGAGGTGCCCAGGACAACTTTCTCTCCACTTGATGAATTAATGTCTACAGCTTGAAGACTATTTTCAGTACACCTTTTCTTTTAAATTAACCTAATCTCTAATGAAAATGTGGGCTCACACTTCAATCAGAACCAAATCCATTTGAGCTCCACCTGTCTCCAAAACAGGTCCTTCTTTTCAAGAGGAAAGATAAGTCCTTCTACCACTGAGGGACAGGAAGACATGCAAGTCTCCAGGCCTAGCTAGTCAATATATCAGCAAATCCAGCTGGGGGAATGTGGATGATGAAGCAGTCTGGGAAGCAGGCCACTCCCAATTCATTAAAAGTCCCAAAGAGTAAGAGCGGGGATATAAACTTCTGTGAAGATTTGAGTGTGATGGGAGAAGAGTTCTCACAACATAGGTTTGACGCATGGCAGCTTTTCCTGTTTCTGAGATATATAACATGAGCTAACATCAGCTTTTGTGTCAGAGCCATGCTCTGTGTCCAGCTGAATGGTCTAAATCTGCTAGTTGCCAAGGAAAAAAATTACCCTATCATACTAGGAAGAAGATTTTCTAGACAGTTGGAGAAGTATAGAAGGATTTCTTACTGTAACTGTAACTTATTCGCACATTTGGAAATGAGGAAGAATTTGAGAAAGTTTCTGGGGTTTCTTAGTGCTGTAACCATCTCTGGTAGGAGGCAGTGCTGCTGATCGCTGATGTAGCAAGATTTATCTGGGAAGGACTGCCAATGTTTTCTTCCAAGAAAATTTCTGCTAGTAAACCACAGAAATAGAAATATCACTGGGAAGTCTTTCTATTTTCTGAGGACAAATACTCATGATGCACCCCATCTCCAGGGACTGAAATTGCACTGATGTTGGAAATGCTGCACTGGATAAAGAGATACTTGTTTGAGTTCAGTCTGGAGAAAAAGACACAATTTGATGTGGTGTCACAGTTTCTCCAAGAACATAACACAGAGGCGACAAGATGAGAAAAAGGACTTGTTGTTAGAGTGTGTTAGAGTGGCCAGACACTCAAAAGCATTCAAATGGCTGACCCTGAAAAATTTTAATAGGCTGTTTACAAATGGACCCATTAATTTCAAAGTACTGGTGCAACTTCTCAGTGTTGTCCCACTGGGAGCCTTTCATGGGTTGAGCATACTACTTCAATATGCAATGGGAAAAAAAGGATATGGAAATTGGTAACATCAGGAGTCATAGCCATATTCAAAAAGCTTAAAAGAAAATAGTAGTAGAGAACTACTATTCTATCTGATTTTTATTACTAGTGAACAAGGGATAAGAAAGGAGAAAAATGAAAAATAAGTGCCAATAGTATGTAGAAACACGCTTCCATTCAGCTTCCTTCTGTAACACTAAGCCTGTTACTATTTTCTTCACATTTTCCAGCTATCTAATAATTGATGAGCCACACAAGACTATTGAAATTGACTAATCTATGTTTTGGAGATGATGTCCTTCAACAACTTTACAGCCTACTCTTCTACAGACAGAGATTGCCATCTGTGAGCTCATTTGCACTTTTCCCATCTCTCTCAGAAAAAATAATTAGCCTGTGTCTGCCAGCGAACCCACTGTAATGACTTGACTGTTCTTTGCTGAGGCGGCAATCTCAGTGCGGGCTCTGCACGCTGACTGCACTGTGAAGTTGTGTTGTCATACTATACCTGTTGGCCAACAGCTGTGACCTAGTTCCAGAAGGAGAAGTTAGGTAAATTGCCAGGTCTCCACGTCGAGGGTGAGTAATAGTGATGCGCACAACGACATGCTCCAAGTAGATCACGTGGTGGTTGGGATTATCTGAACAGCCAGTGGCTTTGTAAATTGAACGGACAATGCTGTCAGGTCGTATTGTTCTATAATATAAGCATATAAAACAACATCAGCATTTCTTCCTCGTTCTGTAAAATAAGACAACCACATCTTTTTTACTTAGTAGTGAATGACAGTGTTGGACAATTGTTTCTGAGAAGTCAGCAGCTTATAACCATTAGTTTTAACACTTAGTTCCTAGCTAAAACTATCAGCACAGGGTAATTATTTTACTGCAGTGAATGGCAACTACCTGACTTTCTGTCAAGCATGTACACATGCTAAAAGAGGACAGCAAAAAACCTGTAATAGGAATTAGCCTTTGGGACACAGCATTTTTTGTGGATTAGTGGCCAGCTGAGAATTGTCGGGATTGTCATGGGATCACAGCTGGTTGTTAAGCCCCAGGAAATGCCTGGCATAGCCATAGTCCTTGCTTACGTAATAGCAAGTATTACATGTTATAACTGTACCAAACGGCATCTGACTCAGCTGGTTTAAATTGGCACGGCATCCTTGCAGACTATACCAGTTATGGATCAAGCCTGTCGAGCATATTTATCAAACAATAATCTTAATGCTTTGGAAGTGTGCCTTATGACTGATGCTGTCTCTTTATCCACAGTGTGCACATTCAGAATTTTGGTCTTAAGCCTGGTTCTATACAGACCCTATCCTAGCAAGTGGGAAGCAGTTTAGTCTTAGTCTCTGTGCTAAAACTCTCCTAAGACAGACAATATAATGCTGTATTTTGATGAAAAGGTATTTGCTTGTTAGATCCTGGACTGGTAAGTCTGTACTCATCTATCAAAGGTGACAGCAGTGCACTCAATCAAACATTCTTCTTCTTTGGTGTATCATCTTTACCAGAATCAACCATTATCCAGCCTGGCTTGTTTTACACCTTCAACTTCTGGGGCGTTCTTTAAACTAAGGCCTTTTCCCAAGCACTACAGGGAACAATGTTTACAGGCAAATGACCTCACATCTGTGAAGGTGACAGAGATCCCCAGTATAGCTTTCAAAATGACACATTATACACAATGCAAGGGAGGGGTAAATTATACCCAATTTCTTTCCATAAGTTTATGCCAGCAAGAGTTTTGGCAGCGGGTATTACTTGATTTGCCGATCCGTGTTCTCCACACACACATGCTGTGGAGGCACCGTTGTCCACTTTTCTGCTTCTATCACCATTGCTTCAGCATCCATCAATCCAAATCCATAGAGGTGGCTCACTGCAAGGTACAAACAGAACGCTTGCAATTATAGCATAAAACCTTTTTTTTCATGATAGACTAACTCCAAAAAGTCACATCCTAACAAGAGCTGCTTCTTTTCTACCTCTTCCTTGCTTTCACACAAAGCTCAAAAATCTCCTTGCCAAAACCAATACTGACTATATCTAATTTGTTCACCGAATCTGTTCACTGCTTTATTACAGAAGTGGCAAATGACCATCATGAATAACACTGCACCACGAGGAGTGTGGACCAGAATTGCAGAACGCTAGGCATACAATTGCCTCTGATTGCCCTTTGTCCATGTGCCTTAATCCAGCCCAGCCCTCTTATATGACATAACGTTAAAAGGTGCAAAGAACCAGAGGAGGGCTATTTCAGTTACTCAAATACTAAACACATGCATGTAGGTAAATATTGAAGGTAACTGAGACAATTAATTTAAGAAGGAACAGTCTTTTGTAACTAACTGCTGTATGCTCTTAACTTCTCTGAGCGTAAGCAGCATGTGGATGCTCTCCTATTCCTGTATGCAGTATGGTTGCCACTGGCCAGCCAACCAGCTAGATCCAACATCTCCCTAAAGCTGTCTGCATGATAATGGTGAAAAGCAACGGTATTTGAAGTCCAGGGTCCTAAAGATATCTGGTTGTCATGCAGAGCCTGTGTCAGAAAGGGCCCTTCCTCTACCTCCTTTGTAGATCTGCAGATGAAGGACAGATCTGCAGATGAAGTTAGTGCTGGAGAGAGCTGTTAACATTGCTGTCGACCTCTGATACTACGTACTGCATGCATTGCACACACAGTGGTACTAAGCATCCATGCCTGGAGGTTAGCAATCTGTTAACGCTCATTCCTGGATGTTACATCCTCACCTCTGTCTGCCTTTCATGCCATGGAGAGCCAACAATGGTCCCCTTGCAAGAAACTCAATGCCTAGTAATTTAATGCCTGAATGCCTTCTACTCAAAGAAGCACAAAGCCTTAAAGCATCATCTTTCTTAGGATACAAAAAATCAAACTTTCAAATGCCCAACAGCTAGAAAAGGTGAAGTATTTCCAACAGACTTGTGTCAATTCTGTATCTTTCACTTTTTTAACACTCGAAGAGTACTTAACTTGATGTAACTATTTCAAGAGTTCCAGCAGTTCCCAAAGGCTAGAAGTTTCACTTACTGAATCAGCTGTGTGTTGGTTGCTGTTCCAATCAAAACAGAAGCTTGCAAATGGATTTTGATGAATTAGAAAGGGCTGCTAGCCATTTTGTTTTATTGTGACAAATCGGTGCTCTTGGTAAAGTTCTGACAGGAGAAGGTGAAAGAAAAAAGCTTCCAGAGGGAGGAGTTTAGATCACAAATATTAATAAATCAGGTTTACTTGCTACCACAGACAGTGCTACCAGAAAACCCTCAGAAAGTGCTATTTTAATCAGCAATGCAACAAGGGATGGTGTAAGTCTTTCCAACTGCACTTTGCAGAGGGTTTGTGAAAGCAGCCTCTATTCATTGCCAAACCAAAATTCAAAGGAGTCCATCCAAAAAAACCCCAACCTTGTCAAACAAGTAACAGTTCAAAGCATAAAAATAATCAGTGCTTAAGGATTCAATCTTCCAAATATGGCAGTATCTAATACTGTCTGAAACTGCCAACTGAAGAGGGTTCCTCAATGGAAAATACTGAAAGGCGTAACAACTGTGTCACGAACTGGTTTTCTTCCCATCTTCTTCCCCTTCAGCCCCAAACTGAAGTGCACAGAGCATGGAAATGTTCATTTGGAGAGAACTAAACACAGCTCTTGTGCTACTTGAGGCAGGTACCATTTTCAGAAATGAAACATGATAAAATATATGAAAATAATTAAATTCAGCCCTCCTTCAGCCTTCTTGATTCTCCTTAATATATCCCACAAACAAATGGACAGGGAAAGAGAGGTCCTATTTTTACACATCAGTGGAGGCAGCCAGAAAAAGGGCAAGGAAAGCTTAGATGGAGAAACTGTACTGTAAAGACGGTCCCTGTGATGGAAATCTCCTTGGTCATAGTGTCATCTTGCAAAAACTGCATCTGCTGATGAGACCATATTTATCTGTGAAGTCATTTGTCTGTTCTTACACTGCATGCATTGCTCTGATATTTAAAATTTTAATTAATAATCATTCTGTCTGTTCCGAAGAACAGTGGGAGGAAGAAGTGTTAACTCACCTGGTCTGTAACTGTACACAGTTACTCTGTATAGTACTACATTTAAACAGCGAGGGATTAAATTTTAATGAATGGAAAAATCTTTTGAGCTAACCCATGGAAAACGCATTTTTAATTTCTGACAGGTAGCAACTTGCATTGGGTTAGCACGCAGGATGTCCAGTTGTAAGATGCTGTGTCTTCAACCCAACTACTGAGCTCAAAGAAGAGCCAAATTTCGCCTCAAGTCAGCTTTTCTCAGCCAGAAATAAGGACAGAAGAGCACCTAACATTGCCACTACCAGACAGTGACCTTCTGATGGATACTCAAGTGGCTTTAAAGCCACCTCACCCTAGATTTTTTTCCTTAATATTCACATTAAAAATACAAATAAAATCTAGAGAGGGAACTTTCTACCTTTCCTTCCCTAAAAATTACTTGGAGGATAAAATTGTGTTCATTTTTCATCCAGGAGAAAAAATTACCACCCAAGGTTATGTGGTTGTGTTAATTGTCCATGATTCAATGCTTAAACTCTCTTGCATGAGAGCAGAGATGGGAGTGAGAAGTTCTGCACCTGCTGGGTTTTTTTCCACAGCTGAAACAGAAGCTCATTTTTTCCTTGAAAGGCCTTACCATTGAAATAAAAACTTCCTGACAGTCAGGGGTGCTCCTAAATCCTTCTACGTGGGAAACTTCCAGGCAGGTGACATTTGGATGTCTGCAACCTTTGCACTTCAAAGCCCTAGATCCAGTGGGTTGGTTAACAGCTGCAGGTACCAGCAGAGACCCATAATTTTCAAAGACTAAATAATAGCAATTTAGGAAAGAATCACAGAGTTAACAAAAGTAGTTGATCCCCTGTGTCTTAGAGAATAAAGCAGATTTTGTTTCCTACTGCCTTCAAATTGTGCCCCTTCATCTGTGTGTATACTAGTACTGCTGTGAACTCTATGCCAGGGTGCTTCTCCCAAAGGTTAAAAATAACTTTAATGGTCCACATGGGGCCGTAAATGTCTTCTGCGAAACATCTGGAACTGCCACTGATTTGTATGCGAATGGTACCAAGCTCACTTCTGCTAACGCAGATAGAAAAGCAATATTTGAAAGGTACTGATGATTGCAGAGTGAGATTGCAAGTGCAAAATGCCCCAGGACCTTGCACATACCCACTTATGTGCTCTACATTGTCACTGCTGTGAATTGCTGCTGCTCTCGGTTGTTGCTAGGAATCACTGAGCATGTGAGAGGGGGTATAGGGCTGTTTTGTAAGAAGATATTTGCCTTTCAGTGACAGAATAGGAATGTGAGGTTGATGCAGTGCAAGCTGGTGATTAAGGAGCAGACTGTTGCCCTTGTTGAGCTGAAGGGCTGAAATCTGCAACCTCATTGCGATCAATGTGTCCATGGGCAGAACTGTCCTTGAATTCTCTCTCTACTTATGCAGCAACACAAACTGATCCGTTCCTATTTCTGCAAAATCAGAGACATACACAGAGCTTTACAGATGCAGGACAAGTTTCAGAGAAAACTTGCCTCCTGCAACAGAAAGTAAATATTGAGTTTTAGTTGATCTCTCTACTGTTCTTATCATTAAAGAAAATAACATTTCTCAGGGCTAAAGTCCATTTATTTATCCCTGGAGCAATTCCTCTATTAGCACACCATGAAATCAAGGCCTGCTCAGCTGCTGGATAGACTTCTCCAGCTTTTTCATAATCCCTTTGTTTTTGTCTGAAACTGCTATTGAAAATTCAATAACTTTCTCATTTATATACAAAGAGTATGTAAAGCTACCCCCAAATCTAAAGGCAGCATGTATATCCCACTTGACTAAGAGAAATGCGAACGGCTGGTGTTGATAAATCATAACACAGAATCATGCAGATTCCAGGAAAACTAGGCCCAGACAAGGAAAACACAGCCTTTCCAGTTCCTCAACGCAGCTAAACTAGATTTGTTAGGCTGCAGTTTCATTGCCTGTCATCAAGATGTCTCATCAGTAGCTTAGATGTTAAGCCTCCCTTCCTATATTACTCATCTGACAAAAAACATTGCAGAATGTTTTCTCCCTACTATATTTTTGGCCTTTAATTTTCTATACTGTGAAAGCAGCATCAGAAATATAAATATTTAGTATACACATATCAAACACTAAATCAGAAGGAGAGAAATGGTAATAACTTCAGTTTGTCAAATGAGGAATATGCGGCTTTCCTAAGCTAGATTCATATATTTGATATATAAATTATTATGACTTGTCATTTATGTTACTTTAGGATCTTGATCCAGTCTCGTCCAAAATGAGACTGACAAAATAGGAGTCTAAAATGCCCCTTATACTGTGGTTTTCTTAAATGTTGCTTAGCAAGACAAGAAGATGTGAGACTCTCGAGTTACTCTCATCCTATAAATCTTCAAACCGACCTACACCAATATTTCTTTTATATTTCACATTTTATTTGCAAATATAAAGCTCTAATTCTATGTTACTTTAAGTTTCTGTCATTTGCTTAGTATATCATAATGCTTCAACCACAAAAGACAATTGTCTAAAGAAAATTAAGGGACAAAAAAGGAGAAATGTTAGGATGACACATGGCTTAAACTATTTTAATTTTGTTTTGTCATGTCCTAACTAAGAGAACATTGATATTGAATGAAAATTCATCTTGTTTCAGCCATACTCCCATTTCGTGTCAAACTATGACCAATAATCTGTGATAACTGGATGTGATTTCTGAAGCACATAACTGCTTCACAAGACAATAACACAACTGCGCAAGAGCATTCTTTTCTATTCTTGCTTGTAAAATCAACTCCCTCATGCTTTTTAGATTAAGCATATTATTTGTATTTTTATATTTTACACACAACAACCCCTCAATTTTTTTACTTAAAGACAAAGCAAACAGCAAACTCTGTCCTCCCTCCCCACAAAATTCCCTTAAATCAAGGTAAGGGCCTCAGCAGAAATGGTAGAAGGTTGAGTTCTTACTCTTACCATCACACCAGAGAAGGATTTGAAGGACAGAAAGTTGCCCAACAAATTTGTCTTAAAAGTGAGACCTACAAAGATGCAAAATGAGAAAATGAAGGGCCTCTATAGCATAAAATCATAGAAGCACAGAATGGTTTGTGTTGGAAGGGACATTTAAAGCTCATCTACTCCAACCTCACTGCCATGGGCAAGGACATCTCACTAGATCAGGTTGCTCAAAGCGCTGTCCAACCTGATCTTGAACACTTCCAGCGATGGGCCATCCACAACTTCTCTGTGCAACCTGTTGCAGTGTCTCACCGCTCTCATCACAAAAAATTTGTTATGTTCAATGTAAATCTATTCTTTTTGTCTTTCTGTTTAAAACTATTGCCCCTTGTCTTGTCACTACAGGCCTTGGTAAAAAGTCTCTCTCCATCTTTCTTATAAGTCCCCTTCACACACTGAAAGGTTGCAATAAGGTCTCCCCAGAGCCTTCTCTTCTCAAGGCTGAACAACCCCAACTTTCTTCTTAGGACAGTTGTTCCAGCCCTCTAACTATTTTCATGGTCAGAAAGGTGCTAACAGGATACTTAAAAAATTGCTTTTATTGAGCTTCCAGTTGTGTTTATGCCAATTTCTGATTTTTGTGTTAGTGCAAATAATTTCTTCAATAACATACTAACTGTGGATTTAACTGATAATTGAATTGATAAAAAAATCAGCCGTCTTGATTTTACATTTTCTTTGTCTGCCAAAAAGCTCCTATTCACTGATAAAATAAAATATAGATTGCCCAGGAACACTAGCAGGACAGCTAGTAGAAGCTAAACCTCCAGTAGTCAATGTACCTTTGTGAAGAGTTTCTGTATGCAACTCTGATACTGCATCACCTGCTATGAGACTTTGCAGCTGCTTAAAAAATAGCCCTAAACCACACCATCTTAATACATTAAGGAATGAAATCCAAGATCACATTTGCATTCACATCCTGGCAGTATTTACGTGCTTCAGGAATTCAAAGCACATACAGCTATTCAGCATTGACATTGGTTGACAAAAAGGACTAAGAGTGAAAAACGCTTCTGGGGCATCAGAGTCAGACTCTACTAGTAGTGACAGCAAGTACCACCAAAATCCCCCTCTCATGAGCATTAGCAGCCTCCAGACAGAGGCCATTAATCTTGGGATTCAGCCACCCAACAGTCCATGGTCACCAGTGAGCACCCACGGGTATCCAGCACAGCCATGCCAAGCTCTCCCTGCCTGCAGCCAGACCTGAATCGGTTCCCAATTTATTTCTCAGAGCTTGTTTAGATATGAGTAAACCAGGTTAATGCAGTCCTCAGAGCACATGGCATCTACTGTGCCCTGCACATGGGGACATTTTCCCCAGAGTCAGAGAAAACACCAGTGAGCCTTGCTGAAAACCTCAGCAGAGTGACCAGGAAGCCTGGTTTACCTCTCTGCCTCTGAAGGAACAGAGTTGTGATAGAAACAGACAACCTGACTACTGCTGCCTGGTGATTGCTAAGACAGACAAGATGCTGCTTCTCTACAGCAGCATTTGGCTGTAAATCATAAAGCCTCTACTGAAGACATTCATTTATATTGCTTGAAATGAGCCAGCTTATGCGAATGGAAAAAATCTGAGGATTATGTATATTTGGAAGGGAGAAAAAAATTTGCCGAAATAAAGTTGGCTAAGGAGCATCTACAGTACTAGAAGCTCTAATTTTTTAACTAGTGATAGTCTTTTTATATTGGATTTCCTTTTCCAAAAAGCACAAACATCCATTGAAAAACATGGCTGCTTGCAAGTTTTCTTTAAACAAAAAAAAGTCATTTTGTGACTACACCATGGAACACCTTTTAAGAAAATGTACTCGTTGCCTCTATTAGGAGCAAATTTACCCTCAGAAGTACAGTTAGGATTCCCCGATAACTCAAAAGCAGCCAAATGTCATTTCACCCTATCAAACAATAAAAACACCTTTTGGTGAGAGCCTCTATGCTAGGCTTCATCTCAGAACAGATGATGACAGATGAGTCAAAGGCACTGTAAGTGGAAATGCTGACAGATCGTTAGCAGGAGGCTCAAAGATAGCATTTCTGTGCTGTCAGGTATATCAGACACATGGTGCAGAACATCCTTCTTGTTCTGTCTCGCACAGCGGCTGTGTCTGTTCAGAAGTGTCGGTGCTGCAGAGCGGTATTTACACTCAAACTAATTCCCGAGTGAGCACAGGGCTGCAGCAGATTTCAGCGGGGGAAGGATATACGCAAATACGCAGAAAGTCATAACAAAGTGCTCTGCAAATTATTTAATAATAATGATGGTGGTTTTTAGAACTAAAACGATACCAACCTCACCCCAAAGCGGCGAAATTATTAATTAACTAAGTGGACTTCACACTATCCCCGTAGAGCTGTGTGGTAGACTATGATCAGTAACCTGAAGCAAAAGGAAGTTAAACAGTAAGCCAAGTCTATGCAGATAGCTGGACTGGTAAAGCTGGTAATAGGCCTTGTGGATAAATTTCTGCATCCCCTGATTTAAAAGGGACCCCCTCAGTAGCCAATTTTTCTGCAGGGAAAAAGTGATACAGTTATAAACAACTTCAGGCACCTAACTGATCTGAGTTGTCCTATGTAGGCCCTTATTTTTCCCTATTATTACTATTTTTTTTTTACTGTATTATTTTTTACTATATAATATTTTTACTATTATATTTTTTTCCTATATTATTACTATTATTACTACTATTACTGTTCTACATCCTGACAGGATCCTCTAAGTGCTTAAACTACTGTGTAGTAGGTGGGGTGATCTGCTTCCTAACTGGCCTAAATCCCAGTTCCACTACAGTGGACATGCTGATAATAAAACAACATCCAGTTTTTTAATTACTGAAATGGACTATAGCAATGCAACAGCAATGAAGAGCTTTGGTGCTCTCAAAAGCATGTGCTTGTTGTTTAAAAATACAGAACTACCCAGTGCACAAGATGTTCACCATTGCCATGGATGTATACAAGTAAGGCCAGATATTTGTCTAGAACACTCTCACAAGTGTCCTGCTTCGATAGTTAGTATATAAGGAGGTGATGGAAATGCATATAACTTTTAAAGACTTTTCTTTTAAAATGCAGTCCTCATTGTCTACAATTAAAGTATTCTCCTTTGGGGAGTTGCATCAGTTTATCATTCACTTTTTAAATTTGTTGATCCTGATTCTTCTTTCTTAATACTGCAAAATGGAAATCTACATTTCTCATGACGTGGCAGACTCTTAGGTTATGAGTCCATAAGGGGAAGACTTCTCTCCCCCTGCTTCCTCCCTGCCCCCCAGTCCTTTGCAGAGTTTTGCTAAAGGTCTGAGCTGGGCTTGTTAAAAGGATATAATGTCAAAGGTTATCATTCCCATGGTGTGCATCCTGTTAGTGCTGCCAGTCCACTTGGCAATGTTTGGAATACTAGGAGCTGCAGAGCATAGTAATTG
This sequence comes from Anarhynchus alexandrinus, assembly GCA_008711295.1. NCBI lineage: Eukaryota > Metazoa > Chordata > Aves > Charadriiformes > Charadriidae > Anarhynchus > Anarhynchus alexandrinus. The sequence goes on from VUYV01000029.1 coordinate 303,928, forward strand.
TACATAGCTTTATATCTAGGACAGATGGACATCAAGTCTGTCAGTTGTTGACCACAGGCATTAGCTTTTTTAATTCTTTGTCTGCTATGCTGATGATGGTTTGCTGTGACAATTCTGAATGCTATTATAATAGAAATTTAAAGCCTAATTTTGCCTTTTGCCTGCTGTTACTCCTGCTTCAGAGCCATTTAATTTACATTTTAAAACACATGTAAGTTTGACTCCCACTATATGACCAAAGGAAAGCAACCAACTGTAACACAAAATGTCAGTCTACTTTTCTTTATGTATCCCAGCACAGGCCTGAAGTTTCTGCTTAGACTCCGTTTTACATTCACAGCTCTATTCCTTGCTTTTCAGAGCCAGAAAAGAGAGCTGCTGCAGAGCCGACGAGTAATGAGAGGCTTTGATAATGAAGAGTTTGAGACTGGGAGAAGTAATGACACCTCCCTGGCTTCTCTGAGAGATTCCTTCTCCTCCTTTGTACATCTCCATCTCTGGAACTATACAGATATATTCCTGATCTTACATGTCTTTCAACTGGAAGCAACATTGTGTGGATCTCAATTTGTGCTAGGGGGAAAAAATATCCAATAACCATGATCTAGGCTGCAGAATTCAATATATTTTCCAGCTACCTTCCCCAAATCCCAAAGAGATATTTCAGATCTCACTCAAGGCTAGCAGAGTTCAGATACCTGGCAATTTGTTTGGCTTTAACATATGAAACACTGAAAAATTCATAATGCAATTTTAATATTACATTTAAGAAAACTTTATAGCTGTGAGCTGAATTGTTGCATGTGGGAAGGAAACAGAGCCATCTAGAAAGGCTGTAGTGACCATACAATAAAAAGAAAATCACTTTAAACTTGCTGCTAAAAAATGCATGTTTTTACTCCACTTTTTCTCAACTATCTTAATTTCCAAATCCCACCTCTGATATTTTTTCTAACTACAGCAATGCTTTCTGTATAAAGCAATGATAAAGGTTATCATATTGACCATGTGATTCTGTGACAATTAAATGTGGTTTGAGATTCCTGAGGACACAGACCTTTTCCTATTGTACATGTTCTGTCAGTGCTGGGGAAGGCACTTCCACTCACTGTTAGACTAGCTATTATTGTAGCTGGTTTGCTTCTCTCCTTTCCTGGTGTTAAACTAAACGCTGCTTCAGCTTCAAGTAAGGGCTACAAGGCAAAAGTGTTTGAAGTAATCTAACCAGTTCAGCTAATATAAGACTAATGCCCACCTATGTGAGTGAGTGCCAACATTTCTCTCAGACTTTACATCCACCGATCTGTTGAAGACTTGGTCATGTATGTATGGCTAGATTGTCCTTTCCAAAAATACATTTGCTTTTCCAGAGCTTTTGCTGTCAGCTGCCTACTTAGAATCATAGAACCATTTAGGTGGGGAAAGACCTTCAAGATCATTGAGTTCAACTGTAAACCTAGCACTGCCAAGTCCATCATTAAACCATGTCCCTAAGTGCCACATCTACATGTCTTTTAAATACCTCCAGGGACAGTGACTCAACCACTTCCCTGGGCAGCCTGTTCCAATGCGTGACAAACCTTTCAGTGAAGAGGCTTCATTGTGCTCCCCTTCCCTGTTGTCCAGCTCAGAGGGCTGGGTACCCTGAGAACAACTGGTCTTACTATTAAAGACTGAGGCAAAGGCAGTATTAAGTACCACAACCTTTTCCTCATCCTTTGTCACTATGTTTCCCCCCGCATCCAAAAAAGGATGGCGATTTTCCTTAGCCCTCCTTTTGTTGGTAATGTATTTATAGAAACATTTATTTTCTTTTACTGCAGTAGCCAGATTAAGTTCTAGTTGGGTTTTGGCCCTTCTAATTTTCTCCCTGCATAGCCTCATGACATGCTGGTAGTCCTCCTGAGTTGCCTGACCATTCTTCCAAAGGTCATAAATTCTCTTTTTTTTTTTTTTCCTGAGTTCCAGTCAAAGTTCTCTGTTCAGCCAGGATGGTCTTCTTCCCCGCTGGGTCGTCTTTTGGCACATGGGGATGGCCTGCTCCCGCGCCTTCAAGATTTCCTTGTTGAAGAGTGTCCAGTGTCCTGGATTTCTTTGCTCTTCAGGACTGCCTCCCACAGGACTCTCTCAACCAGTCTCCTAAACAGGTCAAAGTCTGCCCTCTGGAAGTCCAAGGGCAGCTCTGCAAACCACCCTCCTTACTTCTACAAGAATCAAAAACCATCACTTCACGATCACTGTGCTCAAGACAGCCTCTAACCGTCATATCATGCAGAAGTCCTTCTCTGTTCACAAACAGCAGGTCTGGTGGGGTGCCTTCCCTAGTTGGCTCACTCACCAACTGCGTCAGGAATTTATCTTCCACACATTGCAGGAACCTCCTTTCCTCTCTGCTATATTGTATTTCCAGCCCGCCACGATATCTGCCTTGTTGGCCTTTCCCCTGATTCTTACCCATAAACACTTGACCCTTTCATCACCATCGTCAAGCTCTAGACAGTCACTCCCCAACCTCCACCACCTCTCCTTCCTTCTCTGTCCCTTCTGAAGGGTTTATAGCCATCCATTGCAGCGTTCCAGTTGTGTGAATCATCCCACCATGTTTCTGCGATTGCAACTATATCATAGTTTTCCAGCTGCACAGTGGCTTCCAGCTCCTCCTGTTTGTTGGCCATCCTGTGTGCATTGGCGTAGATGTACTTTAATTGGAGTATTGATCCTGCCACCTTTTTTGGGTGAGAAGCCCTAATTCCTATGTGACTGTTCTCCGGCACTTCTGTGGTTTCTAACGCATTGACAATTGTCTTTGCTGCTGTGTGGATCTCCATCCCCTACCTCCACTGAGATGGCCAAGGTGCTGTGTGCATTAGTACAGGGACATTTCCAACGTGCTCCAGTGTACTCAGCACATCATGGAGCAGACCGGAGGACCTCACTAACACACTGTCTATCAAATACTGGCATGCCACCCCCAGGCTTATCTCTAATGAGCCTGGTTTTATCCCTTTCCCCCATCAAATCTAGTTTAAAGCTCTTTCAATGAGCGCTGCTAACTCCTGTGCAGGGATCCTTTTTTCCCTTTCAATACAGGTGTACCTGGTCTGTCACCAGCAGGCCTGATGTCGTGTAGACTGACCCATAATCAAGAAACCTCAAATTTTGCTAGTGACACCAGTCTCAGAGCTAGTTATTGATCTGCTGGGTCTTCCTGTTTCTTCCCTTATTGTTCCCTGCAACTGGAAGGATAGAGGAGAACACTACTTGTGCTCCTGATCTGTTAGCCAGTCATCCCAAGGCCCTGAAGACTGTTTTGATTGCCCTTGGACTTCTTATGGCAACTTCATTGTTGCCTACATGAAAACCTTACTTAGCAAGGTTCTCATTTGAGTGGCTCACATTTGGAAATTTTATGTTACATACTTGTTTCTTGATAAATGTAATTCTGTAACATTAAAATTGTGTAGCTTAATGTCTGGTAAATAGGTCTCCAGATGTCAGATTCTTCTGATGATGTTATCATCACACCAGTGCTTTAGAGAGCAACGCTACTGAGCTGGAGCCTTTTTCAAGGACTAATGCATTTGGACACAAAATCTTGCTTAAAGGGATTCCCTGGATGGTGTAGAGCTGCAGAAATAGCTCTGTGTCATGGCTTGGCAATGAAGCCATGGGCCTGCTGAGAAGCGCAGGTGGCCAGAGGACATATCGCTTAGGGTATTCCTGGTGAGGAAAAGCTGCCTTGAGCCCACACAGCCCTTGGAGAGCTAGCAAAACAGGTCACATGTGAGATAGCTTGCATTTGCCCATGTTTATCAACAATTTGACAAGAAACTTATCAACAGCATTCTAAGTTGTCTACCTGAAAATATCAGCTTAATCTTTCAAGCACGAAAACATCATTAGTCTGTCTTGCATAGGATATGGTCTTCCTCAATCCTACAAAGACCAATGCAACTTCATGAGTTTGGTGTCAGACTGCAAACTACCCCAAACTGGCACATTACAACAGGTAAATTCAAAGATCCCATTTTATTTGCTCCATGCACCATGTGTATAGGCATTAGGTGTGGGTAGGAGTTGATACTGGCTGCTAACAGTGTGTGAAAATATCAGCCAGCATCTGTAAGACTGGAAGGTCTTTTGATAGACGAATGGCTTTGATTGGCTGATATAACCGTTCACAAGTGCTTGCTATTTTTCAAAAGTCTTATGCCAGCTTCTAACAATGATTAAAAAATATAATTTTAAAGTTATTGAAAAAATGCAGCATGTTGTTAATGAATAGCTTATTTGTCTTCTCTGAAATGTACACATTGTTGTGAAGATTTTCTTGCTGGCCACTGAACTTGTGCCTGGTTACTGGTCAACCTACAGCAATTTAAATCTGGTCAATATAGTTCTCCTGTCTAGGAGTATAGATAGGCTTGTCTCTTTCTCACTCCCAGACTGGTAATGCTCTGTTCACAATAAGAATAATGACTGTTTTTATTAAATACCGTAATGAAGCTATTATATTAAATTGTATATTTTATTAAGCAATTATATTAAAATGTATGTTAAATTACATTAAGTGACCAATTCTCTGCAGTGGTCACTCTCTAGCGGAAGCAGCAGATACTTTGGCTAACCTAAAGGCATGTGACGTAACTCTGGTAGTCCGTTACTCCCTGGCAAAGATGACTCCGTTTCTCTAGGAAGAATACCTCCACTGGGACTAGGAATGTCATGGAAATGAAACAAAGTGGCTAGAGTTTTGATTTCCTTTTGTCTTTCAGTTGCATTTTATTTCACTGTGCTGAAGTGTTATTGTCTACACTTTAGAGCCAGGAAGAGTGAAGGATGTTCTCTAAAAATCTCCCTGCAAATTAATAGAATTCCTTCACGGCGAATGGTCTGTTTCCCCAGAGACAGTATTTGACAGTACTTGGAGCTTCACTTACAGAAAAAGAATTGTTCAGATGATTTGATTACTGTTCTTAAAACTGTAGTGTTTCATTCTGTATCTTTCAACCTAGAGACCAGTCGGCATTAATGCAGCATTCCCTTTTTATGAATGCAGTTGCGTGCTCTGTTGTTGACCAAACAACTGACAGAACACGGAGCCTTTGCATACCAATGTGCCACAGCAAAACCAGATCAACAGTTTTGATATCTTCACAAAAACAGACGTTCTCTAGTATTTTTCCATATAATCAGTTAATTGACTGCTTTAGTTAGAAAAAAACCCTCTGATTTTGAAGCGAAATTGAGCATATCTCTTTATCCACTGACAAATTATACGTAAGACTGACTAACCAGAGAATATCCCAAAATTAGTTTCTGTCTGACACAACCAGGTAATAAGTTCCTGAGGAAAGACACATGCCAGCTGACCACAAAACAACAATGAAAAAATTCCCAAGAAAAAATTCTTGCCAATGCCTGAGTTAATTCTATTGACATGCATTTAACGAATGCTGTTTACTTGCCAGAAAATTAAACAAATAATGAGCACTACTTTAGCAAATCACTAGCTGGCTCAAGTGTTTTTCATGAATTAATCTTTCTTTTTATGAATGTAAGACAGAAAAAAAAAAAAAAGGAGATCTTGCAACCAGTAATGACATCTGTGAGCTCCTTCTGTGTGTTCTGCAACGGCAAAACACTGCCAGGGACTATAGCGAGGGACAGGGTTGCCATGCAGCCCAGCAAAACAGCCCCCTGAAAAGGCGTCCTGACCCACTTTCAACTACCAACTCTTGCTGACCCTTTGTTGAGTGAGAAGTTCTTCCAAGTTTTTGTTGTTTTCACCCTTTCAGTTCTCATTTCTAAAGGAGCGAGCCTGTCTCTCTCTCCTCGTTTCCTTCTTTCTTCCCCAGTATGCATGGAAGAAAGGCAGATTGTTTCTTGTGACTGTCTTGCTTTAGTTAATTTAAAAAAAAATAATAAATCTTCCACCCCTTCCCTTGTTAAGATATGCTGTGGAAGAAATATGGGTCTTGCCATCAACAAAATTATGATACAATTCCTTAAGGGACTCAGTATGATCAGAGTACTTCATCTATGAAAAACCATACTTTAATTGTTAGTCTTGGCAATAGTGAAGGATAATAGTGTAATATTATACTAAATATTGCCACGTGCAATAGTAAAAAAACTGTTTCAGTCTTGCCAGCAGTGGTGTGCAAACCCGCTTTTGAATTCAGGTTTGGATGTTGTGATTTAATCTAAATCTTTTGCTTTTCCTTCTTCCAAAACCAACAGAGGTTTAAAGAGAGCTGCATTTTTATTGGAACCATTTGCTCAGCCTAAGTTGCCAAAATAATTTAGTTAAAACTAGTGATTTTATTTGGGTTAAGGTTGATTCCTGAGCTCCACAGAGGTCGGAGCACTTAGTTTGTCTTCCTCTTTTTCAATTCCACCATGGAGTCTACAGCAGAGCTCTGCCAGCTCAAGTTTTATTTCCTGAATCCCAGTCCCCCAGTTGAGTTTATCTGTGTTTGTGACTTTGCACAAGTGGAAGACAAACCTTTTTTTCAGCCCTTTTCCTTGCTGTTTATCTGCTGCAATGCATAGAAAAAATGTGTGGCTCCAAGGATTCAGAATAAGCAGGTTCCAGTGGTGCAACAATGCAAGTCTTGCTGCCAATGCTGCTACTGCTGGTGTGTTAGTGTGACCTCTCCTTTGATAATGAGTGACAGCTGCTGTGAAATGCCTCACAGGGTGTTTGCCTCTCTTGGGCAACAAGAGGAAAAACATAAAAATATAGAATTTTGGAATTGAGTTATGGAAAAAAAAAAAGCTCTACTTTATGCTACTTGAAAAGAGTTGTTTGAACTTCAGATAGCTCCAACAAAATGATAATACAGTCACAATCTCCTGCCAAAAATTTTAAATCCTGGGAAATGTTTCACAATAACAAAAACTGTAATGTTATTGCAATTAAGGAAGTATATATTTCTCACTATGTATGTGTTTTGTGTGTGGGCATGTGCTTGTAAATGGGACAAAACCAGGCTCTTTGAATGTTAGAACCTTCATGTGATGAGGGGGTTTGAGTCAAATACCCATTTCTAAATCTATCCTCTGTAATAAGAGCCTGGTTTGGATCAAAAAAATGAAAGTTTTTTTGGTTTGGTTTCTATTTCATTGAAGTATAAATGTCATAGGTCAGAATGATATATTAAAGATGCTATATGGTAGCAGTGCCTTGATCTGAAATAGATTAAAGCTAGGCTTCAGTTTTAAAGTGAAACCAGGGTAAAGGTTTGGTGGTTCGTGTATATTATATTCTTCCCTTAGGAGAGTCTAGCACAAAACAGTTCAAATCTCATCTTAAAGTAAGTATTGCAGTCTTGGGTGAAATTCTCATCAAAAGAGAACCAGAAATAAGCCATTCTGGGTGTTTTTTTAGATGAAATCCAAACTGAAAGCAGTAAGAATTTAGTGAATGGGAATCAGAAGCCAATCTGCGTTGAAATACAATATTCTACGGGTTCAAGCTCCAGTTTTAACCCACCCTGAAAATATATATCTTATTCAATGGCACAAATGTTTACCTCTGCTTGCATTACAAAAGAGAAAAAATTTAAAAAGATATAGCTTTAATACAAAATCACAAGACTGTACAAAATTTTAGAAACCTACATGACAGCTGACTGAATAGTATGATTTCTGACCCATTGAAAGGCCTGATAGCTCAAGGTTTGATTTTATCCTAAATCTGACAGAAACCTTAAATATAAACAATGTAGGTTGAATCATATAAAACAGAAATTTGAAAATACTGTTTTGTCATTTAAAATCAAAATTGTCAACAATTCTGAATGAGAACATGGTCTGAATCCAGAAATTGCTGTATCCTCAACTTTAGACTATCAGAATACTATCTATATATGGAAAAATTAAAAAACACCAATTTACTTAGTTTTCTGCAAGTGGTGCATAAAATAGGACTGAAAGGGACTAAGAAGATCTGGACAATGCATTTTGTAGCTGCCATTTTTGGGTTTAGACATTCTAAGAGGTTTTCCTCATAAAAGAGAAGATAGGTCACTTCAGATTGAGCCCGAGAGTTCTCAAAACTATGCACAACATAGGGTCAAACAAACTACTCAAGACTATGTCTTTTTCAAAAATATCAAAAAAGATGTTGCCTCTGATGGCAAAGAAGAAAGGAAGCTCTCACCCTTATAACCAGCCGCATTGGTTTTCCAGTCGTTAGCATTCAGATGTCCTGCACGTGAAGTCCTGACAATAATATGCTGTATGTCTCTCCAGGTCAGAAATGGACTAAGAAAAAGGGGAAAGACAAAGTCACAGATCAGACATATTTTACCAGAATGTAGGGATACAAGGTCATGTAAGCTAAAAAGTACCCAAACCAAAACAACCCTTATTTCTCTTCTCTGATTTCTTTTGTTCCATTCAAAAGAATATGTCCTGATTTTACAGAATTACTGCAGGAAATTATTTATACAGCTGGGAGGTGTGCATTAAGAAGACTATAATGATATACAATAATACTCTATTATATAAAACTTAAGGGAAGATGGAGCACATATCACCGAGGCAACTTGTATGACCACCATTACTGTATGTTATCTACCTTGACCAGTGCGAAGGAAAGCAATGCAAAATGTTGGCTTGCTGAAAAGCTCTACTAAATCTTACTAACTGTGTGCTCAAGATGGCAATTCCTTTAGACTTTCAGCTCCTATTGAAGATTTTTCACGTGCCTTTGTTGTTGTTCATTTGGCTGTTACCCCTGATCTTGGAATTCACTGAAGGTCTATGTGTATTCTTCAAGAAGACTAAGCAGCCAGCATTGAATCTGAACAGTTACAGAGCAAGTGCCTGATTGCACAGATGGTATTCCTTTAAGGGATTCCTAATAACCTGTCCACCAGGAAGGTGAAAGAAGATGTCGTCACTATGACATTAATACCCATTTATCTTTCATGACTAGAGCAAAACTTTAGGAATTATAGTTTTCTTGTTTCTCTTTGATCCACCCCAAGGAGAATTTATTTTCGTAGAAGACGATCAAAGGTCAATGGACATCATTGGGATATTTTTTCTTTCTGCTTCCAATTCCTTAGTATTTCTATCATCTCTAAGAAGACGAATAGTATTCCACTTAATAACGCAGTTTAGTAGAGGGAATGATAAACTGAGCCACTAAATAACAAAGAGGAAAAAAGCATTGTGGTGCAGAACATCAGTCATTCATTATCATCCTCAGAGTATCATTATCTGCCCCTATTACACACACTGGCACAACTCAATTCCACTCAGTTGTAATGAAGATAGACCACAATGAAGTTTATCAGACCCAGCATCAGCTGTCTACACTGTCCAGGACTAGGCGGTCATTGAAAATCTGGGAAACTTTAGTTCAGTTCCTTAACACACACTCTTGTGTCTCTCAGACCAAGAAGTCATTTGGGACAGCAGCAAGTGACTTATTCTTGGCACTTATATTTAAAGCTGCAGCTTTAGGAGAAGTCAATAGGGATGCAGAAGTTATTCCAAACCTGCAATCAAGTTATTGATAGAAAAACTTGCTCCTAGCCTATCCTCTGTGCACATGTAGACATATATTCATGGGTATTAACCAACAGAAGTTCACCTGTGTCGGTGAAATTACTGAAAATGAAAACGAATTTCAGAACCATGGTCTGAACAACTTGGGACGTATAGGACAGTCACTCACATATAACTGACTTTTACATATTTTACTTTCCAATAGCCTTATAATCCATATGCTTGAAAATGAAGTAGGAGTTGCCTAAAAATGTCAGACTTCTTTCATGTAACAAGATTGTAAGGAATAATGCAAAGACAGCAACCAAGCCAGTTAACTGTACATATTTTTCTGTTTCATTTGCAGTAATATGACTTTAATTCTGAGTGTAACTTTTCCATTGCAGAATATTTCCCAGCGGGTGTGTGTGGACCATGGGTATGCTAATATAACCTAGCATCCATCTCCCTACAGCTAGGACACCACAGGAAGTGGCATGTATTCTAGAGTCAACACAAAAAGGTCTGCCTATGCTTGTTGTTGAAACAGAAGAAGGAAGATGGTTTTGAAGTGAATCTCTTATTAGTTGTAGCCAGAATTTTTTATAATTTCTTCCAAGCTCTATCAAGTCATGGGCATTCAATTTCTCTTTATTTTTGTCTACAAGATATAAGGGTATTCCCATGTTTAAATTATTCTCTTATTTTTAAGGAGAGCTCATGCCTTCCGTCCCTGAGCATTTATTAAAGCATTAACATGCCCATAGATACTTTTTTTTCTTAAAATGGAATTTCTCACACTAGACAGTTGGACTGGAATGACAGTAATTGTTTATCCAGCTGAGCTGGTAAAAATGACTGGAAAAAAAAAAAAGAAGAAAAAAATTGTCATGGAATGTAAGGAGCATTAAGGGTTTGTAAGATAGGGTATGCTTGGATAGTCACGTAACATGCTTCAAGAAAAAAAATCAGTAAGATTTTATACGAGCTCAGGAATTTCACCAGGAGCCTGTGTAAAGTCTTAGAAAAACATGTTTCAAGCCTTCAGGAAGACCTCCAGGAATCCCAGGAGCTGCATTCTTTATAATCTGGAATCTAAACAATCTGTTATTCTATAAAGCAAACTATCCATGCTACTGGTGAAAAATAAGGCACTAAAATACTCCTCTCAACTCCTAAAGGAGAGATTCAAGGTAGGGCACACTCAACTGATTATTTAAAGAGGAATGATGGATCTATTGATGGATCTCACTATCCCTAGATAAAGGATCTAAAGATATAGCAGTCTTCACTTGATAATATTAACCTGTCATAAATTGGACTTAGTCACTCCATCAGCAAATGAGATTGTGTCTCAGAATAATGGTTTACTTCTAAAAACAAAAATCATGGCAGATCTTGAAAACTGAGCCATTCACTGTTGTACCTACCATCTTTATCTAATAATAAAAAATAATGTAAGAATTTCTGGAGCAGAAAACCTTGATCAAAGGTCTGATTTCCAGGGCATGCACGACATCGTATATAGCTGAATCACTCTGTCTCTTATGCAACCTCCAAGTCTACTTGCTTACTGTATAATTCATAAGGTTTTTATGTTTTCTTATCAAGGAATGGCAGTTTGGGCATATTTATATCTAAGAGATTTAACAGCATAAGAACAGTATTCAAATAATTTCTGAAGCCTACTATAAGACCTTAACTATACTAAGAATTGAGCTATTGCCAGATTGAAATTTTTGCTCTACAGTAGACATGTCATTTGAAACAAAATAGGTTTGCAATTGTTTGTCTATATTTTTTTTTCAGAAACTTTAAAAAAAAAAAAAGACAGACATTGGAATTATGTCAAAATAGCAGTTCATTTGGAGAAAGAAGAGTTTTTTTCATTGGCTTTTTTTTGTTGTTGTTGTTTTTTACGAGATAGTCTAGCAGCCAATTTTAAAGCATCTGGAAAAATCACTGAATTGGTCAAATATTTGTAAAACATGTCAAAATAGGATCCTAAGTGAGTAAACAGTTGTTTGCTAGCCATGTGGGCCCAAGATCCAGACAAGATGTCACTGATGTTAATTGATTTACCACTTGATTAATCTCAGAAGAATTAATGGCTAAACATCTTGAAATGAACAAATGCATTAACAAGAACAGTACTAACTGCTTGATAATGGATTGATTTCAAAAAACAGACAATTTCCTTCCAGAAATTTTTTTTCAATGTCTCATCTGAAATTGCATTGGGATTACACATACCAGACAATACTCAAAATCAAACCAGAATAAGCAGAAGTGAGAACAATTACATTCAAAAGTGCTTGTACAGCAGCCAAAAAATAATGAATGTTGTGTCCTTAACCAATAGTTAGACTCCAGGGGTACAGCCCTCTTCTTTCAGGCTTCTCAAAATGTTTATTAAACAAGGTAAATGAGGAAAAGTGAAATAGGACAAATGTATTAAATTATATTACAGTAATATTCATTTGAGATTTAACAATATCTTTAAGCAGGCTGCTTAGAAATAGTAGAACATCATTTTTGGCCAAATCTGATTTCTTCGTTTGACAAGTAGTCTCCCTAGTGACAATTGGGTTAATCCTGGAACAGTAGAGTTCAGGCTCTATCCTTTTGCATAATGATACTGTACCAAAAATAACTGTTCAGAATAAAAAATTGGTGCAAGAGAGATGATTAGCAAAATGTGCAACAGAAAAATAGGGTGAAACTTTGGTTTGGATTTGTTTTTAGCAACATGAATAATGATTGCTACATTATCTTCATAACCAGCAATTCGAATGTGACAAAGGTGGCCTATCTGAAAAAATATTTATTGTCAAAACAGCAGAGCCTGATGAGAATTGCTGGAAGAATACAATAAACTTTTCTCCAAAGAATCAAGGAAAAACACAATATCACAGGGTGGATTAAGAAGAGGATCACCATTCAATTTGGAAGTATCAGGTGATCTTTGGAAATTTGGGCTAGGAGAGAACAGAGATGGATAATTATTATTATTGTTATAAAAAGGAGTCTCTGTACCCTAGACATCTTGTGGAGCAGTAGGATATAATTTTCACCACTAATTTCTGCATAACAGCACCCTTAAGGGTTTTATGATAAATTTATAAACAAAACATAAGGAACGGTTGTCTAGTTTATTCACACATTCCCATCACTTACAAATCAGCTGAATTGTCCCACGAGATCCACAAACCTACGACCTGTTCTAATGACTCCAATATATAGCCCAATGGACAAGAGTATTAGCAATGTTAATGGGAGACATTCTTCTTTCCCAGGTTGCATAAAGAGTCAGTGTGAAGACACCTATTGCAGCACAGAACTTTAAGAGGGATGAGACATGAAGACAGCCTCTAATTGTTGTGCTTATCCTCTTCTTAGGTGTCTAAATTCCCTACACCATAACCATTTCATTCCTGGAAATAAGAAGGTATAAAAATGGACCCCAGTGTTTAACAATCCAGTCATGCATACACATGGACATACAAAACACGTTTTTGACATGTCTGACATCCTTATAGGTTCTAATTGACACATACTCTGCAACTAATCCTCTTAACTTCCTGCTAGAAAAGTAAAGAATATTACGTGCTTGCTGATCACTCTGTAGCTCTTTCCCTGTAAATGTAGCTTAAGTTTCTGCTCTAGTAGTTTTTTCCTGTTCTGACCTGGCAAACCACTGTTCATTCAACTAGTATATCAAACAAAACCATTTTGTTACTTCAGAGTTAGCTCTCAGTTCCTTCTTTGCTCACACTTCTTTTCTGGGTTCCGGATTGCTTGTAATAAATTTGCCATTTCTCCTTCTAATTTCTGATTCACATTCAATTTTACCCAATCAGATTCCTTTGAAAGAAACCCAAGCCTGGCTAAAGATGACAATCCCTTAAAACAATTAATGGCAATTGAAAATACTGTAAGTCAAAGCTTAGTTATTAGTAGTGTTAATGGCATATGCAATAGACCTCTGTCTAAAGACATGTGCAATAATGAAATTTTGGGAAAATATCTTGCTAGGATCAAAACTGATGCCAGTAGCCTTTTACACAAATTGTCTTATTCCTCCTCTTTTTCAATTAATAGCTTAATTTGGGTACTGGACAAAGAAGACCAGTGATACAGTGAAAACAAACTGCTGATTAATATTCATTAAGAACACATAATTTAAACTAATTACATTCTGAAGGGTCCTGATATTTGCCAAGTTTCACTGTGGAAAGACACACTGGATCCGTCCATTTCAGCAGTCAACAAGTAACTTCAGTCCATCACTCATACTTTAAACATATTAATCTTAAATATCTCAAGCTCACAAATTCTACAATATCAGAATTTTCCATTCAAAGCTATAGCTTTTTGAACATCTTTTCAAAGGCATTTGCCTGTACAACATCATCTTTATCCATTTGTCTGGCTCTACTTCATGTCACTCAGTTTACATTTGTGCAGCATCTCCATAGTTTCTGCAGTGCATTCTAGTCTTTTCATAAGCCAGTGTTTGAAGGCTTTTGTATTGGCTACAACCATCTTTTGTATTATCTTCATATTGTTTTTTAGGATAGACTACAGACAAGTTGTGATATGACATGACAGATATATTCCTTTAGGTCCTTTAGCAGGACAAGCATTATGTTCTGGTGTACCTGTGTCAACCTGCAGTGCACAGTGGTGGCAGACTCCAGAACCTAGAGAGTATTGTGTTTTTCCCAGAGACAGAAAATCCTAAATGCTAAAAAGAAAACAATCAATCGCCCAGCTTCAGGTTGACTTTCTGAGGATAAATCCCTTGAGAGAGAGGTACCTGAATCATATCCCTTACTGGGTCTTCTCGAGAGGAAGAATGAAACGGGGCCACCCAAAAGAAAGTGTGCACAGCCTGCTGAGGGACAACACCATGGAAGCAACAGCAACAAAAACCTTAGTTCAGTTGCCAGTTTTAGAACCAGCTGTGATTGTGCATGTGGGGAAGCCTTATCTTAGGTTAATGCAGGCAATTATGATTAGCATGGTACCCAGGCGATTGAGTCGACCTATGTGCAAAGTCCAATGGTACCGATCACTTTTAATATAGTTGAGCTACAACACTGCAAGAAATCTCAAAAGAAAGACTGCAGGGAGACTGCAATCCAGCAAACTTGCTCCTCTTCCACCTTCCTCGTTTTCCTCTTGCTGCAAGAAAACAGACAGGGAGAAGCAGATGGGGTCCCTGCTCTTAAGGTGAACAGGCAGCAGCACCCCTAAGAGCAACTTCAGAGATCAACCCTAGGCAGCCTCTAAAAGCTGAGGCTGGGGAACACTCGGAGAACCAAGAAACGACAGGGGATAGAGCTGCCAAACTCTGAAAACTCTCAACTGAGCACATGCCAACTGAGATTTTTGAAAAGCTTGTAAAAGTATAAGGCATTGCCCTGGCACCAGAACTATGATTACCCACTCATTCTATTTCTAGCTGTTGCTCCAAAGCGCAGACACAGTAAAACTCAATGAAAAAGTTACAAATGATCACAGCTGAATAGATTTTTTTTTTAACCTAGACTTACTTTTAGAAATGTCTGGACAAAATTTTCTTAAAACCATTTTAAAGCAAGTTACATGGAAAATTTCAGACCAAATGATTATTCTTTGGCAAAGTCATATGTAACTGAAAACAGGACCTTAAAATGGGAAACACTGGGCAACCTAAATTCAGGAAAGTACTTCCAAATCAATCTCAATGTAATAACTGAAGTTGCATAAGTGGCGCAGGTGGTTGAAGCTCAAGAGAAACATATGTTCTAAATTAAGCATTTATCTATGTTTACGTTTTTCAAATACTTCACCATCAAGAGCATTATTTTAAAACTACTCCAAAAACGCAAATATTCACAAAAAGATGTCTAACTCACACAGTCTAGCACTCTCTTTTATAATAGGCAGTTAGCCAATGACGCAAAGACCTAACTAAAACTGGTGGACTTAAATGATAACCTCTCCTTCTCTTACACTGGAAGCCTACAAACAGAGGTCACTTGACAGGACTTCCACAGTTCACCTCAACTGTCTCATCAACTTTAGCCAATTTATGAACAAGCAAACCCCTCATAACTTTCACGTAACAGAAATACGTTCTCTGTATCCAAAACTGCTCCTTGCCAGACAGTACACTACTTTTCTCCTTTCTGTAAGAAAATCAATCAATATGGGAAGTACTGCAAGTATCTGATCAGTTTTCAGAAATCCAAACTATCTTCCTCTGACACTCCTGACCCCTTGCAATGTGGACTCCATTTTCCTTTCATCTCAGTGATTGCACTTGGTTGTACTGCCTTTAACAAGAATGCTGTGCATTGTCATTTTTCTGAATGGATCGTTGGTATCAGAATTGTCCGAAATTCTTTATCTCTTCCCAGTGCTACCTTGTTCTAGGCTTGGTTTCATGTAACCAAAGACAAATGAAGTATCTAGGTCTTGTGAAGAGAATCGTGGATGAAAACAGACTCTTTCTGAAGCTATACTACTGAGTATAACACACAGAAGAAACACAGCAGAGTAATACTTCCATTTCAGGTGCTACTTCTTACTCATGTGACTCCAGTTTACATATCATCAGTTCGAAAACATGCATTGGCTTACAGATAGTGGAGCACGCAGTTCACCTGGGGATGTATAATGTATTCTTCCGTCATCAACAAGATTTTTTTTTTAATTTGGTTTCTGCAAAGAAACATGGCACAATGCCCACTGGAACAAACATGGGCATACTGTCCCTCCTGACTCTGATTTACCCAAATCTCAATTTCAAACCTTTCATCAATGAGAAAGGGTGTTTCTGGTGTCAACAGTAGATGGTACTATGCAATGCAAATAATTTATTTTTAGTAAGAACATTGCTGCCTCTGCTGACTAAGTCGATTATACTTTGTATGTATAATTGCTGGTTTACAATTAGCAAAAGTCAACGTTATGTAATGACTAAGAAGTGCAATACACAAGCAAGCATTTATTCATAGGGCATGAACATGTACTAGATACACTGGGAACCGTTTAACTACCTGAATACCATAAGAAAACCATAGAATATTAACGCTTACAAATACTTAAAGGGAGGGTGCCAGGGGGATGGGAACAGTCTTTTTTCAGTGGTCCTCAGTGATAGGACAAGAGGGAACGGGCACAAACTTGAACATAGGAAGTTCCATCTTAACATGAGGAGGAACTTCTTTACTTTGAGGGTGGCAGAGCACTGGAAGAGGCTGCCCAGAGAGGTGGTGGAGTCTCCCACTCTGGAGAAATTCAAAACCCGCCTGGACGTCGTCCTGTGCAGCCTGCTGTAGATGACCCTGCTCGGGCAGGGGGTTTGGACTTAGATGATCTCCAGAGGTCCCTTCCAACCCTGACCATTCTGTGATTCTGTGATTCTGTAATATGAAGACTAAGACATGTCTTTTTTGTGTGATAGTTGTGTATCTACATCTCTGCATTACGCCTTCGGGGATTCCAAACAGTCTGAAACTCAGCTACATTTCTTTGGTTCCTGAAGGAAAACAAGACACTTGACTCTCAAATACCAGACCAAAAATAAAAAAAGATGCACTCGCATTATTTGAAATTGGGGTAGTAAGCAGACTACAAATCCAAAACCAATTTGTTGCCAGGATTTCAGGAGCAGATCCCAGTTGGAATAACTAACTAAGTGGAGGATTCAAATCAGTAGGCAGGTAAGATGTCCTCCATCAGCTATTTGCCAATCCTGCCATATGGGGCTTATCAAAGAACAAAACTGGCAGGTTGGAGTGGAAATCTGCCTTACTTATTTTCCATTGGTTTAATGTACCTTTGCGTGTGAGTTGAAGAAACCTCTTGGCTGTTCTAACTCATATGCAGGCCAGACTAGTGCTCTGTTCACCTCCTGATGTCTCCCAGGAACAGAACTTGGCTACTGGGGAAAACCGACCTCACAAACTCAAAACCCTCCCACAGTATAATTTGTTGCATTTTCCAACACAAAGTGGAATGAAACTATACATTATTACAGACATATTCACAGTGTGTTCAGGACTAAATGCTCCAATTTTCAAGCAGCTTGTTGTACAAAGAGCATAATTAACTTTGCAAAACCCCTTTCCAACTAGTCTTTTTTAAAAATCTCATATAAACACTAGTGCTATTAGCACAGGCGCTAATATGGAATCTAAGGAAGAATCTATGTAAATTCACTCTGTTTGAATGCAAACTAGTTCCAGTAAGCCCTTACACTAAGCCACAATATCATGTGTCCTTTACATGCCTCAATACTTAAGAAGTCTTCAAATCTTTTTTTTTGCATATTTTAATTTCCAGCACCTATTTAGGATTACCTAAATTGGCAGGTATCACAGGTGAAACAAGGTGAATTTTCAAATCAGACAAAAAAATAAGAATTACCATTCAGAAACTGCTTAAAATAATCTGAACAGATTTCATACAAACAAATCCCAGACAATAAAATAGAATATATTATGATATGATCTCCTTGTAATATTAAAGACCTTACTTCATAGAATCATAGAATCATAGAATGGTTTAGGTTGGAAAGGACCTTGAAGATCATCGAGTTCCAACCCCCCTGCCATAGGCAGGGACACCTCCCACTAGACCAGGCTGCCCAAGGCCACGTCCAGCCTGGCCTTGAACACCTCCAGGGATGGGGNTCAAAACCCTCCCACAGTATAATTTGTTGCATTTTCCAGCACAAAGTGGAATGAAACTATACATTATTACAGACATATTCACAAAGTGTTCAGGACTAAATGCTCCAATTTTCAAGCAGCTTGTTGTACAAAGAGCATAATTAACTTTGCAAAACCCCTTTCCAACTAGTCTTTTTTAAAAATCTCATATAAACACTAGTGCTATTAGCACAGGCGCTAATATGGAATCTAAGGAAGAATCTATGTAAATTCACTCTGTTTGAATGCAAACTAGTTCCAGTAAGCCCTTACACTAAGCCACAATATCATGTGTCCTTTACATGCCTCAATACTTAAGAAGTCTTCAAATCTTTTTTTTTGCATATTTTAATTCCTAGCACCTATTTAGGATTACCTAAATTGGCAGGTATCACAGGTGAAACAAGGTGAATTTTCAAATCAGACAAAAAAATAAGAATTACCATTCAGAAACTGCTTAAAATAATCTGAACAGATTTCATACAAACAAATCCCAGACAATAAAATAGAATATATTATGATATGATCTCCTTGTAATATTAAAGACCTTACTTCATAATCTATAACTTCACAAGACCAAAGGTTTCTCCAACCCTAGGACTGGATTAATTTATGCCAAAAAAACAGCATGGGAAACTGGAAACATTTCTCTCTCTAGTTTAGTTTTTTTTTTTCTTTTTTTTTTTCTTTTCTCTTTCATGGCTGTGTTCAGAAAATTGATTGTAAGTACACATAGCAGAGAAAAGTTAGTGAAAGGAATACAAATGAATAAAACACATTTATGATATTATTAGTATAATTCCATTGGATCTATTCAAATACACAATCTAAGATTTGGAAATAAGTAAGAATCCTTCATGTACTGAAACTGAACACAATCTGAAAAGAGGCAAAATTAATACATTTTAACTCTGAATCTCTTCTTAGCACCATGCAACAGAGTACTACAAATACACAAAAGTGACTAGGATCTTTAGTCAGTGTCATTTTGTCCCCGTCATCGCATGCAAAGTTTTAGTATGGTCTTGGTTTTGTTCCTATCATAGCAACTATTAATTTGGAAAAAACAATACTAGTCCATAGGTTTTATCATGGATTTCCCATTGGTATAGTCACCAAAGTTCCCAGAGAAAGAAGGTTGTGTGAAGTGTAAGCTTCTCAGTGTGTTTTAAGATGTCACAATCAGCAATAGCTTGGTTGTAGGTATTATGTGCTATAACTCCTTGAAACTTTCAATCACAACAATCATTTGTTAGAAAATGCACACAAAATATCATATAAAATACAAACCACAAATTACAAGGAACATCCTTTCATTAAGAAATAATTACAAAAACTTTCTACTGAATGGAATTTATGCACATGCAATTTTATCTGCATGTGGAGACTGTTTAGAATGAATTTAAGGATTTTAAAACTGAGATTAAGAAGAGAATAAAAAGATTTTTTTAAACAATAGCACTATATTAACTTTTCAAAATACCTTTATTTTTAATGACTGCATTAAGAAAGTCTAATTATAATGATACAAGTGCTGCACTACTTAAGATTATGTCACCTCTTCAGTTACTAAGTCTTATTCTCATGACTATAACTCAACAGCAAAAAAGTATTCTGTGTTGAATATTGGCCCATGGTTTCTTCAAAAAAGCAGCATTAACTTGGAAACATAATTCTGCTGCTATGAATTGCATACAATTTGAAATTAGTATTGTGTGCAAATTTTTTACTTCCTTCAAAGGAACTGGCTGCCCCTAGAGGAAACTGGTTTTCTTCAGAATTTAATAGAATCAATCTCTTAGCACTTAGAAACATTTGATTTCAAGAAGGATTTGGGGTGGAGCATTCCACCTTAGACCTGCAAATACTACCCAACACAGTGCAAAGTAATGCAAATGTTTTGAAATACAGATTTACCTGATAAATCTCCAGTATTTCTGCTGCTCCATAAAGTACATTAAAGAGATATATTAGACACAAAGAACAAAATCCTGCAGTTGAGGAAACACTTGTAAGAAACTTTTCTGAGCTAAAGGTAAAAGGACTATGGAGTTACACTATCCATGTTTTTTACAGATAAGGAACTTAACCCATTAGAAAACACAGACTTGTGTCAGCATGCAGAAGTTGAGAATTTTTATTTTTCATACTATATTAATTTCTGTTCATGGTAGCCTAACACCATCCCAAAACTTTCTTCAACGTTCAAGAACGGACACCGCTAGGAGGACCCTGATGAACGCAAGAGGCGACCTACAGTAGCCTGCAGAGTACAGCGATCTGGGCAGCACTGTGAGGGTGCTCTAAGACACCATGAGGATACCGTACATAATTTAGTGGAAACTACCTGTGCCCAACACCATTTCAAGTTATTTCAATGCAGAGTGCTCTGTTGCTATTTCCATGGTGTCAGCTTTCCTGCATGTGAGATAAGCTCGAAGATCTTTCCTGCACTTGGAAGGGTACAGTGAATTACCACAACAAAGTTTCCAAAGCACTTTGAGATCCCTGGATAAAGGTGCTGGATGAGTGAGAAAGGTCTTTCTGAATGCTTAATTTTTTTTTCCAGAGTATAACTCAGATCTTACTTTGCTTCCAGTGCCAGTGCAATGATGCCTGCAGCCATAGGTGCAGAGGCTGAGGTTCCAGTATGGCTGTCTGTGCAACGCTGCCTCAGGTCTGTGGTGATCTGGAAGAAATTGAATGTGTGAAATTTAGAACACAGCTTTAGAAATCAGAACAGGTTTCATTTGCTCAAATGAGTCGCATGTATGTGGACGGTATTTCCTTCTTTCATTGCAAGGAAAGGAAAAAAATGGTGTCTGAATACATGATGTTAGATGTCCTGAGATTGAAGTCACTTGTGAACTTGCGGAAGTGTTCTCTGTATTGCACTGAAAATATAAGTTAGTCTCCATTTTTTTCATGGCATGATCAACAGAAAGACATAAATTAGAAAAACATGCAGAGGGTTTTAAAACTGTAGTTAGAACCCTGCCTTTCTATTTGCATTTATAGAGCACTTTCCATTCAAGAATCTCAAAGTGCTTTACAAACAAGAATTAACTACATCTTACAGTGGTCCCTATATACAGACTGGCTATGCCCATTTTAGAGACTATAAAACAGGTATGGAGGGGTTAATTAGGTTGCCTGAAGTCACACTGGAAGTATGTGACAGAATAGAATACAGTTGGGCTAACATTAAGTACCGTGTTTAATCCTTCCTTCATGCTTTATGCAATAATTCACATGAAACTAAGCAACAATTCATTGGAAAAACCTGATATAATCACAAATTTGCCCTAGACATCACCAACCAATTAGTTATTTGCAGCTTTAAATTGTTACGTATTGCTTAATTATATGCTGCCACATATCTTTATATGTAATCTAAGTGGATGTATAAACTGTAATGTGCAATACCAACTAGAGGCACAGTCTTCTACTTAGTGTTAGGATATATATATCTCACACACAAAAATGTGTTTATTCTGAATTCTTCTTCTTTCAGGCAATGTTAATCTAAAGTGATTCTAACCTATACTCTTCTTCCTGAAGACGTGATTCCTAGGAAGAGCAAGGCAGTAGAGACATCACTGCTACCTAGCAGAAGCTCAAGCAAAATCCACGTGGACTTGAGAACAGTCACTAGCAGGCAGCAGCACAAAAACCTCCATGAAGGTGGCAGAGTGAATGACCTGTGACACCAAATCTTATTCTCAGTGTTTCAGCCGCTCCCTGAGATTCAGTCACTATGAGACATAAAACATCTGCCTGAGGGGCAGAGGAGAAGTTGCTTGCACAGCTTCTTACCTAAGTATACAGAATTATTGTGTCTCCATTTCTTCTAATTCACTAGTATGATAATTAATTTGCAACACGGATATGCACAAAGATGGGAGGAGAGGATCAGAGGATCGAAAAATCACAAAAAAGCACAGGGCACGTAAAAATGTCTGTCCTGCTTTGAAACTGGAAGATATGCAAAATATGATCTCAAAAAGCAGCTACATGCCATCTGGGCAGAATACAGGTAATTGCATGTAGGAGGTACAGGTTTCACACATTTGCATTAGCCATATTCAGTGGTATATGTATTACATAATTTGTATAAACCTGCTGAAAGTTCTCCAAACATGTGAGTATACGCAAGCTAACACAAAAGACTTCTAACAGAGAAGGAGCTAACAGCACCCAGGAAATGATTGTTGAAAGCAAGTAGTGCGCAAGTGAAACAAAATGGAAACTTCTAGAAGTTGAAAAGGATAGATTAAAGCATTTATAATGTCATATCCTTAAATTAGTGAGCTTACCAAAGGCCAGATTTCTTGAATAATGAAGTCTAGAACCTTTCCCCCCCCTGTTATTTAATATTCTTTGTCAATGCATACCTTGTTAAATAATTTATTTTATTGTCATCAGTTGAACCCCACAAATAAAATGTTAATGTAATTTCTTTATCTTTCCTTCTCTCCTATTGACTGTGTATTAATTTAGACAATGAAAATTAATTGTGTTGGAAAAACCTTTACGCATGTAAATTGAATAAATGCCCCGACAATATTAAGAGATGAAACTGTAGCAGGAACAGTTGCATTGCATTGCCTATATGTGGAAATGCAAGTAGTGATTTTGCAGGTGGGATTAACATGTACAAGGACTACAGGATGACATGCACCCAAATAGAGATATAAAAGATTCAGGTACCCCACTTGGAAAAACACTGGTCAGTGCTGTGGTAAGGAGTGGAAGAAAGGCCAGGAGAAAGAGAGAGCAGAAAAAGAGACTAATACATGCTTGTCTCTGTTGTAGCCTGGTACCTTGTCCCCTGCAAAGAAGTGGTGCAGCAGGCACTTTCCTCAGAGGACCAATGGGTAGCAAAGCCTACAGGAGCTCAGGCAGGGAGAAGTGCCCTCAGAGCAGCTTTTCCTTAAGAGGCAGCCTCTCTCAATACAGTGAAAAGCACGCTGCGTTGTGCTATCTGTGTTTCAGATCCTCTCGAAGAACATGTTTCCAGAGCATTTTTATTGTCCTGTAGCTACGGATATCAAGCACAATAAAACATGAAACCTCTTTATTTGGCAACATCGTCTTTCACGTTCTAAGTGGATGTTGTGGCAGCAGTTTGAACTACAGACCTTTATCTCTCTCTTTCACTCAGCAAATATTTCAGCAGAAAATGTGTAGGGAAAGCTTCCTAAGTGGAAATCCCATTTGAGCTATTTCAAAGGAAAGCTACTGACAGGAGCTGAGATGTTTAGGTGTAAATTACCTCCAA
This sequence comes from Anarhynchus alexandrinus, assembly GCA_008711295.1. Classification (NCBI taxonomy): domain Eukaryota; kingdom Metazoa; phylum Chordata; class Aves; order Charadriiformes; family Charadriidae; genus Anarhynchus; species Anarhynchus alexandrinus. Next base: position 327,418 of record VUYV01000029.1, read on the forward strand.
GATCTGAGGCATGTTTTTCAGCACTATGAATTCACTGTCAGAGAGGTGTCATGTCTACCCTGAGAAAAAAAGAGTACAGGACCACCAACAGGCGAGCAAGTTTCAAGAAGAAAAATGGTGCCCCAAATTCCTGAACCACATGAGGACAACATCATTAATCACAATAAAAGGATGTGGTATTTGACAGCACCATGAAGCTGTCATTAGTGTCTATTAGCCGTCATTCTTATCAGTAGGGTGGGGAGAAGGAGAAATGTTTGAAGCTTTTGTTGAGTACAACATGTTTGTATGGTTCAATTACCTTTGTAAGAACTGCTGATCTATGAAAATGCTCATCAGACTAGCCAAGAGAAGTCCATGCAATATTTCTAGGGCCATGAGTTATATCCACATCTAAATCTTTTGAATCAACTAGATTTGACTGAAGACAATGACAATGTTTCTGGTACTGGCCTAGTTTAATCAACATAAAATTAGCAACCTAGGACAGACAGGCTGATGAAAGGCAGACAAAAATGATATGAATCACCACAATGCACTGTAATACCTGCCATATGCAGAAGTTCAACAGCTTTCAGAAAACCTACACATTTATTAAAGAAAAAACTCTAGATATGCTGTACTTGTTTCATAGAAGCAACTTGCTCTGAAGAATTCAGGACATGCCATTTCTGTACAGTCATTATTAAGGCTGCATCATCAATCTTTCCATATTTTCATCAATTGGGAGGTTAATGGCTAGGGTCAAAAATGGGATTTTCCTTAGCAGAGAACATGCTCACTCTTCCTCTCACAAGCCCCTACATTTCTTGCTATTTCATGTTTCATGACATGAGCTTTCTGAACTGTCTGAACCATTTTTTACCTTGTGCTACAGTTCTTCAAGATATGTTGATTTCTGTGAACCTGAGTCCCTAGAAGTAACAAGGGTTTAACAAAAATCTACTGTTCCTTCTCACATCCTTTGTGTACCTATATCTACCCAAAATTGAAGGTGCCATGTTGTGTGTACCTTGATACCCTGAAAAAGTTTCTGAACAAGCGCAGGTTTTTGTTTGTGTTTTAAGAACTGGCAGGAGATGTGGGTTTTGGGTTTCTTTTTTCTTTTTTCTTTTTTTTTTTTTAAGTTTTTCTTAGAGCAGGAGCTAGTCAGCAGGCAGAAATATACCTTAGAAAAGAAAGAAACTCAGCAGACAAATTAGCATTTTTTAGAAAACAAAGAAATAGGTGGACAGTAAGTAGAGAGGTTATTTTCAGAAGGTAAGTCATGTAATAGGTTTATAAATTATATCTGTGAGGGACTTTCATATGTAAATTCCTTAGTGCTTTAAGAAATAATTTGAAAAAGGAATTCAAAGGAAATGTGATGGATTTGTGCAACAGGTTTGATAAATGAAAGGCCCATATAGAGAACTATATTAGGTGGTGCTTAACCTATCCTTGCTGCCTGGTCTGGCGCGGGGAAGCTATTTTCCAACTTTGTGTAATAGTATTCAAAATAGCAGAGAAGAGAATAATAGGAAAAAATACCTTGACAACTGTATATTATTAGCTTCTGCACTCACTCTGTTATGAGAGATAACCTCTATAAAGAAGTATATTTTTATGGTCTTTACCTACTGTTGATTTGCCTTTGTCCCAGAGTGTGAGTTTCTATGCCTACACTTATGCCGGCACTTCGCAGCTGCTCTTGAAAACACTTAAAACAATTCTAATTCTTTTCTCTAAGATTCTATGTAAAAGGCATACATCCAGCTGCATCTGTGAAATGTTTGTATGCTTTGGGCATGTTAATACATCCAATGGTTGGAAACTCAGTCCATAATGGGCTAACTGCAATAAAATTCGGTACAGCATAAAGTCAAGCACACTTGGAGAACCTTCCCTGAGCAACAAGGAGCTCATGCAAGATGGTAACACCAGCATGTGTTTAACTGCAATTGTTAGCTCAAAAAATTTCAGGCCAGAATTTGCTTCCATTTACTTTACTTCAAAGCCAGTTAAAAAAGCTCCATATGGAAAACAGAGATGCGTAGATGAAATTATGTTCTTAAGCTATTATTGTCTGAGACTGAAAAAAGCCTGCAGACTAGAAAACCTTCTAAAATTACGTTACATCCTATATTTGTATCAAGCACTTATAAAAATGGGTAGTAATGAAAAGAGAAATAAAAAAGTCTTGTGTGTAGTTATAAAAAAGTTGGTTCCTCTATTAGCCCATATTGAAACCAAAACATTTTCGTAAGAATTTTTAGTCCACACAATGAGAGCTTAATATTTGGTTACTGTTTGTTCATCTACCTTATAACACTTTCTGCACATATTGGCTAGAAAAACAGAAAAGAAAAAAAAAGCTATTAAACTGAAGAACTGGAAGGAAAAATATGAAGGAACTGTGGAACATGACACTATAAAGTTGTAACCATTCGCTGTCCCTTAACCATGGATAGGTATTCGGTACATTGCAGAATCTCATGTGATATTGGAGTTTGTTCCGAGTCACATGAAAAAAAATAAGAATGAGTTAATTTGATTTTGATTGTAAATCCCACGCCAGGCCACTTCTTCCTGATTTACTACAGTAGTATTTTTGTTTCCTATTTCGAACATTGGAGTGTCACTCCAACAAACCAAATCACCATATGCCTTGATAAAATAGTTACTCTTTTCATGTTATGGCATGAAGTTGAGCCCTTCACAGCTAATTTGGATATTGCATATGAACTTATATGCATCATAGACTTTGGGGAATTTAAATTTAACAATAATTTTTCTATTCTTCTTCTATTGTTATTTTTCCCTTTAAACTTACTGCAGGCTCTAAGCTTTTTGTGGAAAGATATGAAGACGATCTCTGACTCAAAAGGAGCAGCAGTTGAAACAAAAATGTGAGATGTGAAACAAAATGAAACAAAAATGCAGTGAAAAGGATGTGTGGATGAAAACAAATACACATCTTTATTCTAGACTCTTAGCACTTTATAGCAATTCAAAATTTTCAGTTCTGTCTTTGGTTCAGTTCTTGTTTACAACAAGACTTTTTTATAAGGTAAATGAGGTTTGACAGGTCTTTAGGAGGACTGGATTTTAGTAGACAAGCTAGAGAGCAGAATAGCGATACTATCATTATTGCCCTCAAAACCAGGCTATGAGCAAGACAGTAAAACAGGTGAGCGCCATGTCCCCGTCTTCATGTGTGTGCATGTTGAAAGGAATGCTTAATACTCATCTGGCTTCACAATTTCTTGTCATTTCTCACCAGGCTGTAGCATAACAGAAGCACATAGCTTGTGGGGATAACTGGTTTACACACAACACAAACAGAAAACTATTGACTGCATCTGCTGCACACGGTTCTGCTTTGTCACTGAAGGTGTCTGGAGGAGGAACAGGCTTGCCTGTTTAAATGCCAAGTACCAGTAGTAAAACAGCCTCAGATAGGTTATGTGTTTCAGAAATCAACTGATAATATAGTGTAGGGAAAAGAGTCTTGGAGGGAATGTTTATGGCCTGATAGTCAGGCATTTGAGATCAGTGAGTCTTATGGTACACCCAACATCAAATTTGCTTTGCACAAGAGCAGTCAAGGGTAAATTTTGTTTTGGTAAACAAAGGATCAACAGACTTCGGTTAATTCTTATGGCTACTCAGTATGTGTGTGCTTTTAACATTCACCGTGCAAAATGATGCACTCTGTAGGAATAATCCAAAATTGGCATATGCAACTGGATTGCTCCCAAAAGAATGGAGGATCAATTAGTAAAAGCAATCAGTGCTTACAGAATTGATGGATTTCAATTAAAGGCTGGTTTTATATATCTCTGATAGACTGTGGAGATCTGCAATGGAGACTCCACATTAAGGACACTTTTAAAGAGGCATCTCTTTAAAACTTTTCAATACTGTTTATGTAAAACCTCTTCATTATTTCTCTAATTATGGGATAATGTATTTTCATTCTATATATAATAATTAACCTCTCCTTTATAAAGTATGCCTTTTGAAAATCTTACCATAAAACATAAAACTGCAAGTTTTATGCACAGTGCATAAATTCCAGAAGTGACGGGTACCATGCTTCAGTAAACTAAAAAATGATCTATTCTCATGGTTCATAAGAAAGTCTTTAACAATAAAGGTGAGGTCAACTCCAGGTGTTTTTGATGCTAGCATAAGTCATAAGGGAGTGACAGAAATAAGCAATGGTCTCTTATTGAAATAGTAATTCCGTAAAAGTAGGAAGTCCATGCTAATTGAAAAGAATGGAAGACAATCATTAAGAAAACTACAGTTATTAAAAATCAGAGGCATGCACAAAGATCAAATCAGCTAAGTAGAAAACTATGAATAAGGACTGAGAAACACAGGTGTTTTACCAATTTTTTAAAAAATAAGCAAGGATATACTGGTCAACAAAACAATTATTGACAGGTGCAAGAAGTAATAAATAAATAAATTTAAGTGAATAAAAGACAAAGTGGATAGCAATGACTAAAAATTAGAAGATAGAAGTTGCATAGAGGTGGTAAGGAAAGACAAATGTCAAATGGTGAAGCCTACAAGAACAGAATAAAGTGTAAGGATGTTTTATTTTCAAATGTAACAGAAGCAAAAGAACCTCCAAACCAATATTGTTTTAATTGTCCAGAAATAATAGAATAGTTAATAGCAGTGTATAGTAAATGGCTATTTCACTGTATGTTCCTTTTTGGAAAAAAAATCTAAAGGAAGCTTTTAGAGCATCCAAAGATGATAAATCATATTCCTATTTATAGCTATTTTAAATTGCAAGTTTAAATCAGAAAGTTTGGAAGCACCAAAGACTTTTACAAGAGCTGGAAAGGGAACATGTTAGACTGTACTGTTGATTTTAGCAAGTCTGAACACTGGAGAAGTTCCAGAAAACCAAAAGAAAACCCGCACAGTGTCAATGTTTTGAAAGGGTGACCAGTATTGCCCTAATAATTTCACTTATTTGCCAAGTTTTTATCTAGTGTAAAACAACTGATACAGGATTTAAACTAATTTAACTAGCAGTATATTTAATGGTGGATAACATAAGCTGCTGGAAATGAGAGCTTGCCAAAGTGCTGCAGTATTTTTTTTTCTGGCCACCACTTTGCTTGAAAGTAGCATAGTCAGGATTCTACAAGACATATAATGTGATACTGCACATTAAAAAATTTGAAAAATTATTTAAATTTAAGAGATTAAAAATATACATAATACATAATACATAGATTTCAAATGGGATAATTACAAGGTCTCAAAATGTAAGCATATATAAGAAATGAGATATATACTTAGCAGCAGAGAAATTTTATATATATATATATATATAGGCTTATAGCACATACAAGAAATGAGCCTTGTTTCTAATCAGGCCTTGTACAACTTGTTTCTTGGCCTTAGTATGACCTAAACCTTTTATCAAAGACCTGGAAGAAAAGACCAGCTCCTTCTGATGAATGTTGTGCTTGGAGAAACTTTGGAGAAAGAGAAAGTGATGATGAGGGCTGGTCTGGACTGATTACTACACCAGTACAGTCAGTGGTACTTGGTGCAATTAAGAGACCATAAGTCCCCTCATATCTGTCCTCGGAACACCAACTCTGAAAAAGAGAAGCAGCAGCTCTGAAAGCGGGTTGTGCGTCACACACCGATGAACACATTACATGACAGAGAAGCTAACAAGGCTCAGTCAGGCTTAATGTATACAGAGCAAGGAACTGAGCTGGCACTCACAGATGCACTTTTTCCTGTGCATTTGGCACTGATGCTGCTACTTAGTCCCTGACTGGTGTGTCCAGTTTGGGTGCTCAAAGCTCATAAAATGGTAGAGGGTTTATAAGAAAACATGCCTTACACAGAATGATGCAAGAAGCTTACCTCCATTTATCAAAAGGGTTTAACTGATCAGGCTACATGGGTGGAGAGAAAGACATCAGACAACTAGAGTGCTCTTAGTACTAGCAATAAAATCTGTGACACAACCAAATGCCTAGAAATCTGGCTAACAGATAGAGCTCAGAGGGTTGTGGTTAGTGGTGCAGAGTCTAGTTGGAGGTCAGTAACAAGTGGTGTCCCTCAAGGGTCAGTACTGGGTCCAGTCCTGTTCAATATATTCATCGATGATCTGGATGAAGGGATAGAGTGTACCATCAGCAAGTTTGCTGATGACACTAAACTGGGAGGGGTGGGTGACATGCCAGAAGGCTGTGCTGCTTTACAGCGTGACCTGGACAGGCTGGAGAGTTGGGCAGTGAGAAACCTTATGAAATTCAACAAGGGTAAGTGTAGGGTACTGCATCTGGGGAGGAATAACCCCATGCATCAGTACAGGTTGGGGGCTGACCTCCTGGAGAGCAGCTCTGTGGAAAGGGACCTGGGAGTCCTGGTGGACAACAGGATGACCATGAGCCAGCAATGTGCCCTGGTGGCCAAGAAGGTGAATGGCATCCTGGGGTGCATCAAGAAGAGTGTGGCCAGCAGGTCGAGGGAGGTCATCCTCCCCCTCTACTCTGCCCTGGTGAGGCCGCATCTGGAGTACTGCGTCCAGTTCTGGGCTCCCCAGTTCAAGAAAGACAGGGATCTGCTGGAGAGGGTCCAGCAAAGGGCTACGAAGATGATTAGGGGATTAGAACATCTCTCATATGAGGAAAGGCTTAGAGACTTGGGTCTCTTTAGTCTAGAGAAAAGAAGATTGAGGGGGGATCTTATTAACGCTTATAGATACTTAAAGGGAGGATGCCAGGGGGATGGGAGCAGTCTTTTTTCAGTGGTGCCCATTGATAGGACGAGGGGTAATGGGAACAGCTTGAACATAGGAAGTTCCATCTTAACATGAGGAGGAACTTCTTTACCTTGAGGGTAGTGGAGCACTGGTACAGGCTGCCCAGAGAGGTTGTGGAGTCTCCCACTCTGGAGACATTCAAAACCCGCCTGGACGCTGTCCTGTGCAACCTGTTGTAGGTGATCCTGCTCTGGCGGAGGGATTGGACTAGATGATCTCCAGAGGTCCCTTCCAACCCTGACTATTCTGTGATTCTGTGAAATTGAAGCTAGAGGAGGTCAGAGAGCAATCAAGAGAAATTTTTTAACGGCAATGGTTAATTAAAACTACTTGCCCTAAATTTACATGGATTTTCTGTCACTGGAAACTTTGAAAGCAACATTGATTGTATTCATAAAAATTATTGTCAAGTTGACAACTGCTGGGTTTGAAGGACTCAGGGAAGTCCTACAGACTTGGCTAAAGAAGAGGTCAGTCTGGGGAACCGCAATTGCCTCTGCTCACCTTAGATTGTATTAGTCTCACTTAACCATGAAGAAGTTAGTGAAGGTCTTTTAAAGGACAGTAGAGGGAATTTAATCACAGAAGTGATGACTCCTAGGAGACGGAGTAATTTCTTTTCTTTATTATTATTTATCAGGGAGAACAAGAAACATGCCAGGGAGAGAGATAAGGTTTCAGTGGAGAGAAGCAAGTTAAGAACAGAAAAATTACTGGAACGAAGAGGTACCTCAGAACAAGTTTAAAACAAAAATTAGATCATCTGTAAATAAGGAAGAATCCAAGAAGGGATGGCCAGCATCCCAGAATCCTGAAAGACAAAGCAGACAGTGTTGAAAAAACATAGCTCAAGAATTTTTAACTCCTCACTGACACCAAGAGAGGTATCTTCTAAGGACCAGAAAGAAGGTAATGTCAGACGGGTGCTTAAGAAAACATCTGGTGGAAAAGAACCCACCTAAATCTCTAAATTTTCTGATTAGGAAGAAATTAAGATGTGTCGATTATACACTAGAATAAAAAAGCAGGGAAGAGGACACTCTTAGCAAACCTGATTAATCCTAGTACAAGGGTTTAAAAGGTTAAAAGAAGTAGTATATTGAATATTGGAAAGTATATTGAATGCACTAAGTTTGAAAAAGCAGATACAGCATACAAATACTAAGGGTATCAATAGATTATCAAACAGAATTAAAACAATTTGTTGGTTTCCAGCCCAAATAAGAACATAATGGAAAATGGATGCTGGCTGTTTAGAAATGAGATGAGGAACAACACAGGAAAGATGAGCACTAAGCATAATCTTGGTTACGATATATCAGCTCACTGGAATAGGCAGCAATATGAGTAATAATTGAACATCACTGAGTGTAAAAGAGGAATGATGCTGGATCAAAATAAATCTGAGAAAATAGAGAGATACGTAGGAAAACTGCTAACATCATGTGTGTGAAATATGAAAATTATTGATAACTGGTTTAAAACCAAAAGAAGGATATGTTCTCAGGCCTACTGATGGGCTACAAGATACTGGTAATGAAAGAAATCTGTTCCAGTGGCAGTGGCAATAGGATCTTTGAAAGCATCGCTCAGAGATGGCAGCAACTAGGTGAGTGGAAAAACCTGCTATGAATCGTGTATACTTGCACTGCATTAGTCTGCCACATGCGGAGATACCCATGCTGGTTTCAAAGAGCAGTATGGTGACTCCAACTGAGTAACACACTGGGGCTAAATGAACTTGCTCACATATTTTTTTCTAAAATAGCCCATTAATTAGTATAAATGAGCTCTCTTTCTCTACCTTCCCCCAAAGTCACTAGGCAAAACACAAACCCATATACATAAAAAAAAAAATTAAAAACCGTACTATTTTCCTGTCATAGGATTCCCCGCTGCTGTACGTTGTAGCTAGTGTGGATGCACATTCTTCCAGATACCATGGCTTCTTCCCACTTTCAGCTGTGCTGCTTATGGAGATAGTGTAGATGCTATTGGTGTAGCCGTCACAGGAGCAGTGGTCTCGACTTCTTCCACCATTTCCAGATGCCCAAACAAAGACTGAACCTAAGCCTCTTCGTCCCTGTTTGGAAACAGCACAAAAGATTAGATTAATAATTCTTCTTTTCCCCCTCACCTGCTTAACAAACAAGTCTTTCCCCCCCAAAAGACATGTGATGAGAGAAAGACAACAAAAGAAACTAGCTCACTCAGAAGAATCTGAAATGAAAACAGGATTTACCAGAGTTCAGAATCAGATATCAGAAAAATTCAGAAAATGAGTGGTATGAACACAGCTTCAGAAACAACTTTTATACAGTGTCTGTTTGTTGCTCTGCATCTATGCTATCCAGCCATACCAAGAAAGAAGTGTTGAAGACTGACAGGAAGCGTTAAAACATCATACTGCGTTGGAAAAGGAAAACAAATACCATGCTTGAAACTAAAACCCTTTGTAATATATGATACCTTTCATTTATTAGGGCACTCTCAGCTGTTTCTTCTTGGGTTGCCTAGTGGCACTAGGTATGGTTTGGGCAGCATTTATACACTGTGAACCAGAGCATCTTTGTTTCGTAGACACTATAAATCACAGAATCACAGAATACCTGAGGTGGGAAGGGACCTCAGGTCATCTAGTCTGGCCCATCCTGTCCATTATGAGTGCTAAACACATGGCAAAATATATAAACAAAAATGGACAAACAGATTCCTATAAATCCATTCTAATGAAGCACTAAAGCATTACTTCAGCATGATACTTTAAATATATGACTATTTGGGAAAATTACTTAGGCATAGTCATAATTTCAAATGAAGACTTAAAAATAGGTACCTTCACCTTGACTTTTTCTTAATATACCAAAGTTATACAATATCCAAATGAATCATAAAATTTTTGGTAGTGCTAGTACTCTTAAATAGGCACTGATATGAAAATTGAAGATCGTCACTAACCCGTGTTGCTGACATATGGGAATTGAGAATTACTGATATATGGGTAATTGGGCTTTTCCTTATTTATATTTACATATTTCATGCCAGTGAATGAAATTCAGATTCATGCAACTGTATGATCTGCATTAATTATCAGCACTCACTATCTGGAAGCACTTTACCACTCAGATAGAAAGGTTTACCAAAGGACTGAGCTTATCTTTGATAAAGCTAAATTGTGTCACCTTTTCTTACATGACATTCTCTCAAAGCATGGAACATTCCTCTCAGTTACAATTATGCTAACAGTCTCATTTATACCTCATTTACTTGCAACTCATCATGTAGTATCTATCTGTTTTTTGGGTAGGCCCACCCCTGTGTATGATAAATTAATGTTATAAGGCATAAAACACCACTTTCTGTGCATGAATTAATTGCTTGGCCATGGGGGAGTTTGTTTGTTTCTTCAGGGTTTTTCTCTAAACAGAGTGCAACTGCGTACCTCAAAAAACATAAAGACAGCTGTTGGACATCTGCCAGGTCAACCTCAAACAATTAGCAATTCAAAGATTCATTTAATCCTGATACTCAGAGGGGTTTTGCTAGGGCTTTTTGTGCTGAGCGTAACTGTAAGACAAAAACCCCTCACAGTTCACAATCCAGGCTTGAGTTCTCAAACGCTTATGAATTTCATTTTGTGAATTTAATAAAAGTGTACTACCTGGAGAGACTCTTATCTCCAGCAAAATAAGTTAAATATCAAATTCTCCTGGCTAGTGTTTACCTAAGGTTATGTCTCTAAAATGCAACTTCTCATTAAAAAAACATTTCAAGCAGAGAAAAAAATCCCAGGGTGCCAAGTTAAATGTATTATGAAATCCACATTCTCCAGACAAGATCAGCCTGACCAGCCGAGAAGTGTAACTATGTCAACTTTTTTCCCTTCCTTTAGTTGATCTTAGCTACTACACTTAGAAAAAGACGCAAAATAGTGACATTTTTTGTTGTTTTAGAAACAACCTTTATGAAGCGTTAACAGCTCTTCTTCTCCCCATTATGAACTCTCTGCAAATCAAAACCTCCTTTCCATTTGGGGTTCTTGTTCTGCCTACTTTTTGCAGCCAGAAGGGTCTGATTAGAGCCTCCCAAAGCCAGTGGGATGTGTTTTGCAACTTCACAGGGCTGGAACGGATTTATGAACCACTTCTCTTTCATTCTCTGATCTGGTCATCTCTCTTTGCATATCTTTATTTCTTACCCCCCATTCTGGAAACATCTGATCAGACAGATGAAAGGAAGGGTAAATGGAAAGATTAGTTCAAGCATATTCACCAATTTATTATCTCAGCAGATCAGGGAGACAGAAATTAGGGCCCTCTGTAGGTTTGTGGGGAATGGGATGGAGGATTACGCTAAAGATACGCTGGTTCTCTACTTTTTGATGTGCTCCTGTTTGATCTTTACTGGTTTTGTTTTGGTTTCATCCCATCATCTCTTGCAATTAGGTCACGCTTCCCAGCAGTATTCTATTATTTGCCTTCATCTTCTGCCTCCTAAATGGTCACTTTTGGCCTGTCCATCAATTCTGACATCTGTTTCAGAGTCAGGTACAGATTCCTGTCTGGTCCTACATTGCCCTTAAAAAACAACTTCTCTCTCCTACATACACACACACATCACAACAATGTTAATATACGCATGGGCAGGTAGAATACAGAGGAAAAAAACATATCATACGGACACACTTCTGCCTCCAGAATATGTCAAAATATTCCATCAAAACCTTGTTTTAATCAATTTTCACAAGTATCTGCTATCTAGAGAATTTTAAATTTTTCTTCACTTGCATTTCTTGAAAGCACAGTATTATGTAACTATATTTAGTGAAATTGATACCTCATGGGAAATTTGGAGTAACCAACCAGTACAACCAAGAGAGAAGAAATGAGAATTCTGGGTAATCAAACCACAGATCCAAGGAGGAGAAAACTGGAATCTAAGTATTTTAATACTTTGTCTAAAAGTCTATTGTCCATTTTTCAAAATAAAGTTTTGTAAAAAAAATTCTAAAAACCATATGCATACAGGAAAATATGCTATCAATAACAGTCCATCATTTTTCTGCTGTCATCATCAGCTGGGTTTGTCTGCAAACAGCAATATAACACAATTTGTCCCACTCATACAATGAAAAACTTTCCACAGCAGGGTAGGACTGTACTTTGTGTGAATTTTGCAGGAGTAACTCTTGAATTATTAGCTTCTCTACACAGAGAATATGTCTATATTTCTTTAGATGCATACTTATGCTGCTGTACTAATAATGAAAAATGAGCTGCAAAAACAGATACGTGAATACATTTTTGGGCACAAAATGTAGTCTCGATTAAAACACACCAATGGATGTTAGAAATTCTGCAATGCAGTATTAAAAAATAATAAACACCAATTTAGATTTCAATAGTAATGACAGGGCTTTAAAAATAATAGCCATTTGCAACCAAATGTACCTTTCCTTGCTGTTTTTTGTAAACAAATAATAAGAAATATTTCTTCAAAATTTATGTCCCCTGCAAATATATAAAGTATCAACACCTCTGTTATTGTAATAAAAAAAAAAGTACCAGGTGCACTGACTAATGGAAAAGAGTATTTTCTAATACATACAAAGAAAGAATTCCCATTCCTCTATCACATTGCAATACTGCACGTTTAACAACTCCGCATTTCACAGAAAACAACAGCACTACCTTCAGTCTAGAAAACATGCTAAAGACCTTGTTCCTAGAAGCTATCTGGCAAAGCAAATGGCAGCCTTAAAAAAAAATAATGAAACAAGCAAACCCCCAAACTAAATTCAACCTGACTAAAATAACGTGTCAAGTAAATAAGTTCTGGTTTACATTTACTGCCTATTGTTAAACTACCATTTGGTTTCCTCTTTCTCCCCGTTTCCAAACACCATGCTTTAATTCAATAGACCCAGTCATGCTCAGGAAATTATAAACTTGCTAGTAACTATACCAAACAAGTAATTAGAGCAACAGCATCAGCTGTCCTACTGTATGTGAATGCCATTCCCAACTGGTCTCCTTTAAATACATAAAGTTAAATAACATTTGGACCGTGTTACAAAGTTAAGATAAACACACATGCAAGGCACTCCGTAGCTTTTACTGTTTGTCTAAATCTATCATCTGTCATCTGCCAGATGCCCAAGGGTGTCAAGATGAAAAGTCAAGCCTTGAGCTGCCAAAGAAGCCATGTGTCATTTATTACTCAAAAGCAAAGGTGCATTTACAAACCATATGGGTACAACTTGAGCAAAGCTAAACTATAGCAGAGGCATAGACCAGGGTGGAATGGGTGCTCAGCAAAGTGCGCTCAGTGCTTGTCCCATGATGTTAAAAACGCATTACCTCTCCCTCTAGGCACAGTGTTATTTCTGCTCTTCCATTTGCAATGATAGCTACGGACTCCCTCTTACAAACTCTCCAAGGTGCCCGTAACTGCATTTGTGCTTGTCAGTGCACACGTCAGACCATTATGAAATGTTCTTTTGTTTTGTCTACTTTCTTGAATTGCATAAAATGTCAGCTAATTAAAAAAAAAATAATCAAGTGTTCCAGTATGGAAAAGAAAAAGTCTTTCACTGACAACTAAGACTTGCTATTGACCTAGTCACAGTCCAATTTTCTAGCACATTTTCTGGGCAAAGCCAGTGTGCTCAACAGACAGCTGACCTTGAATGAAACAGACTCGGGTCATTGACAAAAAGGCCCCAAGGCAGAAGTTGCACCTGCAAAAGCATGGCGCAAGAATCCTGGGGCATTCACACTTTTTTTCTGCTAGTGCCTCCTTTTCCTTGGTCAGCAAGTTGCAAGCAGGCTAAGTGATACGAAAGCTCTTTTTTTTTTTCCAGTTCAACAGCACGGAAGGGTTAGTCTGCCAAGAACCAGAGCCAGTATGAACATGTTCGTAATGACATCTGCAGAATTTCCTAACACTATTAAAAGAACATCCCCCGCTCCAAGTGCGTGCGTTTGTGTATGTGTGTGTGTATACATATAAACCACATCTTTTTGAGTGGATGCCATAGTGGTACTGGCAGGAACCATTATAAGGTAGAGGTCTTCACACACTCATCTAAGGAAAACCAGCACCCTCACATACTTTCAAGTCTCTTCCAGCACACTTCCATCTAATAAAAACAGTTTCCATCCATGAGGTGTAGTTTGAGCCAGTGGAGCAAGATTTATTCACACTATTTTACAAAGTTTAGACTGGACATTCATTCACTGCTCTACAAGTCAAGTTGCCTTAATGCTGTCTGTGAATCCTGATGTTTTCCTGCCTGGGAATCGAATGTCCCAGTAACCTTCCCTCCCTGCCTATGGAGTGAGGCGCTGCCACTATAGAAGTGATCAAATTTACCAAGGGACAGGGAAGAAAATGTGAAGGAGCAGGAAAGGCAGAGGACAGAACCACTGACCTGGAGTAATTAGAGGTACAGGGGTTGCGGCTAGGGACAGGTAATATGGCACCAATATGCTAGAAATCCCACACCCATGAACAGAAAACAAATCATGAAAATATAAAACGGAGAGGGAAGGAGGGACGGTCTATCCACACCTAGAGCCTAAACATTTAATTTCCTCTGTTCTCCCCAATACTGTTCTAAAATTACTTAATGCTTCCAAGAACAAAAAACACTGCTGGGAAGTGAAATTGATCCTGATGTGGAAGCTGGGAAAAGTAGCCCATGGTATGACCTCTTCCTTAAAAACTAATTCCTAAAGAGGAAGTGTTCATAACTGAATGTGCAGAATAGAGGTTGGTACTCTGGAGACCTAAAAAAAACTACTATGCAGGCAGTACTTTGCCTGCAGCACAGTGCAACCACTGTAGGGCCAGGCACCATGGATTGCAGCATCCTGAGGGATGCACCTGAGAGAGGCAGCATCTCATTGCTTCCAGCTTCCACTGGTTTCTGCACTCCCTGGGAGCTGGATGCCGCTGCCCTGTGTAGAGGCACAGTGCTGCCAATCTGCTGACTGGCAGCATTTTGCTTTTGAGAAGCAGCATCTCCCAGCTCCTGCTGAGTTTCTACCAGTCCACTTAACCTCTAATCTGGGAATGAAAAATAGTCTGGCACGCCACCCTTAAAAGACTCTTCCGTAGACTGCACAGCAGTCTCACTTGAAAGCAGGCATCTCTCCAAAACAGATAATGGTAAGCTGAGAGTCCAAGCCAGCAATTCTGAAGTGCTACCAGAAGATAGCCAAAAAGATTATTTTTTATTAAAACAGCCTCCTTGGGTATTACAAACAAAAATTCATGAACGAATGGAGAAATTTCTGAGGCCATTAATTCTGTTGAGGTATCCATGCTGCCAGAAAAATTCACATTTATGCATCAGTTCATTAAAAATGTGCACCTATAATATCTATGAAGAAATGAGTAACAAGCCTAACAGGTGTACATAAACAAAGGCGCATGTTTGAGGGAATGTCTAAAAATTGAGTCCTGTTTTTTGACATTAGGAGTCCTTTTTTTAACTCTTAGGAAAACTAGGCGGTCAAGAAAATATTTCCAAGTGCTGGAACAGGCATACACACAAGATATATGCAACACAAAAATCTGTCACTACTTACAAAAAGCAACGATTACCTTACATTGTTGAAAAGGCAAGTTGTTGCTAATAAAGGTAAACTTTTGGCTACTTCTGAACCAGCTTCTTAATTAAGAAAAGGAAAGACAAAATAATTAATCATGACAAAAGGAAGGAAAAATGTATTTTGTTAGCCCATAGGATATGATACTTTAAAATACCGAAGCATGAAAATATTTTAATGTGTGCATAAAAAATAATGTATTGAATAAACACAAGCACCCATGCATTAACACAATAATTATTGGGATATATCAGTGGAACATTTCAACATGCATCCTTGCATGTGGTGTATTTTTTATTTTACTCTTCACTAGAACAACAGCTTAAACAGCTCCAAGATATTCCCCACAGAGCTATAATTAGTGCTTAAAGTGCAACCAAAAGAAGTGTTGGCTGAAACCTGAAATCTGAACCTGTGGAATGCTGGAATGAATTTCTCATTTTCCTAAACAAAATAGAGCCAGCTACAGGGCTGCATGAATCGCAGTTCTGGTTCAGGCTATCTCTCCGTATTATCATTGCTATTGTTGTTGTTGCTGATATGGTTACTGGGATAAAACAAGCTGCATATTGTAAACACCTGTGATAAAACAAGAGCTGAGTTTTCCAAAATTTCTGCTGCACAAAGAGTCTCTAGTTAATGATAGGTGAAATTGTCTCTGCACGCACAGCCAAAGTAAACAGGCAATGCACAAGAAAGGTATCTGTATTAGGACTGGATACAGGATGGACTTCACACACACATCACCTATTCTGTGGAGTGGGTTCGGGCACTTCTCATCACCTTTATACTACTGTCTGATTAAACACTAGAGAGAAGTCCACGGCCTCAAGATCCACACAGTTGTTGTTTCACTATTTACGTCAGACTCTTCCTTATGGAAAACTTCAGGTTTTGAGATGTCTGTTGAACTTCTGAGGTTCAACAAAGAATCTCAAATTTTCTGCAAATTTAGCTCTTTTCAGAAGATGAGCAGGAAAATAAGGCTGCCCTGATTTCACCTCTGCAGACTGAGGACTGCAGGAATCTCTTTGTGCAGTTTGTCTCCCAGAGCACTCATTTAGGAAGAAACAACGCACTTAGGCTGTGTGAAAAATCGTTGCCCTCATGGTTTTGTGCCTTAAACTTATGTTAAATTCTATGCACAGAAAACTCTTGATGCCAAACTTACAGCAATTTGCCTTTCAGACTACTTTTTTCCCACGTGACACACAGAAATACATAGATTCTGCTGTTGTTCAAGTATATGAATAAAGTGGATATGTGATTTGCCCATACGAAGTAACCAGATTCATGTTTCAAAAATGCACTCTCTGAAATGTATATACTTAAGTGTATGTAAAGAGAACCATTTGCCAAAGCTGCTTTTCAGTATTGGCTTTCCAAATTAAGATCTACCCCACAACAAGAATGGTGTGGGTTTTTATGTTCAAATATATCACCTGTTTCAGGCTGGGCATTCAAACCCAGAGGCCACTTTTGACAACAAGTCGAAAAGCAGTAATGCTGCTCTGGCTTGTTACAACAGTTTCCATATATGTGTGAGATGGGATGAGGTAACTAAACAGTTTTGGTTTCCAGTACACTTTGTGACATTGTAAGGAAACTGAA
Organism: Anarhynchus alexandrinus; assembly: GCA_008711295.1. Taxonomy (NCBI): domain Eukaryota; kingdom Metazoa; phylum Chordata; class Aves; order Charadriiformes; family Charadriidae; genus Anarhynchus; species Anarhynchus alexandrinus. Next base: position 344,437 of record VUYV01000029.1, read on the forward strand.
CATTTTGAGGTATATTTTCCTGTAACTCTCATTCCAAATTTTCCTGTCTTTTAGGATTTGTATATTCCATTGAATCTAATGTAAGAACATTTCTGGCATATAATTTCTTTTTCTGCCCTTTCTTTTTTTTCTTTCTTTGTACTACATGCTGACTGTGAAAAAGCACACTTTTCACAGAAAGCAAAGGAGAGAAATTTTAAGGTTAGCTTTGTTTATATATTGCCAAAAGAAAATAAAGTGCATAGTATCAAAGTTCATCCAGGTATCACTGAGTCTAGACTCTATTTCATTTACTGGAAGGCAATATCGCTAATTCTATTTTGGTTGAATACTGGAAGTTGCTAACTACGTGCAAATGGTAGACCAAAGAATTATTATTAGCTTAATGATGTGTTAAGGTTGTCACCTAACTGAATTTTTGCTGTGCAATCTCATTTTGGAGAAAACTAAATCATACCAAGTATAAATCAAATCTGCAAAGCCGTTAAGGCACCCTGAGATACGTATATCAGCCATATGCAAGGTAATAAGACCTAAAATGAAGCTAGTTGGTAAGACATACAGGAGGGTGGACAAACTCTTGGAAAGTGGTGACTCTGAAAGGGAGTTTAAGGTCATGGAAGATAACCAACTTGCAACGAGCCACCCTAAAATTTAGTCTGCTCCTTGGATTGGTAAGCAGGGTGAATATGAACACATGCAGGGAACAGGGAAACAGCACCGTGCGTGCATAAAGAAGGCTCCAACTTCCATGCCCCATTCTGGTATCCAGACTTGAAAAAACAATGCCTGGAAACAGAAAGTGTTTCAGAAAGAACTACAGGAATGAACTGTGGTTTGGAAATTCTGACTTAACAGAAGGAAACCGAAAATACAAAACATTACTGTTAAGGCTGTGGAACAGATTTTGAAGGACAGAGTAAGAGGCACCAGCATTAATGGAATAAACTACAACAGGCACTTCAGAATTCCAGGTAAATCTGTTATGTTTTTCTCTGATAACTTATGTTATGCAGAGAAATGTATTAGAATCAGTCTGTCTGGTTTCTGCAAAAAATGTGATGAGCCCTCCAAGAAATCGGCAATGAAACAAAAGAGAATGAAGGTTAATGTAACAGCGAGGTGGAGGTGGAAGTGGTTGCACTGGAGATGATGTGGGCTGTGCTGGAGAAACACGAGGGTTAAGGAAGTTATGAGTAGAGTATTTTAAAGATGAGCCAGGGAAACAAAGTTATTAGGTGATTTTGACATAAAAAGAAAGAACATGTCGGTGAATCCAGTAATTACGATCACCTCCATTCAAGAAAAGAATTCAGGTTGTAAGATGTGGAGAGAAGTACCACTCTGATGAGCAAGGAGGTGGACAGCCTAGTTTTTAAGCCACCAATGAGTACGGCTTGTTTATCCCATCAAAATTAAGTCTGAGTGGGGACTGTGTTCTATAAACATGTCAGAAACAAAAACAGAAGGAGAAAAGGTATTTAAGCACAATTTTGGCCCAGGAACAAATGGTCAAAAAACTGTATGTGTGTAAACCTGTTTGTAACTTCGAAGAAAGTGTCTGACCAATAGCTTAGTGATGGCTGTGAAAGAGTCTCTGAACAGAAATAGAGGGGAAAAAATTTCTAATTCATTCTAGAACAGAAATTGCTGAATGTATTTATAGGACATGATGCCTGTGATAATAGAGAACTGCACTGGATGACCTACACGGTCATTTCCTGTCTTATATCCCTATGTTCCAATTTAATTTATCCAAGGGATCACTTAGCCAAAATCTGTAATTACTTACATGTGGAGATTCCTAACACCGTATGATGTACCACAAATATAGCAGAAGAGGCATTTTACAGTGAAAAAGAAACTAAGAAATTCAGATGTGTAACAAGCTATACATTTTTAATAATGAAGGTTGTTAGTGACTTGCACAGCCATGGACGTAAAAGGTTTCAGTCGAGACTGGCTCATCCCCAAAAATGTACACAAAACCCAGAAAATAATAGATGGATCAAGAAAACAGGGATATTGATGCAGTAATAATTGGATGAAATTTTGCTGATCTAGCTTATGATGAAGGCCAGGACTAGATGATAATCACCTTTTCTGATGTTAGAACTATGAATATTATTTCAAGCCAATGGCGCTATGTCTCATGACATCAGAAGGAAGTTAAGTGTTAAAATGTTAATGCCATGTGACAATGTTAAAATGCCATGTGACTTTTCCAGGTCTGGTTCACAGTCAGCACCCACCTGTAGTACAGAGCCACCCAAAGTTTAACTTGGTATGTTGAAATAACGATAACATCACATGTTCAGGTACTACATCATAGATGCAATAAGGATACACAGTATATGTGTAAATCACGTAACAGATTAATGCCAGGACCCAACATTAGGTTACATCAGCAAACTGGAAGTCAAGCCTTCCCCAAGCACAGCACTTATTCTTCTGATTGGTCAAAATCAAGTAGGTTTTGGCCAACTAATTAGAAATGTGCTGGAGGTCTTGTGCATGCAAAATGTATCTATACATGATCTGAGTTATGCATACGCACAGCTACATGTTATTCAGTCTCAAACGGCAGCTGTACAAGGTGAACAAACACAATACACAGTTTAAAAAATCTGGTCTTAACCTCTGTGCATCACAATATTTCAATGCATAAAATGACAGCTATTTTGGAAGTTATTGTGACACATATGACTGGAAGTCTTGCAGTAACTTCTGTCTGATTTTTATAGTGCAATTCTCTGCCAAAGCGGAACAGAATAACTCCTCTTTGTGTAGGCAGCACATCCTACTCTGATGCAGAGAAGTGATGACAGGACAAATAAATTTAAGAGAAACATCTGTGGTACAACACAGGCAGCAAACCTTTGCCTGGACACTTGCAAATTATGAACAATCTCTTCCAGTTTCGGAGCAGAAGCACATAGTGATGATGATGATGAAGATAATAATAGTAACAGAAATCCTTTTCTTTCTTTTCTCCTTTTCCTTTTCTTCTCTTCCCCTTTCTTCCCTTCCCTTGCCTTTCTCTCTCTTGCATGTGGGTCGGAGGCTTGTTTAGTGATTGTAAGAGAGCCGTCTGCTCCCAGTGAACACTTTGAACACACACTCTGCAGCCAAAGTTGGTGAAGCGAGAGAGATGAGAAGGGGCAGTGATGATGGGAGGGAAGGCACCAAGCCGAGTTCTCACAAGAGGTTCAGCCACACAGCATCTGATCATTAATGGCCATCAAACACTTTGGCTTCTGTCCAGCTTGCTAAACAGAATGGTGTCATGGCAATAAGATGAAGGGCCCTGCGCCGACGCAGGCAGAAAGCCAAAAGTTTCCATGTAGGTTTCCCTGCCTCTCCACCCTCTTAGCTTATATTAAGGATGACCTGCCCTGTCGCTGATTTGGACTACCTTATGGGTAGTGCAGAACAAACAACACAAAGCATGCCGTTGGTGAGACGTTTGGAGGGGTGAGATAACCAGCTCAAAGAAACCCCGCAACGTAAAATATCAACAGGGGTCATATATCCAGAAACTTGACTATCAGGTCTTTGCCAAACAGCAGTGAAAGAACAAGTCAGAATATCTGAAATGCATTACTCTCTGAATGATGTTGAGACTGATCCCAGAATAACAGGCTTATTTGTATGAATAGAAATGAGCTAGTCTGAATGCTGTATCACAGAGCCATGAATCAGCGAGCGCAAGTCTCTGAAGTGCTTACAGCATTGTGCTTATAGACTGTGTGAAACAGACAGTGATCTTAAAATCTAACGGTACTTTGGTTTTATCTTTCTGAGTCAAGGAAAGGCTTTTGTGTTCTCCCTTTTGTCCCAGACTCAGCCCAGTCTTATTACATGATTTGGCCACAGTCATGTTTTGCAATGCTAAGTCTGTTTGCTCTTGAACACAGGGTGAAATGCGGCATTGCATACCTAATCTTTTCTTGAATATGTTACTTTTGGATATACTGCCCTTCGTCTGATTTTTTTCAGGCAACTTCTGCGTGATTATAATGGAATTATTTTTGAGATTATTAGGTCTACAACTTCTAATACATTGGTATTTAAAACACAAGCCCTTAGAATTTTCCACCCTTATGACTACACTATTTCCAAGAAAAGGACCTTGTCAACTGGAAGCATGATATAAAGGGAGCTTTTATATTTGCATAGAGATTGTTTGATAGCAAAGTCTCCAAGGTTTCTCTTTGAACTCAAGTATGCAAATTTAATAAAATTAAACAAAATACCCTAAAGATGACAGAAAATCATGGTAGTTGAGACAGGTTTAAAAATTGGTTTTCTCTTCCCTTACCTTGACACTGGGCAGAATTTTTAAGCATATTTAACTTGTGGGTTAAGTTGTCATTTCACAAACTCAGTTATTACTCAGTATCCTTTCTTTAAATAGATTTGTCTATTTTAATTCATGGCATGTGCTGTCTCTGTGGGACTCTACGGAAAAACTGTACAGTCATTTATCTTTGTTATTTTCTGCAGGATTTGGAAGGAGTAATCATATTAGCTCAGCAGATTTAAAAATAATAATAGTTCTAAAACACCCTGCATAAGCTGTTAATTGGAATAATATGCGCTAAAGATAAACCAGGCATTTTTTTCATGGGTCCCAGTCTCTCAGCAAACGGAATAAGAAACTGTGGCTCTTGCATCCATTTCATTTCTACTTCATGAGTATAATATTAAAATAAAAAAAAATCATTGAAATTGTACTCTAATCAAAGAGATTATTCAGCACCACCTTTTATTTTCCTAATTAAACAGGCCAAGCATAATTTCCTTTTCAGATGCTTTTAAAAAATCTTGACCTTTCCCTTTGCTGTTCCATTTTTAAAAAATAATATCCAGTTGTGTGTGCATATGCACAACAAATGAAGAATATCAATCTTGAACCTTTGTGTCGATCTGAAATAAGGTCTTGCCAAATTTCCCTGTGCCAGTGTTACTTCAATTTACATCACAGATGCTATACTAGATGTCATACTGCTGTTGTTCAGTTCAATATTTCTAAAAAAAGAAGGTCAAGATCTGTACACAACGTAATAAGCATTTTTGTCTGCCTATTATTATTTGCACAATTACTGTGACTGCTTGGGGAAATCTATGTTCAGCTGAGTATCTAGTCATTACCTTGGACAATGATCTGATTTTAGGAATATTTTGGCACAAGGATCATTCGTCTTTTCTTCTCCCATTTGCCTCATCTTTTAAAATGACACATCTTATGACAGTGTAAGGAAATACAGAAAAAGTACCTTTATCTGAACACAGAAAGGCATGGTTTATTAAAAAGAACAAGAACAGGTTCATCTTAAAGTAATTTTTGGTCTGGAAGCTAAGCCTATTAAGGAAGGTGGTAATTGAAGCATACATTTACAATCTTTCAAGTCTGTATTACATTTTAAAGAACTAAAACTGGAGATTAACCTTAAACATTTTGTATTTCTTATCAGTATGATTTTACGTAAGTTTTAAAGAGAATTTTAATTTCCTTAGCAGAAATGAAAAAGCTTTTATAGTCAGAGCTACACAAAATTTCCAAATATGTGGAAATATTTAGATCTAGTCAACTCTGCATGGGCAACTTTGGGCAAAACGAAAAGTTGATAAAATGAAATAGAAGCTAAATTGTAAAAATAAAAAATTGACTTGCATCAAATATGATTTCTACTATTTCTCAAAAAAATATAACAAACTCTTTTTCTGCATTGTTATCAGAAAAAAGACAACCTCAGAATTTTAAAATTAAATACTATGTTTCCACTATGTACTGGTGCTTACTAAAAATATAGAACAATGTGCTGGTAAAATGAAATTCATCTGGGTTCTGTAGCGTATCCTCTCATATTACAGCTATAATAATAGCAGTGGAACAATAACGCTTGTAGGCAAGATCCCTGCTCTTGACAAATTATTCCACATTCTTGATTTATACCGGATTTATCCCCAGTTTGAGATTTCAATGAGGAAATGGCTGAGTTCTTCTGGTGCAGAAATTTGGGCTGAGCTTTTCATGATTGTCTTACCTACATGAAAAATGACATTTAAACTAACACACATATATGTTTTAACATAAAACTTATTTTGTTCAAGTTCCCCTGCATCCTGCAGTTCCATTAGGGTCCCCTTCATCACTTTATTGTTTTTCTTCTCTGTAGTCACTGTCAAACAATAGTAAACTCTAGCTGGGTGATGGGGAGCGCTGATATTCCAGCTGAAAGGGGGAGTGATGATGCGTGGGAAACAGTTAATGGAGATGCTTTTGGCCTTCTAAATACTTGTTACATTGTTCTAAGAGCACTTCAATAACTATTTTAATAATGATTACTAAATACAGCAGAGTTCTCTGAGGCAGAATCTATCAGTGTCCCTACATGTGCTTAACTGCTAAGCCCCTGGAATTTCTCACAGGGTAAAGCTACGAACATGCTTGAGTATTTTGTTATGGTAGGCTTCACATATTACATAATGTATAACAAGAAAAAGCATAAATCTGCAGCTCCATACCGAATGGTCATCATATGACCAAGTGAAAGGAAGGCTGTGGTCCGTGGCTGCGTGGTTAGCAAAGAATTCAGAGAATGGAGTTTGAGAGAATGTCTTTAACATCATGTAGCATAGGAAGCACACAGTCCCTGGTGTTAGTTTAGTATTTCAGTAATTGCTCTTCCTAACTTACCTGCTAGGTAGTAGAACATTTATTATTATCCACATTTGGGGCAGTGAAGACAGAGGTGAGAGTAAGAAATTTATGCAACTTTATCTAGGAAACCAAAATGGGCCAGGGATGCAGCTGTGATTAGATGTGAGTTCACACCTCCTAGGCTTGTGCTGCTAGGCAATGTTTGTAGTGGTACTGGGTATCAATTTTATGATGCATTTATTTACAACTTACAGTCAAGTATACTGTATGCTGCACTGTGCATACAGACTGTCGGTTTGACCAGCTGCTCTAGTAACTTTGTCTATTACCCCTCTGCACCCACTGTCCCTGTTTGCTGTTATGACTGCTTTTTATGGTATAACTTAAATGAATAGTCTCTCAGTGGCAGACACTGTCTTTTACACATGGCACAAATCATCGAGGCTGAATGTTAGCTATAGCTTGCTAAAATCAGTTTTGGCATACCTGGTTAAAACACTTATTGACTTCAATAATAGCTGCACTTTCTGATCTTGCTGCAGTGTTACCATGTTCCAGTAACTACGTTCCAGTTCCACTGTGGTGCAACAGTTTCAGTCTCTTTAAACAAATGGTTTGTATTAATCCCCTCTTTTCTGATCCTAGAGCCACCCACCACTGAACTAGCAAGTCTCCTGTTGCATTCAAAATAATGCTCAGACCTTCAAGGGCAAAGCTTTAAAATCCTTTCCACCAGTCCTATATAGTGGAAAGAAGCGTGAGCGCTGGAAAATGAGAAATTCCCTGATCTATTTAACAGGCAGGAGGGTAAAAGGAAGAACTAAAAACTAGCCTCTGACATCAAAAGTTCCTCTAACTACTCGTTTCCTTCTGTGGTCTTATTTGTTTGACAGTAACATATTAAAGAAAATTGAAAAGGTCTTAGATTTTTTCATATAGGGGCATTTGGGATTTTGTGTGTTGTATTATTGAAGATCTCTGGGCTATATCACAGAGAAAATGTAATAGCACAGACTTGTAGAGAAATGTATATGTAAGTTATAAATAGGGTGTAAGTTCTCTGAGACCAGACATAAATGCTAAAAGAAACGCGGGTGTAGACTTTTTCAGCCCCCAACTCCCTATTAAAATCATCAAACTTCCATTAAGAAACCAAGCAAAACAAAGGAATGAAATAAAGGAAGATAGAAGGAAAAACACTCGAGGCTTTTGCTTTAAAATTTCATTGCAATTCAGATTTGATGACTTGGCACTGCTGTGAAAGGTAGCATTTTTGGGCCTTATTTTTTCTTGCAGAATTACATCATTACCTCAGAGCAGTTTTAAAGGACACTGAGGATGATGTATTCCAGTTGAAAATGAACAGAGCTGATACTTCAGTAAGAACTGGCTGTCAGGTCACTATAGAAGGAAAATGCATCTTTTTGTTTTACACGAGGAAGTTTTTCTTCTCTCCTTCAAAATCCCTTCCTCTGCCTCATGCTGTGCATGTACCGGGCACGTGTAACCTTACACTTGCACACAAGAGCAGATCCAGCAGATGCACTTTGATGCCAACCTACCATTCTGATGCCGTTCTCGAAGGCCTGACGTGCTAGAGAAGCAGGTCCATCCACAGTCTTACCGTCGTCATCAGGCCCCCAGCTGGCACTGTAGATGTGGATGTGCTGGGGATTAAGGCTCAGAGACTTTGCTTCTACCATGTCTGTCACATCTCCATCCAGCATCCGTACACCTTCAGAATGAAAGAGACAATGAACAGGACCAACCAACTCAAAATGCTTCTTTCCCCGCCTCCCCTGAGAAAATTATTGTGTAGGACATTGGACTGAATGACCATAAGGATTTCTACTGTTGGTAAAAAAAAAAACGCAAAAGCCTGTTTGGATGTGTTTTTCCAATGGAAAAAAATCTCTAGATGAAAAAATACAAAAAGGAAGGAATATTTTGGTTTTTCTTCAACTTTTAAAAATTACCTACAAGTCATTTATCCACCATACAGCCTTCGATCGTCAGCAACAAACCTTTACACTAAAGAAAACTTAAAAAAAATACTTGAATCTTGAAATGTTTGTATGTCTCACTTGAAGATAATATATGGTTTTCTTTCTCCTTTTATACTGCAGTGAAACTGCAGTATCTACTTTGAGTCATTCCCAGTCCTAACTATGTTGACACACATAATAAAAGGTTCTCTGCTGACAGATAAACATGGGATTATTCCTTCATTGTGAGGCCACACAGAAGAAACTGGGGAGAAAGCTCGTGTGTACAGACCAATTACCATACAGAGGAGCAAGACGATTACGGGAAGTTACTAGCAAATACCCTCTATGTAGCATTATACAACCTGAAACTACAATTTTGTGAACATCCTTCTCTGTGCAGAAGAAGCTTTTGTAAGGTATAATCTGAAAATCTTGTGTTAAAAGAATCCATTCCTGTGGGATTGGACAAGTCAGTGTGTCAGCCCTTCTAAAGTGAATGGCATCATGATGTTTTAAGGTCACTAGACTGAATAAGGTAGGCTTAAATCTGGAAACCGAGAAAATCTTAAAGTTGTTCTGACTAAGGCTTCGACTGAAGTTAATTCTGACAGAGAAAACCACCAATGCCAGTTTTAACCTAAACAAGAAAAAGCACCTATGTACAGCTAGCGTGACATCTGATCAAAGGGATGTTAAATATTAAATTATAATTAGCATGTAACTGTACGATAGTACAGAATAAAGATTACTTCCACAATTAACAAGTTTGACGCTCTTTCCCCTTTGAAAGGCCACTGCTATTTATAAGCCAAATTTACATATTTTTAATTACAGACACATTTTATTTTGCTCATGAGCTCAGACTGAAGGAACTTGAGTGTTTACCAAGACCTTAACTTCCAATTAACAAAAGGCATGAGGGGTGCTTTGTTGATAGAGGGTATTTTTTTTTTCCTTACTCTAATTGACTCAAAAATGAAAAGTGATCATATTTCTAAGTTCACACAAAAGCTGCCCGTGTTTTGTGAGATAATAAACTTTTACAAACAGTGATCTCACTGTGAACTTTACTTTATAAAAAAAGTCATTAAACCAACTCTGGGATTCTCAGGTTTTATTTTTCTTCCTCAGTGTAATCTCAGAAAATTAACGATGGGTGGAAGTCGTGTTCTCAGTTTCTTTCAAGCACATTAAAATATATTTAGTTCTAAATAAAGACAATAAAAGGTACACTGCTTTTGAAAGAATGAAAGTAAAGGTTCCCTTTATGTCTCTGTTACTGCATAGCAAGCCTAAATAACACTACATGCACCGGTGAACAACAACTCCAAATCCTGCCATTGGCACCTGAAGTAATTAACACCATTTTTTTTTTTTTTTTTGCTAATGGTGAAGTGGGCTAGTCTAAAGCAACACGGACAACGCTGTGACTTAGCTGCTGCTCTCTCTGGCCAACATCTGACAGACGTGCTTCAAGGGTGACTTTGAACAACAGACGTCTCATTGGCTATTTAAACCAAAAATAATGAATTCCTTCCTTCCTCCCTCCCTTTTTTCCTTCCACTCTTCCTCCCTGTTTTCTTTCCTCCCCTCCTCCCTTTTTTCCTTCCTCCCACCACAGCCCCCCCAAATGTCCGGAGTAGTTAATTCTGCCAATCACAAAACCTCCAAACTGCATTTGGCATCTGGTGATAGCCCAACAAAAGCTGTCCAAAAGGCAATTAACAGACTGCAGTTTGCAGACTGTTCCACCTAAGACTTTAGAGCACTGTAAACTTTTTCCAATATTTGCAGTAATTGCCAAAATGCTAAGTGGCATTTTAGTCAGAACAAACTTTCAACGAATCACAGGAAACATGCAAAACTGAGCTGAAAGAAAATTTTCTTTTAAAATGTTTGTTTTCAATCAGCATCTGACTTAAACTTAAAGAAACAGCTGAACTAATTCCTCGTCAGCTGAAGACAATCTACATCTGTTGTGCCATAATTCAGAGTAACTGTTTTCCTGTCAGGATTTGAGCCCAGCCAAGTAACTAAGCACCCAAATCCCCACAGTTGCTTTGCAACTTCCACAGTCAGCCTGCAACAATAACAACACGCTAACCATCCCATTCTACAAAGGGGCTCACAAGCTCCGCAGGTGGTAATTTGCCACGTGTGATTACTGCAGAGAGTCACATTTAAAAAAAAGATGTACCCCTTTGGTGCACTGCTTTGTCTTTTGGTGAAAGGGCCTGCAGCTTAGCTAAGCACAAACTGCAGGCACAGAGCACCATTTTGTATAAGAAACATCCCACAACCTGTAAAAGAACTCAAGGTCCAGATTGCAAAATTACTCAAATTTTCTGATCTGGCGATTGGATCCCCACTTACAGTGTTATAAGAGAAGGCTCAGACGTTCTAAGGATCTTATTTTTGGCCTGTTTGTGGTCAGAGGTTCTTAAATGTGTGGAAATGAGACAAGGAGTACAAATACATTTTAAAAAAAAGTGGGTATCATGTTAATGACTTCCCATCGCGAAGATCATCGAGAAGAGGAGGCTGAGGGGAGACCTTATCACCCTCTACAACTACCTGAAAGGAGGTTTTAGAGAGATGGGAGCTGACCTCTTCTCCCTGGTGACAAGTGATAGGACAAGAGGAAACGGGTTCAAGTTATGTCAGGGCAGGTTTAGATTGGATATTAGGAAGTATTTTTTCACTGAAAGGGTTATTAAACATTGGAATAGGCTGCCCAGAGAGGTGGTGGATTCACCATCCCTGGAGGTGTTTAAGAAAAGGGTAGATGAGGTGCTTAGGGACATGGTTTAGAAGTGGGTGTGGTTTGGGTTTTTTTTTTGTTTGTTTTTGTTTTTTTTTTATCAGGGTAGGTTAACGGTTGGACTTGATGATCTTAAAGGTCCCTTCCAACCTCACTGATTCTATGATTCTATGATCATTAATCGGATTTGTTCAGCTGCCAGTATTTGATGGAATATCGATGGAAAGGATTTCTTTTCCCTTTTGCTCCATCTCCTTACTATCCCTTACATGTCCAGAGATGCTTTTTGGTTTGAAGTAAAGAATACTTATCTTGGCGGAGCAAACTCAACATTGCTGTCAGCAGGTGCTCCTCTATGTAAGAAGAATGTGATTACTTTACCTCGACTCTAGTTTCTTCTTCAAGAAGGCCCCAGGAGGGTCTTTAAATCCCTGGGAAACAAGCGAGCTGAACACTAGTTCAGCATAATAAGATTCAACATTTTTACACTCTATCTGGCCTGTGGAGAGGGAATGCAACCACTGCATATCCACATGTGTAGCTTACAGCTTTTCTGAGGGAAGGGAGGGAGGCATGCCAAATAAAGGTCATCAACAGCAAAACTCTTAAATATACACACCTTGAGGAAGAGGAAGCTTAACCTCCCTTCCCACTGCCCTGGAATCCCCTCCTGCCTCTGATTTTCTGAAGATTATCTGCTGAGCCTCCTGAAGTCTTATTTTCAAGTGCCGGTGCTTTTAAAAGGTGGTACATTACCTAGCGTGAGGTTTACACACTGTTACTACTTTCCAGCTTTCCTTTAAGAACAGTGTTAGTGATGGCTCTGCAGAATCATGGTGACAAACGGAGTGGATAAAATTTTTATTTCACTTAGACCAGTAAAATTTCTTGAAGGCTGTTATATTCTTTGTGCTAAATAAATAAATAAATAAGAAGGTACACATATCCAGTCTTTACTGTTCACATTAACTGCATTCATACTATGTCCATCTGAATCAGTTTTTACACTATGTTTAGAAAAGGCTGTGATTCAGCTAATAAGCCCGGAGGGTTTCTAAAACATTATTACTGCACGTTCCTAATGCTTAATAAATAATAACCTATTAAGAAGCCACTGTTACTGATGGAGAACTTTTCAAGGACATGCCCAAGCTGTTGCAGGTTGTGTAACCATCCAATTCACAAATGAAACTTCCCCAGGAGCCATCTTTTATCTCTATCAGTGCACTAATTCTCCTCGCACTCTGGTTTGACAACACAATAAATCTGATTTCATAGCTACTAGTACATGACCAAATGCCATGTCCACATGAGACAACCTGTTCATCTGCCACAAACTCACTCACTTGGCCAGTTCAGATTTTCTAAACCACTCTGACAGGATAATTTTGTGCAGGCAGGCTCTCCACCTGAGGGGAAATTGTTTTTCTGCATCACTCTAGCCTTATGCTGGATCTGGTATTTTCTATCCTCTTGAAGCCAGCAGGAAAACAGAAAGCTGACATTAGGATGACGTTGTGTGCTTTGGCTAATTTGAAATGCAGCTGTGCTCACATTTGATTTGGATCAAACTTGTACTGATCCAGTAGAGAACAGATACAGTACTATTAATCGTGGAAACATGGCCTCAGCTCTGCCTGCTCATATTTTTTTAACTGTCCTCTGGTGTATATATAGGTAAACATGTTTCTGTTTTCACAGATGGGCTCTATTTTGGGACAGAAAAGCAACAATTAATGAGTTTGAGCTATAGGTCTTTCTACTGAAAGCCAATATAACAATCCCATGATTTCATCAAAAGTACAGGGTAAAACTTCACTTTAAGCATTATAATCTGGCACAGGCTGGTTACAGCCTAGGAGACATGTAAATGACATCTTGATAGTAATCTCCACAAATTAAGCCAGAGGTCTTAATTGAGCAGCCATGGACTAAGACCTCATAGAAACCACTTGGAACCTTTTGGCTGAATGAACAACAAAGTGCAATAGAATCTCATATTTCAGGCAATAATCCGATCACACAGAGGATCAAAAGATTTTCTAAAACCACAGCAAAACAACACAAAAATGTTATGTTTTGACAATGTTTTGTCTGGGATCAATATGCAAGGCAATATTCCTGATGTGTACATTTACTTCTGGTTTGCCAAAGTTCATCGTTTAGAGCTCTGAATCTGTGAGAAAACCCACATGTCCTAATTCTGGGTTTTGTGTTTTCATCAAAGGTCTCACTTTCTATTTTTCTGTGTGTACTGAGAGGCAGTGTTCCAGGGAGCACTGGAGAAGTGTCACCGCAGACAAACTCCTTCAGTACTGGTATTTAACAACCACTCTACCACTGAGATTTACTTGCTAACACAGCTAGGTTTGTTATCCATACAAATCTCCTTCTCTTGTTGAGAAGGGTCTGAATGCACCATTTAGCACAAATGGCTCTTTGGTTACTTTTTTTTGGGGTGGGAGATTGTTTCACATACCTCCAATCTTGGCATTAAAGGCGATTCCTACTGTGCAGTGTGAGTTGTTTGCCGTGGCTGCCACTTCTCCAGCACAACGGGTTCCATGCCTGCAGTCAGACAAACATTTTTCCAAGTAAGCACAGACTGTTGGGATTAAAGGCTTTGACTTTGTTCATCCTCAGGTGCTAAAAGCACAACTATCCACGATATCTTGCACTACTTAATCCCTGGTAGTTATTTGTACCCATGTTACAATATTCCTCTGAACGCATTTTAACATCATTATCACAATCGTATTAAACTCTTCGTGGTAGGCTTTCTAGCTACTGGAAATATGCATAGTTTGTAACAACGACATAGAACGATGATACATAATCCACCGCAACAGAAAGAAGTCTTGGATACCAGTTCTTGATCTTTGGACCAAATCTTACACTACAGACAGCATTTTTGTCCTGCATTCTCCCACAACCACTCATGTTGCTAGTATGTAGATCTCCACACAACCTGCCGTAGACACAGTGTGCACCGCACTTTTTCCATGAGGAAGATGAGATTGTGCCAATGCCCACATTGCTGTTTAGAGGCAAGCCTAAAACTGTCTATGTGTCAGGTATGCTCAAAGCTTCTATATAGGCTGGTCCTGGTCATGCCTTGCGCCAGCCCTGCAAACCTGCTGCCTTTCCAGGAGCAGAAAAAACAGCTGAAGTATCCTCCACATCAGAGGTATACTCTGTGCCTGAAGGCAGAGCTGGGCTGCAAGGGTTGAGCAAGAGCTGCTGAAGGCAAATACAAAACCTCCAGTGGCTGCTCACCCCCTTCCGCACTGTGCAAAGCCACAGTGGGATGTCTTGCCTAGCCCTCATCCATGCTCTCTACAAGGTGACAGTGGTCACCCATGTGGCCACCCTGCTTCTTGTGATTTTTGCCGGCAATATAGGTTTCACAGGGTGTTTTCTACCAGTAAGTTTTGCCCTCATCCTTGAGCAGTTAAGCAGCTCCATTGCAGAAATGTGACACAAGCACCAGGGAGCAGACAGGGAACTTTACAGAGCTGCTGTGGAGAGGAGATACGGAGAGTCAGACCAGACAGGAAAAGAGATGGGGAGTTGATGAGACGGAGATAGAAAGATAATGTAAGGCTTGGGTAGCCACAAAGAAAGAAGTTTAAAAAGTCAAGGCAAAAAATAGATAACAACATGGCAAGCACTTCAGAGAAGGCTAAGTGAGGTCAGTTGTGTACACAGGCACTCTTCTGCTGGTAGTGGTTGACAGACTGCTTACACAGACATCTGGAGAACACAAGTGTTTCTGAATTAAAGTTGACGCCCATATTACAGACAAGAATCACAGTTGCTTTCTCTTGGTACAGCTTGTTTTGGGTAGAGTCACTCCCTATTTCCTTGTTATTAGTGCAACATTTTGCCCTTAACCTTTTGAGACACTTAGATGAGAAACACTAAGATAACTTGTTTGGAATGGATTACTGTAAAACAAGAACAACAACAAATAGGAGTAGGAAAAAAAGAGAGGAACTAAAAAATTAAGCAGTATTATATAAGTATTAATATAAGCAATATTATATAATAAAAACAGTGATCAATGCTGACCTGTTAGAATTTCAAAGGAGATCATACCGTTTATCAGATAAGTAAGATAAACATAATCTATAAGAAAAGTGTAACCTTTATTCACAAAATCAAAGTGACAAGTTGGATGCTGATAAATCCTAAAGCTGGATCAAGGTTTCACAATTATATGCATATCTCAACTAATTTCCTATTAAGCTGTTCACAATTCATCACTGGGTTGCCAAACTCTATCAGAGAATTTTTCAAGGCTAAATTTGAAGTTTACTTTTCATGTGAAGCCCAATTTTCAAGCCTAATTTTCTTCATTTGAAGAAAGCCTGTTTAGGTCTAATTGATAAACCAATGTTTTATCTTATTACAGAATTATTTTGAAAAGCCTGAAGTAAATAATTCAGGAATCACAGATGAAAACAAGTTTTAAAAAGATACTTTTCATTTTCAAGTATGTTCAAATAGTTTCCTAGCTCTGTGTTTGTTTGAAGTAGTGTCTTTTTAAAATGTATTAACATTTATAGGAAAATGCCTGTCTTAAGAATTATTTACAAGACACAAGATTCCAAAACTTCCCTTCTTTTCATTACGATTTTGTTAGGTGCCACGTATAAGTTTAGAGGTGTTATCACTCAAACATCAAAGCACGGATGACTATAGAAATGTAGAAATACCCACACACATCACCTCAGTGCATATAATTTATTAATAAATCACTGCCTGCCTGGTGAAAGGCACGTGGCTGAGCCGCAGCTTCCCAGAGGGAGACTGCATTGGCAAGAATCCCCTCCTGGGTACCAGTTTTGGGAGGCAGCGATGGGAGGAAGGTTTTTTAGTAGGGAAAGGGGACGGATGGAAACCACACCTTGGGGAGGGAGGTTGCCTGAAGAAGAATGGAAGAAACAGCTCAAGTTTCTCCGCAGTTCCCAGCGGAGCACACGGATACCTGCTACTTTGTTAGCTACATCCACTGAGCACCACCAAAAGGGTTAGATTTCCACCAGATCACCAAACACACCCCGGTCGCCCCAGGGCCATGTAATGTTTGCAGAGGGGAAACAGAGGGGCGTGGGGAGGTCACGGTGTGACTGCACGTCCCAGCAGCAACCCACAGTAACACGGGATTAACAGCAACACAAAAATGCAGCCTGAAGTCCAGCTGACGTGCAAGTAGCTGCGGTGGTAGATGTTACTTCCCTAAGAAGTACACAAGGCTTTAAAGGACTGGTATGGAAGTATCATGACGCATGTTTATCGAATTAAAGCACAATAAGAAATTTCATATAACTTTCTCCTAGGAAAAAAGCATATTCCAGAGAGAATTAGGTCTTCAGAAAGTGTTACAACATGTGAGTTATATCAACTCTGCTGATTACTTCATTAGTCCTCACGTGTTGGAAAATCCTTCTTTTTATCATATTTTAAGTCCGTTAATGGTATAAATTTATTTTGTAAGCAGGTTTTTATGTTGGATCCTTGCTTCTTGGCCAAGATTATTCTTAATTGCATTCTACATTTATAATGGAAATCACAACATTAGAAGTTGTTTTATCCATTTCAAGGTCATATGTATAAAATTGCACTTCTTACAGAATGAGTTTCCCACTGTGTGATTAATCACATACACAACTCAATTTGTTTTAATATGTTATCTTTTACAGGTCCTTTAAGTAATATTTCAATTACGCTGTGAAAGAGAAGACTTTCTTAAAAATCTGCATATAAAAATTATGTTCTTTCCACCCTGCTTTTAATTTTCTCTGTCCTAGATTTTTGCTTGAGGTCTACAGTTTGGATCAGACTCTGAATTCTGCAGTTAAAATTAGAAAAGCCCTCTGATTAATCATTAAACTAATTTCTTAACTACCTTGATAAACAAATATGATGAAACTGATGCCTGAAATTGATTGTCTGCTCTAAGGCTACGAAAACTTCTCCTGAGCACGAAATCCTGAAAACTTCAAACAGTTTATGGAGGCAGCATAACCAGTAACAAGAGGTGAAACAAGAGGCGCGTTCCAGTTAGCATTTTTTGTGAATGTATACATATCAAAACACAACAATCTCCTGTCTTTGTGGGATAGCAGCATCACATACAACTTGTTTAAAAAGTTGATGCAGTCCTAGAAGAAAGCATGACTGCCCTTCTACAAAGGCCTATCTTGATAAACTTTTAAGGGTCGATGCTTCATTTCGCTGGATCCTTTGGCAGCTTATGTTGAAGGGAAATAAGTTCCCAGGCTATTAAATGGCACTTTGAAGAGACACTCAGCTAAAAGGTTTTGCATTTGTCCTTTGTGTTAATGTCAGGGTGATGTAGTATCATAGAATAGCAACATGAAAGAAAGCTTGATGATGAGACATTCTGCCCATCTAGAAACGTGTCTCCTACCTGGAGTCTAATAGAAAGAAAAGGAATGGAAAGAAATAAAGCTTTTTTGTTGTTGTTTGTCTCATAAGGAGAGGCATGAAAAATCTCTATTCAAAGACAGATTTAGGCTCAAAAGGCCATCAGGTACTAGAAATAAGATGTCACAGGCATTATCTTCAAAAAAAGTTGTACTTAGTTGCTGGTAAGAGTTGGCCAGCACTTTCCACCATGAAACCATCTTTTATGATTCTGCCTAGCTTTAACTCCTTTAGCAAACTTTTTCATTCCAGGCAAATATGTACAACTTTCTCAGAAACATATTTATTTTCCTTTTTGTATATGAGAGAAACATAACACAAAGAACAAAGAAAACAGAGGCAATTAAGATTGATTTTCTTCTCTTTTTATACGGAGGAGATTTGTCAGTCTGTCATTAACAATAAGTCAGTAAGGTGTCAAAGACTTACTCAGGAAGACCGTAGTAAACGTGTTTTCGCCTTATGATGCCCTCACTATTATACGGAGAACTTGAAATAAATTGTTGAAGAAACACACTTCTAAGGAAAGGTGTATGTTACTTTTTTCTGCTGCGTGCTTGAGTGACCGGATGCTAAAGGTACAGTTTTTTGATGCCTCTCTAAGTATAAGATAAGAGAAATTTAAGAGCTACACACTAATCAGTTATACAAAGTAACTTTTTCCAGTAACAGATTTTTTCCGAGACAGAAATGGCTCAGTATTTCAGGCAATGATGGAAAGAGAAAAGGTGCATGTTCTGTGATTAACTATCACTCCCCATCCCACCAACAAAATTTAAACATAAGACGTTTATCTTTCAAAAATCACTTTAATTTGCCTTTCAGAAGAGGAAGAAGATATCAGGCACTAGGAACATCTTTAAGATAAAATTAAATAAGCTCCCCTCTGAGTGTTTAGAGTAAGGAAATATTCAGGGTTAGTGAAGACAGCTGCTGGTAATTTCACAAGCCCTTGCCATGTAAATTGGCTCTGCATTTCAGAGCCTCCATCTTTGACAGCTATTCTTTGAATTCCACAGACACTCTGACCGTGCATTTCTTCGCCATATTTAACTCCTCTGGAGTTCATCAAGTATTTCAGAACACAAAAAGCTCAGGGGACTGGAGGATTTAAAGCCCTCCAGCCTTTCATGACACTAACATTATAGTCCAGCCCACTTCAACCTGTCACCAATGAGTCTTTTCAGAATGGGAACTTAAGTAGAAAACAGTTTCAGAGCATTTCAATGCAAGCCCATCACAAACATCTCTGGGCACACCAGTAATTTACTGAGGTTTTCTAAGAGATACACAGCACAGGAATTAGTTTGTAAACAAATGAAGAAAACAGTGGGGGTTTTGGGGGTTATTTTTGTTTGTATGTTTGGGGTTGTTGGTTTGCATTTTTTTTTTTTTTTTAATCCAGGGAAATGTTTACAGAAAAGAAAACTTCACATCCTTTGCAAAATCTGTGCTGCACATATTGTAAGAGTGGGTATTAAATAATTGTGAAAAGGTTAGAATAGATAGTCTAAAAGTTTACATAAGGTTAAATACATTTTAATAGGCTGTGTTTGAACATCCTGTTTATGATAATCGTCAACTTCCTTTCTCAGCGTAATTATGTAATAAACATATTCCCTATGCATAAACACAATGCATTAATATTAAGAAAAAAATTATTTAGTCTTTATTATAAATTAGAGTACAATCCCAAGGGTGGAACCTGTAACATTAACTAAACTATGTAGTTGGTGGACATTGAAAATTATAGGACTAAAGCAACTTTAAATGTTAAAATAATTTTCAAACCTCTATGGGGAGAGGAAGAATGGAATTTTAGGTAGCCATTGTTACCTGTAGGAAAATATCTGAGTTGGCATTTATTTTTTGCAAAACTCATCTTTAGTTAAATTTTCAAATGTTTTCAAAGATTTGTCTTACCCTGGAATATATTCATAAACAGGAAAATGTGATATCTGAGATGCGACAACGTAATAACTGCTGGAGAAAAAAATATATTTTAACAGCAATCGTCAGAAATGCATTTTATCAGAAATGCATTTTATTGCATCCCAAAGCTATGCCCTATGTAGTGCAGAAGACATAATATTTCAGACCTGGTCATATATAAATGGTCTCTAATAATCTGGAGGATGAAAAATACTTTCCCAACTGGTACTAGGTTGGGATGTTGTTCTAGGAACATCTGAAAAAGGAGGTATAAAGGAACTGTCAGAAATTAAAAGCATAGGCAAGGAAAACCTTAATCTGTAGCCTTTAAACACAATGTGTTACACCTGAAAAAAAAAGTAATAACAATAATAATAATAATAATAATGATGATGATGCTATTTCACAAAGGAGAGATATTTGGATGCTAACAGTGGAGAAAGAGATGACATCGTAAATGTGAAAAACAAGTTACACAAATGTTCAATGTGAGATATCAGGACAAATGCCAAAGGCTTGGGTATTACATCACAGACAATGTCCTGTTTCTGAGCATGACGGTGTTGCAATGTGGTTACAGCACAGGACTGGAAGCTGTCTTGAGTCAAGGTCCCCAAGGCTAATGACTTTTTGCAAGATTATGGGAAGTTACTTAAAGAATAACTTGAAAATATCTCATCTATTTCTCACAAATAAAATCAAAGATGACAGCATTAAACAAACACATGGAACACTTCACATCTCAGACATGCACATCTTAAACTTAACAGCGTGGGTAACAGTGATGCTGCCTTACCTCTCTCTCTCTGTTAGCTGTTAGTAAGCAGCTAATTTGTCACAAGTGTGAAGTTCTGATGTGAGCCCAGCAAAGGACTGTGCTTCCATAATATTAATTACCATTTCACAGTTTTTGTTTTGTGAGCGGGCAAATGAATTTTAATGTATAAGCCAAATATACCTTTGTTCTGTATTTTCTACCAAAGGCAAAACAAACAATGAATGTCAATGAAAGGTCTGATGGAGCCAATGAAATATGACATAGAAAACAACAAACAAAACCAAACACAATCATCAAATAATATATTTAGCCAAGTATATAGTTTTATGTATTAAAAATAAAAATAAAAATAAAAATAATAAAAAAATAAGACGGATGTCTTAATATGTTTTAACCCAAGGTAAAGTTTTAATTCAACCTCTTTTCTGGAGGGAAAAAAGCCTTGGTAAGAAGAAATAAAATTGTTCCAAAGCTCAGCAAACAACAAAACTTTCAGCCGAGCTTTTTTTTTTTCCATACAGCCTTTCACATTAACTGTACAGTAACCTCCTTAAGGCAGGTAATCTCTTGTTTTCATTCATTAAAGCAAATCACAAGTATAAACAGTACAGTTTAGTTCCTGTGCACTGGAATTAAACCTCTTCAGCAGCAACATCAAGACCACTATTACCTTGGAACAGTATATCATTACCTAGATATACCTAATCAAAAGGACCATTTCATTTGCTTTTGAAACTGAAGCATATGAAGCTGCTTAGACTTTAAGGCTCCCCTGCCACAATAAGCGAAAAGATGGTTTTTTAACCTAATTCAAACTGGTTGAGAGGCTGTAGAACAGATGGAAAGTCATAGAACAAGGAGGATGTGCTCCAAGCAATTCTGGCAATCATTTTATGTATATGAGGATGGTTGATCCCTTTTTGTGTGCAGCCTGAAGAACAGAGTAGCATAAACACTTGGGAAGAACTGAATATGTGTCTATACTTTTCTCATTCTTAATCTGTGAGACTAGACAGTTTTATCACTTCACTCATGACACACAGAAAAAGGGACAAACGAAAGCCCAATTTCAAATCTTTATGGAATATGGCTAACAAAATGGTAAGGGTAACTACTGCATTATACAACTTAATGGAGGAAAGAAAGAGACAGACAAAATCAGGCATATATTTTTACACAAGACAAATTGTTGTAATCACTTTGTAAAAATGATTAATTTAGCTCATTTTTTACACTTGGAATTACTGGTTCAATACAATAATTAAATTGTCGCTTCCCATTCTGCAACAGTCTCAGTCAACAGAACGCAATCCTAGAACTTAGATTCTGCAGCATCCCAATAACCTTACTTAAGTTTTAATAACAGTAAAGTAACACTGTACTCTCGCAGAAATAAAGCAATATTTGAAATTTCCCAACACAATCAGTAAAAATGCCAAACAGAATAAACCACATTCCCAGTACCACCTCCTTCTCAACTGGGACACTGTATCTCTGTTATATATTAACGTTGCCAGCAGATCACAGCAGTAAAGGAACCTACATTGGGTCATTCAGTGTTTCGGGTATTTCTGGCTGAAATCCACTTCATCTCCACAAAGTAGAAACACCTTCTTTGGGGAGAAGGAAGAATGAATGTGGGTCTGTGGCTGCCTCTCTGTGGTGTTCTGTGTAAGGCTGGACGTAGCTGGCACATGCGTTAGGTCATCTGTTGAGAAACAGTTGATGTCGCCAGCAGTTCCTCCAGATACATCTAATTTTTCAGTTCAGCATCAGCACACAGATAATACGAGCAATATATGCATGGAAGATATATGGAAATAATAGCAAGACAAATCCTGAACGTGGAAGTTGCAGAGGAAATAATGACCCTGACAGTTCGTGCTCCCATGCTGCAGCCAATCCACTGTCTTCTAAAGTCTTTATAATGCTATATGCATGTTTAAGCCTGCAAAATGATGCTGCCTCATGACAAAGAAATGCTGTCTGGATACTTACGGGTCCCAGCTGACTAGAAAATAACCTCAGCAGGTGCCTCAGAGGCACCCTCTCTTTCTCTTTCCATTTCTTTCCATCCCCATGCAAGAAACTTCTAGATCCTTGCAAAAAAAATCAGTTGTGACACAAAGGTCATCTTGTCATTTTCATAATCAATGCACTACACCAGATTTCTAATTGAAAATACAAAACCCCCAAAGCAATCAAACAAACACCTAACTTGAAAACATCCATGTGTCATCACAAAAGGAGACTGGAAAGAAATCTGTAAGTCAACAGGAAACCTCACAAAATCACGAGACAAGTTTCTAGATATTGTCAGCAGATGTGTTCCTTCATGAAGAACCATTTTGCTTACAAATTGCACTGATTTAAATGGAAAGACGTAAAAGTAAATGTATTTAAACAAACCTGCAAAAATCTTAGCAGTCACCTTATACCACTTTAACAGTGGTTTATATCACCTTAATTTATGCTTGTTAATGAAAAAAAAAATATTTCCACCTGACATAAGTATATTTAAGATGAGACTTGGAAAATAAGTCCTTACACTAATTCTTCTCATGCAACTACATGGGTAATGAGCATAGTTTAAGGTTTTGTTAATGTTTTCAGAGTCTAAAATTAATCCTAATTTGGAAACAAGGCCTCTGATTACAAAGAAAGTTAGTGTCACTCCCAATATTAGTTTATACAAATCAGAAACTCTTGGTATGCTTTATGAATCCCTCCTATTAACTTAATTTAACTTAAGCTGCAGGTTTATTTATTAAGTTTCACTAATGAACTGTTGTCAGTGTTTCTGAATATACAGCTATCTGAAGTTGATGATGTATTATAATTTTCAATATTTTTTAAAAGATTTAGAGCAAGAACTGGAATACTGACACAATAAGTATTTTGGCTAGGCCATTCATATGCTATTCCTAGGAAAATCCACCCATATTTATCTAAGATAACCTTAGAAAACACAGGCTTGGACACAATGAGTAAAGCTTGCTAGAAATTTGCTGCTGAAAATTCCAAGTGTACCACCTACAGTGAACATTCTTGTACTTGAGAAAGCTCGCTGTGTACTGGCTACACTGTGTGATCTATATGGTAGGCATAAAGAAGAGCTTTGGATAAGATGGGTACAGCTGAAGTAGTCTGTCATCTGTTTTTTAAGCAAAGGGAAAAAGTGATTAACTAAAACCTGCAAATTTGCTTTCCCACCTGCTTGCATTTCACCACCTTTTACTATAACCTCTACTGACTTAAAAAGACATCCTGTTGGATGTAAGAAAATACTACTATGCTCATTCTACTGAAAAGGTACCAAGAGGTTAAATTGCAAATCTGAGACTAGAAGGAACACCTCTACAAGAATAGCCACAGCTTAATAATAATAACATTCAGAGTAAATATAGACATTCTACACCCTTTCGTATGCTCTGTATGCAAACCATCATATTGCATCTGTAAACAAAACCAGGAATAAAACTTCCAACTGAAATTTCTCAGCATCCCTGCATAAACTAGCAAACTGCATTTAAGCCAGTGAGAGGCAGGAATATTTTGTTCCACGTTAGCGCCGGGCCACGGTAGAGGTATGCCCTCTGAATTAAAAGACTCTACATCGCAACCTAATTGTGCATGAAGAAACCAAGTGCTGGAATTTATTTGGCTAATGCTTTTCATCTATTTGATCTTACAGCTGGCAAGCTGATTTCTAAGATTTTCAGGGGAACTTCACCTGCTTTGGTGAGAAGTTTCCGATGTATCTGAAGTGTCCTATATATCTGACACCTGCAGATATCACAAATTCCTCTGACAAGTGTATCTGCTGTTGCTACATGCAGTACCTGAAATGATGTAACGGAAGTGAAGAAGTAAAGTTATTTTTCTACTTTTCTTCAATTGTTTTCTAACTACGCCACACTTCATCCAGTCATTTCCACTTCTACGGGTGTCAGTTATGTGTTGATTTTCAGGGACCACTGGACCAGCACAGCAACTGTGGGACCAACAGCTCTGCAACAGCTCCACATTTGGATACTTCTCTGGAGCATAAGGCCCTTTTACCGGAACACGCCTACACACGCAGAGAGTAACTTATCTCATTGCAGATCTGGGGTCAACTTCCCCATGAAACTAGGCTCGCAGGGATAATGCTTCAGATATCTATTACCATAAAGAACCTTTCCAAAGATATTAGAATTACTCCTGGGAACCAGCACATTATTAAAAGGCTGGTGTATTTGCCCCGGCAGGCAGCTAACCCCCACCCCGTCACTCGCTCTCTCCTTCCCATTGGGATGAGGGAGAAAACTGGAGAAGCAAATGTGAGAAAAACTTGTTGGTTGAGATAAAGCTAGCTCAATAAACACAGAAAAAAAATAAAACAACACAACCAAGTGATGCAAAGGCAATTACTTATCACTTCCCACCTGCGGAACAATGCCCGTGCAACAGCTAGTTTGGAAAAACTGCCCCCCAGCTTTATTGTTGAGCATGATGTTATATAGCATGGGATATCTCTTTGGTCAGCTGGGATCAGCTGTCCCAGCTGTGTCCCCTTCCAGCCTCTTGTCCACCATCAGCATTCTTGCTTGAGGGGTCAGCGTGAGAAACAGAGGCGGCCTTGACGCCGTGCAAGCACAGCTCGGCAGTAGCTAAAACACAGGTGATCAACACTGTTTGGTCACAAATCTAAAACACAGAACCATAATGAACCCTGCCCCAACCAGATCCAGTACAACCTGGTATAACTAGGAAAAACAAGCCATTAAAAATCCTTTATCAGGACTGCCCGTGTTCCTAGAGCACCATTACTAAAGCAACGTAACACTAATGCCTACGTTCTTTGTCATGTTAAATTCATGTCCAGTTACACTCTGTACTTAGGTATTTTATCTTGCATTCCACATCTTCTGTTTCACAATCTTTGGTATGACAGTACATTATCAGTCACTATTTATCCTGATTCATGTTTTTTATCTAGACTGACACCAATATATATCAGCTGGAGAGATCTCAGATGCTTGAGCAATCTCCTTTTACTTAAAAATCTCCACATTAGAGTCCCATCATTTCTGTGCAATTAGAAAAACCAAATGAAACAGTAAAAAAACCTTTTCAAAAATATGTTGCATCAGTTCTACTGAAATCACACCTAAGCAGAAACAAAAAATATCCTATGAATACAAGAATGCAGATCTGAGGTTTCATGTTTAGACCTCCTTGGCAGGAAAAGCAGTCCATTGGACCTCCCAAAAACAGTCCGGGGGAATGCTTTTAGGGAAAAAAGACATTCATACTTTCATTCAAGGAAGATACTGCCAGATGCAAGGATCCTAAGGTCATAAGGCAAAAAAGAGGAGCAATACAGTGATGTGCAGACAGGTCTTTACCTATTCTGCATACTCCATTTCTAATAATGGATGACTGCTGTGACAATGTTTTAAAGAAATGAATATTTTATAACTCTGGGTCTCCACCATATTCCAGCTCAGAGACATACTTCCTACCTATTTTGAATTCTGAGTGCAATTTCAATTGCACTGTGCAAGATAAGTACCATGCTTAATCCTAAATTTCATTTGATGCTGTTCTGCATTAAATGGACCTCCCATTTCTCTTTAGAGCTGCAATTCGAACATGACTGAGAAAATTCTTGAAATAAGCTCAAGTCCTACTCTTATCTATATTGATAATTGTTTTTTAATGAAACTTATATCATTGATTTGGCAGGAGCAAGGTTTGCTCCTAATTGGAAAAGGTGTTTCAGCATAAGAAGTCTAACTCTCACACACTCACTACGCTGCAGAACAAGTTAGTAGCTGTTCATATGATGTTTATGGAGTGTTAAGAAGAGTAGTGCAGGGACGTAAGTTTGGGCTGAAAGCAGAAGTAACACATCATTACACTCTCTTTGGCACTCTTTGACACCTCTAGCCAACAGCCTCACCATCCCACATGTTGGAGAAGTAAACAGGCCATAGTCTCTACCTCAGTTTGCCAAAACCAGAGATTTGATGATTGCTGTGGGACCCTATAGCAATACAAATAATTTTCAAAGCAGGTTAAACTTTTGTAGCATAGACCACATCAGTGCAATCTACATCTATGACAGACAGCCATTGCTTTAGTTCTGGATCTGCATTTCTCTATCTTGATTGCCTTCCTTCAGGAGAAAAAAGTAACTTGTTTTCAAGAGAGCAATCTGACTTTGCTTAAAGTGTCAAATGTAATAATTTGACTGTGTATCTTTAAGAAAAATTACAAAATCACAGTAATGTAAAACAAGGCTAGAAAAAATAAGCCTGCCTACAGCTATAAACCTATACAGATGCATATTTTTTCATTTGTCAGAAAAAGCAACAACATCTGAGAGTTTTATCCTGAAAACGTCTTATAAAAACACCTACTAAAGCCATTAAGACATTTGATTATAGCATAACTTTGCAGAGTTCAACTGCTAATAGCATGTTATTCAGAAACATGCTTCAATTAAAAAGCTTTTGACACTGGATTCACAATTGCTTTATCAAACTTGCAATTAGAGGTCTGCTTTTGATGCCACAAGCATTAAAGGGGAAATCTATACTATACTTTGTGCATATATGTGTTGGCAGAGAAGTCTCAATGAACCACATTTTGCACTGCGTTTGACTGAGCTGACTACTGTGAAATCAGCTGGCAAAGCCAATTACGACATCCACAGCGTGGATCCACTCTTTAACTTTCTCTAAAAGGGACAACACATAGAAATGTATTTGTGCTTTCAAATTCTACTCAGCTGTATACCTGTGTGTATAAAACTATGCAACTTGAAACTGGTCTACCATTTTACCGAATCAAAACTTGCCTACTGTAGTTGTAGACTCTGTCCTCCTAAGTTCAAAACCTCAAAATACAGATGCATACTGAGAGGAAATACCAGCTCTGGGAAAAAGACCATCTGAAAAAAAACTTTCATATCTAACTCTCCATAAAAAAGAACTCAGAATAGTGAATGCCACAAATAGCTTAACTATCAAAGCTTATATCCCTCCTATTGTTGACTTTGAATTGGAGGGGAAGATCTGACTCATTGTTATCAATTATTTACATAAAATAACAAGAAGCTGTTGCATAATGTTTTAGAATTTCATTTTATTTGTGAGCTCATTGTCTGGTACTTCAGTAATTAGAAACAGGAAAAAGGCTTTCCTGTAGTGTTGTGGTTAAATGTTTTGAGACCATGAGAGTCTTATACATTATAAAAAGGAAGAACACTGCTCCTCAAACACCAGTTAGGCAGTGAGAAATACTACCCAGTGACCGATACCAAGGTAGTGAAAAAAGACTATTTTTTTCATCTTTGAGCAACTGGAATTCTGGCTGAACTTTGTTTTTGTTTATTCCTCTGTTTGACTTCTCTCACTTTCAATGACTACTCAAAGAAACGTCTTTCCTTTGGCTCTCAAAAAATTATAACTCATACCACTTGTGGACTTCAGAGGGGATTATGTAATGCAGTGTGATAATATAATGAGCAGACTAGAAGAGTTTACCGAAAAAAGAATTTTTGGCAGTTCAACAAAACTTTCATTAGGACATTTTCCACTATTGAAGCTAGAACCTGGATTAAAATGCTACTGAATCAAGCCCTGTAGTCCAATGAATTTTTCATTGTCTTGTCAATATGAAATGCTCTCAAAGGGGCTGACCATAGAGACCAGTGATGAGGGTGCTTGTTGCGGCTGAGTGAATCAGCTTGACAAAGACCGCCTCTCCTCTAGCCTAGCTAATTGTGCTCAGCTACCGGCAATTCTGGGCTCCCACTTACTCTCAAAAAGCTTCAAATGAACACAAGTTTTATTCTGAAGCAGGAAAACGAGAATTTCAAAACGTCGACAATTAGTTTTCTTTCTGTTCTGTTTTAATGCAGACCTTCTCTCTTCCCATAGGTTAAAAACCCTTTTCAGATTACAATAAAAACATTATCAAATGCACTATGTGGTGGAGATTCATCCTTCATGTTTCTACAATATTCTTCTGTCAAGGAAAGAAAGCTTTCCTCTAAAAAATTTTACACATGTGCATCAAATCCTTCAGTCCTTCCCTGAGAGAAACAAAGGATGTGTGATGATTACCCCTGACGGACGTACAGCACCAGAAGGACAGCCATGTTCATTGGGTAACAGCACACAAGGACTCTAAGTAACAGTTGAAACAGGAAGTGAAGAAAAACATACTCCAAATGAATCTGTAAAATTATCGTACTTCAGCACAGTACAATTCTGCAAGCTGCAATGTTTGTCTCCCTTATTTTTACAATTTTGCACTTGGACCTTTAACTACAGCAACTGGCAAGCAACACAGATCTAATATCTCATGATCTCCATGCTGCATCATGCCCCTAGGCACTTGGTTGTGTCACTAGATCGTAATTAACTTGGAGGTTAGCTGATGAATCACTAACGCCGCTCCTTGCAAAATGAGGCAATCTCACTGTAAGCTGACACAGACTGCACCCTACTTCATTATTAACATCTGCTAAAATTGCGGCACAATAGGATATGGTGATAAGGCCAATGAGTTTAAAATCAGAATAGAACCAAAACATGATAAACCAGGATTGCAATCTCTGACTGAAGCTTCTAGACCAATGATCTCTGACTGTTTGGTTCAGACGCTGGTTTTCATAAATGAACGCTTCACCACTTCAGAGAAAATAATCCAAAATCTGCAGTTTCCTAACAAAAGGTTCCTAACCCAAAGTCCACTAAATTTGCTGTGACTCTAAGACACACCAGACACCTGACATTCAGTCATTGGTACCTGGAATTAACAATACCATGCCCTGGCATTGGACAGAGCACACTCTGCCAAATGACACCATCACTGAATCCTTTGAGTTTTAAGCCTCCAGAGGCTAGAGAAAGTCAAGATGAAAAGCCAGACTACAGAAAAAGAGCAGACACAATGAAGATTCCCTCTGAAAATGCCCTTTTCCTGGGAGCTGATACGTTGCTCGAACTTATCTCCAGCCTCCTTCCATGGCTAAATCACTGGTTTCCCTGGTCCTCCCTGCAGTTGTGAGCCTTGGGATCTGCAGTTCGGTCCTGTTTGAAAGCCTTGTGCAAGCACAAGCAAAAAAAGTAGTGACTAGTCTAGAAAAATTGCCAAGGTCTTCTTTTGTTGTTGTGACTAGCCATCTGACAGCAGAATTGTTTTTTTACACAAAAGATAAAGCGCAAGATGGTGCAGTGGTGCTTCTCAGCAAGGCTTATCTTCCCTTCAGTTTTGTCTGCAGCATACGACACAGACAATTTCAAAACAATAGCAACAGGTGTACACTGGCAATCAAAATGCATAAACTACATAGACAGCCCGAATTGTCAGCACTCCTTTCTATCACACTGCTGCAGTGTGAACCTTTTTGAGATGATCTTTCAAGCCGGCGCTGAGAGACTTCAGGCTCCCTGGGTTTGACTGCGCTCAGTTCTTCAGATATCTGCTCTGAATAGTGTCACAGCAGTCAATGAAGCTTTTTATTTTTACTTTACTGACCATACAGGAGGCAACAAATTCTGATCTGCCTGTCAAATAACTAGTATCTATTCTGATTAAATGGCTCAGGACATACTACAGGTCTTCGACGTAAGCAGACAGTATAAGCTAACAGCTTGTCACTCTTGGAAGAATATTAAGCCTTTGGCATTTTATTAAGCATCTACATTAATATGACTGACAAAGGAAAGCAATAATGAATCGGAATGGATGCCACAGAAAAACAATGTCAATATGTTGGATCAAGCAGGGCTGAAACTCATTAACTCATTAACTTTTTTGCTGTTGTGAGAAAGGTTGTAAAGCTGTCCAGATATTGCAAAGTTTAGACAAAAGTAGCTTGTGTTTCTTATGATTTCTGAACAGCAAAATTTGTTGTCTCCCCAAAATCTTACACTTATTAGAAAATAATTTAGAAGGTTATTAAAGTAAGTTATTTATGTAGTGGGATGCATCACTGAAGAATGTTGAAGAGGCATCCAAAAAGTGACTCAGTATCTCCAAAACAGCAACGACAGCTTACTTTTACTTTTTCTTACATAAGTTTAATAAGAACTGCATTAAAGTAAACTGGTATTATTTAAAGAACTTTTTTAAAAGGGCCTCTATTTTATAAAAGTACCTCTCAGCAGAATAAGACATAAACTTTGAAATATCATCTCTGAGAAATTTCTTATGAAACAGAAAAAATAATTTTCCTTTGGTCAAAATAGCAAAATTTTTTAATACTGTGAACAATTCTGTTTTATTTCTGAGGCTATACAATGGGTAGCGTACCATTTCAGTGATCCCATCTGCATTCTAAGGATCTGTGACTGATAATGCCTGGTTGTTTCAACACAGATGGTTGCAGGTAATGGTAGAATAACAGAAAAAGAATAAAGCAGCAGTACTCAGCAGTAAACCAAAACAAGATGCTTTGCATAGCAGGAATGACTTCATCCACAGCTGACTGTTGTCTTTAGCCTCTGAGCAAAAGGAAGCTCTAGTATAGGCCTGTACCATTTACAAGCTTCACAATTTGCTGCCAATTTGTAGAAACCAAAGTAAACTTCTGGCAGGACTCCTACATACCATAGTAGTTAAAGAAACTATCGTCCCACCCTGATTTTGACTACAAGCCTTGAAAGATTAGTCTAATGTTTCTTTCTACTGTCCTATTCTCCTTAACTAATAGAAGATTTATTGTAAAACTTCACAAATACAGTTTTTGAAAGTGCCACTCTGGTTATCTACAGTTGCTTCACAAACCCCCAGTTAATTTTTTCTCATTTCTTTTCCTCACCAATAAGCCTCGGCAACAGAAAGCCTTCACTACTAATTAAAAGTGAAAAGCCAGTGAACAGACCCAGTACCCTGATGTTTCACAGCTGCGTGCAAAGCTGCCCAGAGACACCTACTTATTTTTACAGCAATTCTTTTTACTCTTTATCATTCCATCCCTTAAGGTTGGGTTACAAAATGAGGCAGAATAAACTAGATCATTTCATGAGACGATGGCGCATTTGTACATCCCACCTTTACTGGAAGACACAAATCACCATTACGCAATGTTGTCCAGTTGCCATAGCAGGAAGCAGGAATCAACCAAGTTGATCTTGCACATTATGAAGTCCTTGCAAAGCATGGTGTTCAGAATGTTCCCTGGTTGTGGTTACCTCAACTGCCAGGCACAACTTGAGCATCTAGTGCCAAATAACCACATATGCTGGATAATCAGAATTCCTGCCCTGACTTCTGAAGATATTTTAGACACATAAAAATATACATAGGCTACTAGTAGTGCTTTTCAGTACCTATGTAGTCATTTAATTCTTGTTGAGTCCAGTGGGAACTACGGAAGGAAAGGTGACATCCCCAAAAGTTGAAGGTGCTTAGGTGCCGCTCACCTGGTTCAGTGTATCTGCTAACTGGAAATACTGAGCCTCTAAGCAGAAGTTAGGCTGCCAAGTAATCTTACAGTGAAAGCATGCTTCATGTATCCTCTGTGTCCAAAAGCTGACTCTACACTGACTCTGTACCTCCTGGTAACACTGATGAAGCTCAGTACAGCACAGTATTGGCCCTCCCACCACCACATCTCACTGCAGGACCTTAGGGGTTAGGCCGTGAGGGTATTCACCCAGAAGGCAGGGTACAAAAACCCAAATCTCACAGCCCTAGGAGAGAAATGAATCAGTACAGTTTTATATCCCATATAAAACTCTAACTAGCAACCAAACAGAAAGCAGCCTTCCTTCTCTGGACATGCTTTGTAAGAAAGTGATGACTTCAGTACCTAGCTAAAGAACAAGATTCAGCTGTGATTCACAGCTGGAGGTATGTGACTCCTCACAGCACCAAAGAGGGTGAACCCCTGAAAGTGCACCTAAACTAGGAGGCCTCCAAGTGTACCCTTGCCATGCCTCAACTTCAAGGACAGGAGCACCTTCACACAGGTGAGCTAGGATGCATCCCTGAAGTGTGTGTGGGGATAGGCAGTGGTGGACAGTAGGAGAGAGGGATGCGCTGCGATGTAAACTGACAGCTGAGCTGAGGAGTATTCACAGAGGGCCAGGCTGACCATCACATCTTTTCTCAAAACTTTTTGGAGGCCACTGCTAGGAACTGCCTGTCCATCACACTCTGTTTTGTGGACAATAGTCATAGGCACTTGGGGCACTGTCATACAGTCACCTTAGTTCACTGAAACTGGCATTGCAAGGGAGAGGTTCAGGCCATGCTTTATTGTCCCCACTTATGCCTGTCTTGCTCTCCTCTGACCTCAGGCTGAGCTGAATCAGGCACCTGCCTGACCTGGCCAAAAATGCAATTTGTTGTTGCTGTTGCTGGCAGCACAGTTTTCAGTGTGATTCACTCTGGAGACCTGCACAAAGGCTGGGAAAAGAGGAAAGGGCAAACATGAGGTAAGGAGTGGGGGTGACCACCCTTTGGCGGTGATCACACAGCCATTGTCTTGCTCTTCTAACACTTTGTTCTGGGTAGAACATATATAGACATGTAGTTCAAAGCAAGGGCCAATGCTGAAGTGGTCAGTCACACAAATTAGTTGTTGCAGCACGCTGAGTGGCAATGCCTACATACTCTGAGCTATTTATGTTCCAACATAGGAACAATTTGTGTTCCTAGTGGATTTCAGGTAACTAGCATGTTTACAAACCTTGCTTGTAGTCCTGAGACCTCTCATAAGCCAAACCAAAGATTTCTCGTATTAGCCACCAAAAATTTATAGCACATTTGCTGATTCTGACCTTTCTACACCAGTGACAGGACACCTTTAAAACTGAGAAAACAACACATGAAATTCCTCAATTGTAAGAAAAAATAGAAGGTTTTGGAAAGAGTAAGAATTGATAGACTTTTATTCATTCTTGTGTTTCAATGAACACGTGTCTTGAGAATACCTCCTAACACCTTTGGTGTAGTATTTGCATTGTCCATATAAGCATCTAGCTCTGAAATCCTCGGCTTGTCACTAACTTAACTGAGGCAATGCAGCAACCAGGGCTATCTACCATTTGTTCCACATCAGTGTTTTCATTTTGTTTAAACTTGAAGTAGCCTGCACGTGCAGAATGTTTACATATTTCAAAACAAAGGGGTTTACTGAATTTATCTTTTTATTCTCTTGTGGTATTCTTGCTTTAGGAGATTTCTAGTGAAGAAGAGGCAGATACGATTCAGTAAACTGAGCTTCTGTATGAAAATAGGATGAGAAAGATATGCCTGATGGGCAAAAGGGAAAGAAACAGCTCTTGCATGTACTTGTTTCTAGACAAAATATTTGGCAGCATGTAAACAGCATCAAATAAGAACAACTGAATGAAAACACATGCCAAGATTGAAGTCCCAAATAAATAAACTATTATTATTATTCAAATTAATACCAACATAATATGTTTCTATGTTAAACAGTATTTCTAGTCATCACAACTAAGATCTGTGTATGTACATTTATTTATATAGCTGCTAAGAGCAAAACCCTTACATATTTCTCATCTTGGCCTACCAGGCAGGATCAGGCTGACTGATCAAACAAGTATTTGGCAGAATTCACCTCAGTTTTCACAGTTATTTCACCCTATGGCTGAAAGTAGCTACGACAGCTCCTTGAGATTCACTGTGAGATGAGTGGATCTATAAGTAACGTGTAATGAGGCCCTGTTCTTCAGCCTGTCCATACATGGTGCCCTGCTGTTATGAAGAAGGAATTGACCAGGAGAGGATTCTCCTGTCCAGGTGTGATCCAAGGTTGCTCCAATTGCTTTCTCCAGTCAAACCAACGTTAAGTTTTGCTGCTGACTCCCAGCTCGCACCTGCTGCATTCTTCTGGAGAAAGTTTGTGGGATTGTAGGGAAGTGACAACACAAACCCAAAAGCATTTCAGTTGTGTAAAGGATGAAGTTTCACCTCTTGTGCAGGCAAACAATACTAAATGCTTTCCACAATAAGAAAAAGCCCCAAACCTCAAGAAAACAAAACGCAGTCAGCATGTTGACAACTAGTAGGATTCTCCTTCCTCTAATTCATGCAATTCCACAGAAGGGTATTTCTTTCTACCAAGTACCTAGTTAAAAAAATGTTACTAACACATAACTGCCCTAAAATACCAATGGGGGCAGAAAGGTGGCCTGCTTCCTGAGGTGAGGTGTCCCTCCCAGCATCTCCCCCAGTCTTTACCACAGAACATCCGAAGAGCAGAGTTGGAATGACAAATATCAGGAAGCAAAGCTCTGAAGGAGAAACATGTCATTCACAGAGATATATCCAACCAGTCATGTGACTCTCTATCACTTTAAAACACATTATTAGAGAAAAAAAAAAATCTCCATTAACTTGTCTATTTCTTCAATACACAAAGTCTATAAAAGTTCAAAAGAGTCAGAAGCCAAGACAGTTGTCACACATAATAACCCCCCGATAAATCAATGAGATGATATCTGAGAAAAGTAAGAGTCACTTCTTACATTCTGCATCCCAAAGGCATTGCAAATTGTTCATTTCACAGGCCCAGAACTCTCACATTGATTTTTATCTGTTTTCAGATGGCTCCAAATGCTTTCAGAGAGTGTCATGCAGCGTGCATGGAAGAGACATAAATACATATTTTACAAAGATTTAAATGCAAATCACCCTGTTTTATGAGGATTCAAGTCTCCTAGAATTTCATAGAACTGGTACTTTCTACTTGATGAACTAGATTGGAAACGTCATGAATGTCATAGTGCCTTACTTGTTCTCGTTGCTGGCATCGTATCGAGGCATAGGGTCAAAATCATTTCCATTGACATCAAAACTGGCCTGTGAATCCTGTAGCCAACAGGAGAAAGAAAACCAATTTCTTATTAATTAGCCATTGACTCATGTGGCCTATACATTCTTCAGCAGGTTCCTACAAGAGAGTAATTAGGTTAACTAACATTCCTGTGGTTTTATGGTGATTGCATGTTTTAGGAAAGGATTATATGTTTAATACTTACAGGATTTACATATTTTATTTTATTTCTGGAAAAGGGAGAAGAATAACAAATGCTCTGAAAAAGCATAGTACCAGTGTCAGAGAGGAAATAGAAAGTGGTGTTTCAGTTAACCAGAAGACTACATTTCTTCTAAGAAACTTTTGCAAGTTAAGAGAGTTTGTTCTCAAAATCGGTATTTTGCTAAATGTTTCAAGATTCAAGAAATTATCTGCACAAGATGACTGAGATTTCAGTCATAGTTTCAAGGAATAATAATAATATAATTTTCTTAAGAATATTACTACAAAAATACAGCCTGAAATGAAAAGTATACTGCATTCCCATATCCCTGGGAGTGTAACTGTTCCAAATATTTGCAAGATATCTCTATATTTTTGTTCCATATTTTACATTTACCAGCTGAAAATAGTTTATAGAGTAAATAGCTACTGGTTTTTATGGCTGCCATTAATCGATGCGGTAGCATGTGGTGTGTTGACATGGCAAGCAGCTCTTTTTAATCTCTTCTTTGTTCAAAACCAGTTACCACATCCACCTCAAATATTCCTGTTTGCAGCCACACCAGTAATAATCTGACATATAGAAGGCATTTGTCATCAAACAAGCAATGTGTACTGCTTTGGGGGAATTCCTTGTTGGCGTGAGGAAAGGGAGAGAGGAGGTGGTAAGGGAATAAATAGCTGCTTTAAATTCTGTGGAAGGACAGTACTGGGATGAGGTGACATATGATACAATCCGGGTCATTCATTGAAGAGGTAAAATTACATTGGGTTTGTTTAAACAACTTAAGAGATTAAAACGAAAGATGTGGCATGCATTAGGACCAAGCATGCACTGACAAATAGGGCAATTGCCTGTCACTTGAGCTTGTGCAGTCCTCCTCGTGTATTTCAAAGCTGACTTCCACATACAACATGGTGAAGGATATGGATGTAAATATGGCTAATTTAAAATAAATGGCTTTAAACTGTGGAAATGATTATAGCTTTTGACAGGTTGTAAAAGATGGTTTTGTCACCTTTGTCTCCTCCATGCTCTTTCAAGACGACATGCTCACTGGCAAAAAGCCTGTGTTCAGAGGTCTTTTACAAGATCTACATCTGTAATGGAACTGAAGGTACATGCATACCGTGTGCTGGTCATCTTCAGCAGTCCATCTCAATCCAAATATATTTGTTTGTTTTTTTACCTCTTGTGAATGTACACCTTGCACGCTTTACTTCAGACAAATGATAAGGTCCTGGAGGTCATGTGCTTCCAGGTAATGCCTGCTCCCAAAGCACAGGACTAATCACTCCAGCAGAGTGTGGCCCTGATGCTCCGAACAGCTTCAAACTCTGACACTAACACAAGAAGTCACCCACTAGAGAAGGAGCTTCTCCTCACATTATACAACCCTCCAAGGTATATTAAATCAATCTTTTAAATGTGATGAACCACAAGCAAACAGAAACCTCCTGATGTGATATGAGACATAGGACACAGAAAACAAAGGACACAGCTGTATTACAAATTGTGAGGGGACTTACTGGAGTTATAGCGGATTTATTAGAAAGACCCCCAAATATTCTACACCTGTTTTTAACTGACTGAATCATAACAAGTCATGTCCTTTTCCTTTAATATTATTTCTAGCAGTACGATAAATAACTTTAAAAATAAATATATGGAAGGATAGGCCTAAAATCAGTCTTCGAGAAAAGCTACTGTCTTGCTACCTAAACGTATTGGTTGAAAATGGACTTCAGCTGCACACATTAACTGGAAAGCAGTGTATTGCGGAGAGCGTGAGGATATTAAGTAAAATAACTACAGAAAAAAGAAAAAGCACCTGATGATTGGTTCCAGTCCTTCAGAAATTCAGGACTCAGCTACCAGAGGCATACAGATACTAAATACATTCAGATGGAACATAGTCTTAACTAAACCAATACAGATTACCAAAAGCTGTCTTCCTTACTCCCTTTGGTGTTAACGCTTGAAGTAATCCCTCGTACGATTCTTCCTCCTTCCCTCCTCCTTCCCTCTGTCTTCCCAGGAGCAGCAAATTTATTCAGGGTAATAATAAAGCAGCACATCTGGACACGTTTGGACACTCACATAATTCTGCATCAAGTCTGGGTGGTTTCTTTCGATGCCGTCATCCAGGATGGTGACCACAACGTTCTTTCCAGTGTAACCTCTCTTCCAAGCACCTACTATATTCATATCTGATTGGCAATGGTGGGTGTTATCACTGCAGTGCTGGGGAGAGAAGAGGAGACAAAGATGTTGGATGTTGCAGATTAGCGAGCAGTGTGGCGTTGAGATATTATCCTACTTACGTTAACATTACCATTTAAATCAGCACACGAGCATATTGATTTAAATAGCAACTATATGAACACCTTCATTTAGAAAGGAAATAATTTTAAAAGAAATGCCAAATTAAATAAAAATTGCTAGTCCTGCTTGTTTCTCTTTCTGATTACTCTTCATGATAAGCAATAGAAAAGAGAAGTGTCCAGCCATACTGAACCACTAGAAGCCATGTGTAAAACAAAGCAACTATTCCTGGCTGTTAAGCACGCTCATTTGAAATGAACATTTGAATTACTTGAATTTTTTCAGAAAAACAAACCATATGTGGATAAAAGTAGACAAATGCCTGTACAGAAATGGTCATGGAAAAAACCCTTGCTTTTTGGAGCTTATGTGCTGTACAACTTCTTGACAGAATGTCTGGAAACTAATCCAGATTCATTTCTATCTACAAACGAAGGCTTTTGGCAGGTTTTGTGCAATATCAGCAGGAGATGAGCAGCAGTTAAGAACCTGTAACCAAAACAACACCCTGAAAAACTTGCAGCTTAGGGTGTCTGATGAATTGTAGCTAGTTAGATTGAGAGCAGCCTGGGGTACGGCTTTCAGAGCAACCGAGTCCAGTGTGGTGGAGAAAGAAAGTTTAGGGTACATTAAAACTGAAAGCCTCTTCCTTGACATGAATGCACCCAGTTAATGTGAAGAAATCTGGCTTGCCATGGCAATGAGACATGACCCTCGGGTATTCGTATGCCCCATTAGCGACTCACTAACCCACACACAGAGCCCTCCCCTGCGAAGTGAGTTCAACGAGCCCCTCATCGGCATCGCTTTCCTCCAGCTCCTCCAGGCTCAGACAGAGCAACAGGCAAAAAAATAGTAAAAAAAGAGGGGGTGCAGGGAAGGGGAAAAGCAAAGGGTGTGAGGAAGGAAAAAGAAATTAAAAAAGAACCTTGTATCATAGCAACAGTGGCCACACAAGTGTGCTCCACCTCACTCCCTGCCCTGCTGCCTCGTGTACCTCTCATGTTTTGGCAATAAATACACTCAGAGACATGCACTCCTCCTTGACTTAGTCCCTCCCTCTCCTCCTGAATGTAAGCACACTGAAGAACTTTAAGCCATACTGGGTGCAAACTGATATCAGATTATGGTTAAATCATAATTTGCCTCCTCCTTTTTCTCCAGTTTACCGCCCTGTACAGTCATACACAAACCAGGGCATTTAAGAATGGTCATTTGCTATTACTAAAGCAAGATTATATTATTAGACACTACATATATGTACACAGTATAAAGTCTCTCTCATGGTCTTTCCCTTGTGTCTGCAAATATCTGTCTCTCTCTCTCTGTCTATCCATCCGCACACAAAGGAGCTTGAAGGACTTCAGGGACCAGTTCCAAGGAATGTATAGGGCAGGCTTAATGCTTTTGTTCTGTGTATTGCTTGGAAATGCTCAGGCTGCTGGCTTTATAAAATTAATTACAGTCTAAACTTGCCATCTGGACACTGAATGTAACGGTTGTACACATGAGGGTTTCTAATGTACAAACAAGGGGGTTAAAAGTGTGTTACGTTTCCAAGTGCCTTTGCATCAGAAAATACCTGCAAAAGCTATTAATATCATCATTCACATTTTGCTGATGTGAAGACAAGGAGACAAAAAGGTGGAAACCCCAGCCTCCAGCCATAGAGTAAACCCAAGAGAGAGCTGCAATGGGCAATCAGGATTCCTGGCTCTGACCTCCTGTCAAATTTACTGGGCCATTACACTGCCCCTTTATCCCCTTCTCTGAGATGCCAAATGACCCTTTGGCTGCTTTGCTGGATGTCTTGTCCTCTCTTCCTAGGGGACAAGCTTGTTGTCTTGCTTCCATGCCAGTCAAACCACTCAGGCTGAGCAAGCATATGGGTTTTTAATCCCCATTCCCTCACAAGCCCTTTGGCTCTCCGCCAGGAGATCACTGTGGTTTTTTTTTTCCCTTAATGATGTTGGCACAGTCAGTTGCCCTCGCTTGCCTTACCTGAACTTCTGCTTTTGTGGTGGTGGCAGAAGGGGGGGGTGCTTTGCTACACGCGTGTTGGCAAACACAAGACAAGAGACATCTCCTGCTTTACTGCGTGCTCTGATGATCCTCTCGAGAGACGTGCCAGGTCAAATTGATGTTCAAATTATCTTGCTCTGCTCCAAGACTGGGCAGAAAGCTAGTCTAAACAAAATCTTTCTGCATAAAAGAAATTCCCGGGGTAAAGCAGGCATAACTGCGTGCCCACTTATAACTTTGGATCACAGTGTATGTAACATATGGATACAAAATGCAAAGGCAGCAAAGAAGCATCCAAGTGGGTGTAGTTCAACAGCAGCTGAAGGGTTCAGTTCTTACGGTTACAATATATAACTTATTCTCAAGTCCTATTAAAAATAGCATCTTTGTTTTCTTTTCACCTGTATTCCTTACTCTTCATCCTCCTCTCAATTCTGTATCTACACTCTTCTCTTCCTGCTCCTACCCTTGTTCTTTTCTTCCAGTACTGTCTTTTACCACTTAAATTCCAGTTTTGTTTGGTTCAACACCTGATCTCAGGTTCCCGTATTTTAACCACCAACTATACCTTCCCCCAGATTAATGTCTGATTTTCTCCAGATCAATCAGATTGTGTACTTTTCTCTCAAAGCAGTCAGATTTGGCTTTTATCAGGAACACTTTAAATCGTGAAGTGCAATTACTCTTCAAATACTATATAATATGGCATAGATATGCTGTTCCACATCGAACAGCATCTAAGATGCCACCTATTACTTGATTTCACTTGCAGTCTTTCCTGTCCCTTTAAATGTCTCTTTCTTTCAAAAACTTTTCTTGTAAGGAATTTTCTGCTACTGGGTTCTGTTCTATAATTTTTCTTTAACTGTGTGCTGCTTCTTTACCACCTATCCAAATTACATTGTCAGCTTCTTAGCAGAGGGCTGTTTTTTAATTAATTTGGAAGTACTGTTTCAATTTACATTGTTACCCAAGTAAAAAATAATAAAACATCTGTCATGATAATAAAAATAATGTGATTCAGAGTGACCGAATTTTATATCAAATGGCAAGTACTGAATTTTATAGCTCATTTTCAATCGATATTTCCTGTTCTCTCTTTTTAGACTAAAACCAAACTTCATCATGAAAATGTACAAAAACTGTGTGCTGGAAAGTTTTTATTAGATCTGTTAATCTTGAAACTGTTGTCTTTTGAATTTTAAAGGGAATAGTATAAAATAGGTTAGTCTATGGAATTTCTCCTCTTTCCAAGCAGATAAAGTAATTCAGAAATTTCCTGTACTGGTACCATGACTAGACAACTGCAGTAGCCAGCACTATTTCAACATATATTGTTTTCAACTATTGCCTGGAGGATACCATCAAAAGGAATAAACAACCTCTCACCCAGTTACATAGAGTAACTTTATTGAGATTTTTAAAAGGCGTTCAAAGGATGATGTTTTTCTTTGGACTGTTTAATTTGAAAATGTTAATGATACCACCATTAGTATTTAATAGAAACCATCTGCAAGGTTGAGACACTCTTGAAGTATATGTAGGAAGGAAGAAGTCTATAGTAAGAAAAATTTCAGATATTTAACTTTTCTCATACTTGAAATTCAATGCTTATGAGCATAAAAAGACAATATAATCACTTGGACATCTTTGGACAGACCATTTGGAAGCCTGCCTTCCTGCAATTAACAAGCAGACATAACATTAGTAAGGTTTTCTGTTTTGATGCTTGCATGATGCTTTCAGTATTAGACATGGGCCCGGATTGTCTTAGCTATTTTGTGAAATTCTCTCTAAAAACTAGCTTATAATCATTATCATTATCTTAATGTTTCTTGTCTGCTGCACTAATTTTTGTGATCAGAGGCTTGATGTATCCTGTTAGGTTTCAATAAGAAAATCGAACAGTTAAACTGAGAAATCAAGAATCATATCAACTTTCAAAATCCTTTGGAATTCCAGAGATTAAAATCAAATTAAAAGAACAATGAATATAAAATTCTGTTCTGTCTTTTGCAATGCCTTTTAGTCTATAAAAACAGAGTAGAAACAGAAGTTTCTAATCCTGTGACATGCAGTCTCTCAGAAAGTGCATATTGGGCCCTCTGTAAGTCTTCATGAGGTACCTTGCATTGGTTTCCTGCCATTTTTGAGTTACAAGGAGTTCTTTGACAAGATTTTGTCAATATCTAAGGGGATATAGAGAAACACAAGATGATAAACAGAATGACACAATTTTAAAGACCAATCATGAGTTGGCAGATCTTGGATCTCATTTAGTGGAACATTAAATATACTTCAGATCCTAGGAAAACACTGAAATATCAATTCCCAGTCAGAGATTAGAAAACATAGACTCTTTAAGTCTTGAGAAGACGAGGAAGAGGAAGAGGAAGAGGAAGAGGAAGAGGAAGGACAAGATGAAAGACTTTCTGGGTCATTAGAGTAGTCATTAAACAGTCTTTGGCACAGACAGAGAGAAGCAGACTACAGTCACGTTCTCTACATCGGGGAGTTTTGTCAGCTACTAACCTGGAGAGGAAAGGAGAAGTTGCACAAGATCGCATATAGAGGAAGAAGGACAGTCAAGGGCCTACACGTTGACCTTGACAAGCAGAGAGAAGGGGAACACACAGGGCCAAGGAATGAATCCTGGTATTTCGCAGAGCTATCAGAAAAAAAGAGACCAACTACCTGTTCTGTGAAGGGAACGTAATGTGGGGCATTTGGCACTCTTAGCTGCTCAAGGCAAATGCACAGGGAGCAAAGTTTATCAGCTTTGAACTTTAGTAGAGTAGACATCCTGATGCTGTGTTCAGCTTTCTGAGGTACAGTGTTCTCAATTAAAACTTGCCAAATATTCTCTCTTTTCCCTGGAAAAAGGAGAAATAACCTCTTTTCTTTATGCTCTTCATGTGATCCAATTTTAAAGAGGAATGAAAGAAGTAAGCAGGGAGCTAATCAGTAGAGTTAGAAAGGTAGGCTCCTTATTAAAATGGCCCACGTAATGTAATAGAAATCATGACAACAGGCTTTGAAAAGCATCATAACCTGTAAAGCTAATGTGATCTACTGAAATTATTTTCCAGCTTCTCTAGAGTAAGCACTTGAAAGCTACATTTCCTAAGACGACCATTAAAATAATGTTTCTTTTTAAAAGTATGTCTCACATTTTTTTATTCTTTCATCACAATAAACAGAAGGTGAA
The DNA here is from genome assembly GCA_008711295.1 of Anarhynchus alexandrinus. NCBI lineage: Eukaryota > Metazoa > Chordata > Aves > Charadriiformes > Charadriidae > Anarhynchus > Anarhynchus alexandrinus. The sequence continues at coordinate 387,588 of VUYV01000029.1, forward strand.
AGAAGGATTTTTAGAAGAAGCTGTACTTGCAGATTTTTTTTATTTTTGTCATAACTCGATATTTAGTGCATGATACACAGCAATTGCTAACTGCATAGGAAATTATTTTCTTCTGAGTTTCATCTTTAAATAATTTCTGATTATTGCTGCACACAATATTTTTAAGGTCTAGCAGGGGCAGGCAGATAATATAAAGTCTGATTCATCTCAAATTAAAGATTTTTTTTGCGTTAAATACTATCCAACTTCTGGATTTACTGAATTGCTACTCTTTTTTATCTGTGTCTGTATCAAGAGAATATTTCAAGAGTGCACTATATTAAATATTTAACACCAATTTATTGCTTGTGCAACTTCAGAAGGTTTAGTTAATTTACTTCAGAGATTAATTTTGTTCTTAAGCTTTATTGATTCTTTAAGTTAACAAACAAAAATACACTTAGAGGCCAATAAGAACAATCACAGACGTACATTATTTTATGCTTGTTTAAGCAATGAAGGAGAACAGGAAATCAATATAAAAGGGCTTCTTGTATTCATAGGAGTACCTGATGGCCATCGTGAGACAAGAATAATTTACAAGAGTATATATATGGGGTTTTGTAGTGAAAAATAAGGAGCTCATAAATCTTATTCTTTGGCTGTGATTACATTGCTATTCTTTCCAAAAATAGAATAATTCATAATGTGTTAAATTTGTATTCAAGACAATTCCATCACTTTTCCATCACTGGCACTTTTTTCAAGTCAACACTGATTGTTTTTCTATAACCTGTGTGTTGGCTTAAACATGAGTTAATTCAGGGAAGCCCTGTATGTCCGCGTTCCACAGGCTGATGACAGCGCAGCCTCGTTAGAAGTTGGAAAACCTCCCCCTTCTGGGTCTGCAGACAGCAAAGTTTCTCTCCCAGCTGCAAGTTCTGGAACCTGCAGAGGCATAGCAATAATCTGCCTCTAATATCACCTCCTCTTTCTACATGGGACATGACCTGTGGCTCCATTAGGATGTCTGCCTTTAGTCCTATTTCTTTCCCAGGTGGCAGCAACACGAGAGACTCTTTCAAGGCAGAGAAATGTTGCTAAAAATGCCTTATAGTCACTGTGCATGTCCTGCCACCTCCACTAAGAGGCAAATATGAAAAGTGGCATTCACAAAAACTGCAAAAGGTCCACCACGTCATCCCAAAGACCAAAAAACACATATGTGTACAGAAAGAAATGAAAGAAGAAGAAAAAGAAGAAGAAGAGGAAGAAGAAAAGGAAGAAGAAATTGCAAATAAAGGCAGCTAGAATGTGTCCATTTTACCCTGGATGCAAAAATCATCCATATGAATGGCATATTACAGACCTAGTGCATCTTGTATATCCTTGTGCTCACATGTTGAGAGGTATGTGTCAATGTACGGACAGATTTCTCCCTGGGAAGTGTTGGGAGAAATATAAGAACCTGACGTAGAACATCCTGGGGAGTCAGTAAAGGACAGAAAGGGGAGAAAAGAAATAATTTCCACAGCCTGTGGCTACTGCTAAGAAATGCAGGAAGGAAAGAAGCATGCATGGAAATATATCTCTATATGTGGCTGTGTTCTGTCAAGACGACAGTATGATGACTGTTAACTACTGCTGCTGCTGCTACTACTACTGATGCTACCACTACTATACAAATAGCCTACTTAGAAAGAAAAGGCCAACAAGGAGATCAAAAGTTAATGCATTTTTACGTGCCTGAAGTCCTGTGTAGAAAAAGAGTATGGCAATTCTTTTATTAATTAGAGAGAATATGTGAAAAGAACAGCTGTGCCCTGGCCTCAGCTGCGCACCATCAACCCTGGGGATCCAGTATTCACGAAGGATGAATAATTCCTCAGAGAGACAATTCTTTCCATTCTACCATTTTTTGTGGCCTTTGCCTCATATTTTTATTTGACCTCCTCTAAGCCCGAAAAAAAAAGAAAAATAGGGCAGTTTTACAGAAAGTCCCAAGATGCCTTTTTTTTTAATGCAGTCGCATTATCTAATAAGACCAAGTTTCTCCCTCTCTCAAGCTAGACTCGATGTTTTCATTATTTCTAAGACAACAATTAAACAGAGACATGGTAAGTCTTGCTTTAAATAGTTTTCGTAAGTTTCTAAGGATTCTTTCTACACTACTAAAGACAGGCTCCTCACAATTTACTTTTTAAGCTGTTTTCAAGTCAAAGACCGTTACTTCTATCTCAAGTTGTTAAGAAGCATGGGAGAGGAAGGTGGTTTTATTTAGACTTTGTGTGAACATATGTGACAGAATCAAACTAACCACACGGAGAGAAGGCCCCGAGCAGATGGCTTCAATTAATCATTAACCTTTCCAGAGACTGATGAGAGTGGGAGGAGCCCAAGGCTTTTACAAACCCACTTCCCTCCCCTTCCCCTCTCTTTTCATTTTACAGGGAAAAGAGAAAAGTGATGTTTAAGAAGGATATAAAGTTATGGGAGTGCTGGGGGTGGGGGATGAGCTGATTTAGGATGGACCAGGAAACTCGTTTTTCTAAGAATGTTATGAGCTTGTAGGAATGAGAGGACTTCTGAGGAAACAGATGGAGAGATGTTGGCTCTGAATGCTTATACCCAAATTTTAAGGACTGTTGCACTACTGCAGTCCTTTTTTCTCTATTTTTTGTTGTGGTCTGGTCCCTCTGATCCATGAGGCAATAGCCTGGTGACATCTGGTGTTAATGGTGGGATGTCCTGGGGGGAAGAAGGAGGGAGAGAGGAAGAATGAGAGGGAGGGATGTGAGACAACAGAACTTGTTCAGGAGGCTGAAGGAAAGATACACATCCCTACTCTTCCTCAAGGGACAAAAGTGGGTAGGAAAAGCAGGGCTTATGATGACAACCTCATATTCTACTATTAGAAATGCAGAAGGAGTTTTTCTCTGTTTTCTTGTAGGTATGTGGGGTTCCTGAGGCTGGAACTGTTTCACAGTGCCTTTACTTCAGCAATAAACATCTATGCTACTCGATACCTAGAAGCCTTTTCCCCAAGAACCATAAAAAGCCATCAGGTTATTGTACCCTTGGTCCCATTATTTGCTTGGTTGGTATGTCAGAGGAGATTATAACTTGCCAGAGGACAAACTTTAAGCTCATGAAACAATTCTCTTGAGACAGAAGTATAAAAATCACTCCATACCCTCCGTAGACAGCCTCACAGAAATGTTTAATCTAACACTGAAACGCATGCTGTGAAAATTCATTAACAGTACAGGATCAGACTAAGATGAATGGCTGCTATTTTAGTTTGCCTATAGGGAAGTAAGTACCGTAGGCACCAATGGGCTTTTCACCATTTGAATGTGCTATGGTTGATGAATGCAAGGCCCACTGTGTATTATAAGAGAAACCTGGGAAGATAAGGCCAAACCACTAGAGGGAGTGGCTAGTTATATTTTGCAGATGAGATCATCTGGCAGAAATGAGAGAACTAGCCCAGAGAAATCTAGAGAGGCCTGGGAAGGAAAAGGAAAGGCTATTCAAGAACAAAACAAAACAAAACAAAAGTTTTGCATGAGGCAAAAAAGCATCACAGTTACTCTTGTTACTGTTTCAAGAAATTTGACCCAGCTGATTAAATGTTCAAGTCCTTCTGCGATGCTGAAGAGAAGGTTAGTCCACAGACATATGACACAGATGTGCATGACAGACTTTGCAAAACAGGCAATGAATGTAAAAATGTTGTGAAAATTGCAAAAGGTCTTAAAGGAAATCTCAGCAGACTGTCAGGATTCAAGCTATCTCAGAAAATACAGATATTGCAGAAAGGTTCTGGAGAAGTCCAATATATTTGCAAACGCTGTTTTTATGGAGAATTCGACACAGACCAATGTCTATGGAGCTTTCTAGTAACAGGACTTTAAGGGACTTGGGGAGCTGCTGTTAAACTAAACCCCCGACTTTATCATTAAAGACATCTAGATTGTGTTGACTGCAGCAGTACTATGAAGGAATTTCCCCCAGTTGCAAATAAAGTAATTGAATATGTGGAACTGATCTGAGAACATAATTTTGAACTGATACTAGAGGAATGTATTCCTGTAGACAGACAGAATACACAACCTCAGTGTAAACACCTTTTATGCACATCAAAGACTCAAAAATGTAATTTTTCTAACTGAAACTAGGTGGAAAATCACATCCATGACTGTCAGGCTTATATAGCATCTATGCGTAGGGCAGTCTTAACTTTGAAATGATATCCATTAATGATAACTGCCTCAGGATTTGCAGATATCTTAAAAAACCCAGGAAATCAGCAGATAAGACACCCAGAGAAAGTGCTAAAAAAAGTTATGATCAGAGCATTGTCAGAAGGGAAAACTATACACAATCAGAAATAAACTACAGGTAAGAGTTCTTAATTTTATGATTGTTCACAATTCTTCTTCATCCACCGCTTTTCCTGGTACTACAGCAACAAAATACTCTTTGTGGCTCCTCTTCTCTGCGGTCTGCATTCTTTGTTGTCATTCCCACCATCTCTATCCATTGCTTCTGTGATTCCTGTCAGCTGGCCTTCTGACTCTCAGCTTTCTCCATTTTCAAATCTCAGCTGTAAATGAATCTTCTTTTCCCTGTTTGTTTTGTTTCTCCTACTGGCTCAACTCCTACTGGTTCAACTGAAAATACTACTTTAATATGAATATGTGCCAAAAATACATTGCAAAGCAACAAAAAAGGGTCTTCCAAGTAAAAAGGGGAGGATCCTCAGGGAAATGTAATATACCTCCAGCAAACTAATTGTTTTTTTCAACTGTTATGTTCTACCATGGAAATGCATGAGGCAGTTACACAAATGGTTTTATATGTGGTCTTTGGATCCACTAGGGACGTAGTATAAATCTATAAGCACTTAATAACATAGCCACTCATAAGGAAGCTAACAGAGGATTTGACATGTCAGTTTGTACTTTGAAGCCATTATGATGGCTTAACAGATATAGTTATACTCATTTTGTTTAAGGAAACATTACTGAGCATGTGTAATTATTAAGTCTCAAATCTTAATAGGCTACAATATTTCCTTGTAGTTCAGAAAAGTTGAAATTATATTCTCCTATAGCACACTCAAATCTGATCACACAGAAATTAGTGGAGCAGGAAATAATGATGGCAATAGAGATAAGTGACCTGGATCACTTATGGAGGTGAACCTATTTAAGTGGTGTGTTTGTAATATAATTTTATATGAAATCATACATAAAATTATGCACGTAGGACTGACAGTGCAAGGCATAAAATGAAAATGTCCAGAAACACAGTAATGGTGAAAAGGATTTAAGATGTAAGGCAGACAGTCACCTACAACTTCAAGAAGATGCCCTATGAAGCCATATGTTATTCTTTGATAGTTAAGCAGTGGGATAGCAAGAAAAGTGGGTTAACACACTTTTTTTAATTACAGCAATGATACTATTCCTGGAATGATATGTGCATGTGCCTAGTATTGATGTTTCAAAAAGGAGGCTCTTGGAAAATGAGCAATGAGTCCTTACTGCTTGTTTTCTGAACCAAGCGCTGGAAACACAGTTTACAGTGATTCTTAACTAGCTCAAAGAATTTATTTTATCTAAGAGAGGGTGAAGACATGACTTGACTGCAGCATGCATGTAACTCAACACCGATGGTATTTTTGATGGGGGAACATTTCTTTAATCTAGTAGAGAATGGCCTAAAAAGGTAAGTACAGAGCAAGCTAAACATGCAACTACAAGGTGCAAGATTTTAATAGTTAATCATTAAGACAATGCTCTAGATGTGACTCTTTTACAAATCCAATCTTTTATCTAATATATGTATGTCTTAAGGAAAAGCTACTGCAGCTTAATTAGAAATTCTGGGCTTGTGATTGCAGATTACTGGTTTTACTGGTTGTCGGTCAAATTAAATGATCATACAATCCCCTACCATATATGCGAAATGAACCAACCAAAGGAGTTCCCATCCTGATGCTGGCTTCTAGAGACTAAAGCAGCTCTGTGTCAGGAGGTCCACAGAAGCCCCAGTAGGAAGTACAATCTGGGAGAAATAAATTTTTTCTGCCATTTAACTGCTTTCAAATACTTTGAGAAGGAGTTTCGGTGTCTACAGTTAGGTGTTGCTTTAAATATAAGTGTATCCTGAACAACTTCACTCTAAATACATTATTTATTATGAATAATGAATTAACATTAATTATTATGAATAAAACTCAATTACATATGCAAAGCAATAATGTCAAAAGGGAATTGACATGAAATATTCAGATAAGGTGATGTTTTGAACTTTTTTCCTCTTTGACATTTACATTTAGGAGTGGGTGACAAAAATTTTTGAAAAAATATTTTTTTATTACTTCTGGAGCAAAATGTAGAAATTTTAATTGATTAGCATCTCTGTGCATAGGTATGGACTGTTTTAAAGCAAAAATATGAGTTTATGTGGATGCTTTGTTATTTGTATGAAAGATAAAGATCTTTCAAGGAAAAAAGGTTTCTAAGAAAAGCAAGAAGAAAGTTGGTTTTGTTATTATAAACTTGGAGCTGTACAAAATAAATAAGGCTTTTGTATTGATTCAACTGAAGATCCATTTCAGAGTCTTGTTACAGATACCCTGGTCAATTCCTGTATAGATCTAGGGTTTGACATAAAACAATCCACAAAACCAACCAAAAAGTAATCATAATGTAACAGGCTTATTTAAACACACAGTTTGGGCCAGTTAGCAGCCCAAATACTTGTTGGTTTGGAATACACTGAAAAAAATCAACAAAACTTTTAAATACACACTTAAGTTTCGGAATATGCTTAAACCTACCCTTGCTCTGCAAAGCATTCAGGTGGATGCCTAATTCCAGCGAGATGCACGAGACCTGATCACGTGCCTGTGTACTTTGTTGCACAGCATCTCTTTAACAGCACTATTGCAAGCAGCCACTTTATTATTAAAGAATTCTCTTTTTTTCTTATGAACAGCCAAAAGAGCTTTTATTTTTTTTTTCCCTGTTCAGTCACTTTCTCTCAGTTAACCTGTCACCATTTAAGTTATAGATGCCATGATTTAACATGGATACAAAGGGCAAAACAAGAATCCAGGTGAGAACTTTTCAATTCACAATAAATGTTTTGTTTGATTGCTCTATATTTTTCTCCATGCCTCTCCCCCAAAACCAACACATAAATCAAATGAACAACTTGATGCAGCGTGACTGTAATCACAGGGTTGCTACAGAAAGGAGAAATGAGGGAAAGCTGCTGAATGCTGTCATTGCATGCTTTACTCTTAATTTGAACTTTCCTATTTGAATCAATTTCCTATTAGCACCCATTATTCACAACTGCCTAGAAGAAAAATGACGATGACCTAGAATTTTTTTTTTTTTAATTTAAACACATATACAGACATGTAAACTCTTCCTGTCCTTCCCCATACAATATAATTGCATCAGGAGATCTCTGCTGCTTAGTGCCTGCTTGGAGACAACATGGGTCATAACCTCTGTTTCATTCACAGTCACACTTGTACGTACAACTTCTACCTGTTAAGTGGCAAAAAGAGATGAACGGCTCAGCCTTATTTTTTCCTATTATATTGTGGGATAAATCTTGTGTGTAACTCTTGCAAACATTAAGACAATCTAAGACTTTTTCTCAGCAACAAAGCAAGCTTATAAAGTGGCTTTGGCCACCCTTGTAGATTCATTCAAGAAGAATATCTACTGAATTAGTCCTCAGAATGTTTCAGTGGTAATAGTTTACACAATGTATAACATGGTCTCAGGCTATCAGCATATTTGAAGTCCCAAACAAGATCAAAGCTGCTTCACACAGTGTGGTCAATAGTTGAAACTTTTGAATACTGGAGAAGCAGCAGCAGCCAGGCGTAGTGAAAGCAGACCACACACCCAACGTGAGTGGGCTTAAAAGACGGGAACCTTTCAGATTTTTGTTCTCTCTCACTGGTCAGTATCATGCAACTTGCCTGTTAAGTGAAAAATGGGCCAATGTTATGGTGTGTTTGGGCAAACGTTTTCAAAGGACAGACATAAAATAGAAGAGTGCTTTCACTTTCACAATACTTTTATCCTCTTATGTAGTAGTTCGTCAATCTGGAGTGGGAGCAGATGGAAACTGCAGGAGACAATGTTTTAAAAAGGAAAACCATATGAGGGTAGCAAATACACCTAATAATGAAATAAAAACTAAGAGCATAGACACTCTAAATTGAGTGTCAGGATCCTCAAGAAAGCTGAACCAATCTAACTTCTCTGTGTTGTCAGAAAAGTTAATCCTGCTCCCTCTGCCTTCATTTTTTGGGTCTCTCTATTCAGGTAGTCATAAGAGATGATGCAACAGATAGGGACAGGATTGAGAAGCCGGGGGCAAAGATACTGTAGGTTGTAGGATGTGACACACAGAGCCTCGAGCTTTGGAGTCTTGGGAAACTTCATCATCATCATATAAGGGCTCTGAGGAAGTCTTGAGACACAAATTCAGTGGACTACAAGAATTCAGGGATTTTTTTTCCAGAATCATGTTCTCTGTAAGCAGGCCAACTCTTTACCAAGATGCAAGGGCTGGAACACTTTCTAAGTAGGCTGTATTAATTCCTCTATCCAGGTCTCAATTCATGTAGGTGGGGATTTAATTAATCAAGGATATATGGATTTCAGTGTTTCAGCAGCTGGAATCATATAAAGTGCATTCAAACACTATATATGAAAGCTTGGACTTAACAAACTGTCTTCAACAGCCTACTCTGCAGCCTACTGGCCTGCACCCAGACCAGGAGACTTACAAGGAAAAAGACCAGTTAGATTAAACCTCCTCTTGAATCAGGAGGTTCAACATTAAACCTGGATGTGGAAGAGTACATGGAAGTTGAACAAAGGAGAGGTTATTCAACCTCTTTGTAATTTCAGAAACATTTTTTCTTTGCTTAACTTGTCTTATTTTTTTCTAAACGGTATTTCCGGCTCCCAGATGTAATCTTGTAACCAGGAGTTGATATTCATAAAAAACAAAACACTATCTCCCAAGTAGTAGTTTACTGTTTATTAACAAACTGTCTTATCCAAAAGACACAGAAGAGGAAAACCCCACTATATACTTAATGTTTAGTCTCTCGTGTATATTTATATCTGCCTCTCCTTAGGCTTCTGTGCTCATACTAACTGGGTTTAATATAGTTTTTAATTGTTTTCAAGACTGAAAATAACTTGCTTTGTTCTGTTAGGAATTCACATAAAACTAGATAAAGACAGGGCAATTTTATGCTTAAATGGCATGCTACCCATGGATTAGTGGACTCTACTGCAATAGAAAGCGTAAGACAAAAATGGTACCAATACTGGAAAAGATTCACACTTGCACCTCTTGTCTGAGGCTCTTCCCTCCCACACACTTCCTTCCTCTGACCACCATTCATTTCTGCTGTTTGCTGGAAATTAGTTTATTTTGAATCAGCCAGTTTTTAATTTTTTGCAGAATCTATAATCTCCACAGCAAAAGAGCAAGCACAGACATTGCTTGTATTGCTCCACACCTTCGAATTGGCATATTTTCCAAAATGCCCTACTCCCTCTCTTTGAGGAGACTTGGCGTCATGTGCTGACAGGGTCTCCTGTATTCAATGACTGAATTCAAAATGACCACTTAATTTGTTTAGGTTAATTTTAATTGGAACTGTATTTAAAAATCATGCAGATGTGCAAACACTTGCCAGACTTCTCTCCAAAATGGCACTGATAGAATTTGCTATACTTTTGATCTCCTCTGCTATTTGTTTCTTGTTTGGCTAGAAAAAAATCCTCTTCACACGGCTTGAGCAGCAGATGTAACTCACAGCAGAGATTTCGTGACATTAGAAGCAGCTACAAGCAATGCCAAGGATGACCTGAATCTAATGAAGTGGTGTAGAACACACTTTATTGAAGTCTCTGTCCTTACTGTGTTTGCTTCTTCTGTTGGTTTGGTTTGGGTGTTTTTTGTTGGTTGGTTTTGGGGTTTTTTTTGGTTGATTTTTTTGTTTGTTTAAACATGGTTGAAAAAGGAGCAAAAATAAAGGTAAAAAAGGGTCAGCAAGAAGTAAGGTGTTCTGCATACTTGTAAATTTAGTCACAAGGTTTGCTCGTGATATATAAGAAGATACGTTAAAGCATGGATACAGGAATCAGAAAAGCTGGAGTTTTGATGTCCCCATTTTCATGGTAAAGTATGTCATATGGCATCTGTCTTCAATAAAGAGGGGCATAACTATATTTAAAGATTGGTACGAGACCTAAAATCCTAGAGCTAAATAGTGGGTCTCCAACTGCTCCGTTTCAAAGGGCGCTACACAGATCAGGCTCTCCTCTCTACAGAACAGTTAGGAAATTGCCTTATGGAAGCACAACACCAATTTTTGCTCCCTGACTGGGAAGTAATCTAGCTACTGGTTGTGTCAGAATTTTTTATAAGTCTTATGGGTTATGAGTTTGCTTCTGATGAGGGCAAACTGAACATGTCACACCAGTTCATTCTTTAGCAATCAGACCACAAGAGAGGCAAGCTCCAGAACCAACTCTTCTGTACTTTGGCTGTGCACTTCTGGTCATTTTGGGATTCCTGATGTTTGTACGGTGTTCTTTATATGGAAAAAAAAGCTATAAAATATTAGTAGATATAATACTTAGCAATCCCTTTCCTGAAGTATATGTAATTTTAGTACGCAAAGAATAGCAAAAAAATACATAAAGTGAGGGTTTGAAACAAAGCAGTATTTTTTTTACAATTAATTAAACTGCCTCTTCCTTTTTTCAGTAACATTAATAGAGTACTCAGTATTGCATAACAAAAGAAATTGGTTTGCTATTTGATATTACTTGATTTTAATTAAAAAAAAATCTGAAAAGTGGGTAGCTAACTAAGCAGTTGTTCTTGGAAAACTGCTCTTAGAAACTAATGATGGACAAATTCCTTCTCCTTTGAAAAGAGAAAAAGTATACTTCCAGATAAGTATGTACCTCTGTACATACATAAATGTTTTTCCTGCTGAAGTGTTACAAGAGATAAAAACTAAAATACACCAAATTGTGCCCCAGTATGGCACACTTTACAGTTGTTAATGTTAGCAATTTTATATCCATTTATATTCCATATAATTTATTGTTAGCTGTTCATTTTGAACTAAAGCTAAAGACAGATATTTATCATACTTCATTAAATATTCAGCAAAGATTTTGTGGCACTATCATTTCCTTACTAATTGCAGAAACTAGTCAGAAAAAGGCAGTTCAGAAAAACACAATATTACACACAAATGATATCCCACAAACGACATTATACAGAAAAGTACCTGTAGTTTCTTAATGTGACTCAGTTGTTGCCCAGAAAAAGAATTCCATTTTAAATAAATTTTTGAAAGATAAAATAAAAGTGGATACTGTCCCTCTGAAGATAAAATCACAGCAGTAAATAAGCAGAGGAATGTGTGCTATTGCTGTATGATTTATTACCAAATCCACTCAGGAAAATCTCTCCCAAAGCAAGTATGGAAATCATTTCAGTATTGCTGCTTCTTGCTTCAGTGAAAATGCTGGCACAACCCCTGAACAGTGCTGGCTGCCATTTTGTGTTTCCTGGGCACTTCCAGGGCTGCTTATCTGGAAGTCAGAACTGAATGTCCCAGAGGAACAGATCAAGTACCCCATCTGGTCGTTTAAACTATTTCCTAATCTTGCTAAACTAGTTGCACTAATAATCGTTTTTCAGTAGATAAGGACAAATCCACTTCTACAGGTTTTTCATTACTTAAAGTATGCTGTTGTCTTTCAACAGGAAATGGATTCAGGTGAAACTGTGTATTACCTGACCTTATGTTACTAGTTCTACCTTGTCCACGAAGAAGAGGTGTGTTTTCACACACAGATTTGCAAGGCAATGTTTTGACAGGGAGTTTGATTCTTTCTAGCAGCACTTCCACTGATGTTAAGTCACAGATTGCCGTCTTAACTCTCTAAAACACCAAAAGCTCGATCTTCTCATGCAATAAAAAACACAAATACAAAAAGTGTGTGCAACAACCAAACCAAGTTACAAAATATGCAAAACACTTACAAGCATGCCATGCCACCTCAGAAAGAACAATGATTTGGCTTCCACTGCACAGAGGGAAAGAGAGAGAGAACAATTCTTGGGAGGGCAATAAAAAGAGAGTGAGGTTTTTCCTTAGCTGCCAACGCCTGGCATAGGTGGGTTGGAAATAAAGTTTTAGGAGGTCGTAAAGGGGGTAGACATGTATTACTGCGGTGTTAGCATGTGGCAGGTGACGTTCTCTCCCCAATTCTGTCTCCCCTGTACCCGGGCTTGCACTCAGACCCAGGGTGACCTCTCCTCCTCCCTCCGCCTCTCTCCAGCCCATCCCATCAGGCGCCTGTCACTCCTTCCTTTGTCCCTGCTGTCTCCTTCCACAGCCCCACTCGCCTTAGCTGACCTCATTAAGGGCCAGGGCAGGGATGTAAAATTCTTTTTCCCTGCTCTGCCTCTCACACTTGGAGTTGGAGAGAGGCACAAGACATGCCAACTCCCCACAGATCTCATCAGCGGCATAAGGGAGGCAACTTGCCTGTCTAACTCTTCACCTCCACCTTATTTCATGGCTTCAGGACCTTAGGAGACTCACATTACTCACTGCTGATAAAGGCTTATTAGCACCATTCTGGCTGCCGTCCAGAGTCAACTATACCGTGTCAGAGCAGCAGCGTCTGTCCCTCCCTGTGAATGCTAGTATAGCTCACCTGGGACCTCACAAATGCTGAGAGCACTATGTAGCATACTGGAGGAGTTTTCTGAAGAAACAAAGTAAGCGGGGTTCACCAGACCCTTTGCCGAAGCTCAAAGCAAAGCTGACTTCACAGTCCTCACTGTAAGTGGAAAGTAAGCAATTTTTCCTGGGTTTTGGTTCCAGCATCAGAGCTCAAGGCAGCCAGCCCTAGACGCAACTAATTCAGATCTCATCAGTCTGCATGGACTGCTTTCAATTGGAGTATAAATTATATTTGATCTGTCTATACCAGAAATCTTACAGTGCAAAATAAAAGGATGACTGATAAATATTGGCTGATGAGTTAAGTTTCTCAGCAAGTCTTTTATCTTCAACAGCTTTCTAAAAATCTCAATAACATCACGCTATATCTATAATTGTGCAACAATATTATACAGCTGTCTCATCCAAGTAATTCACCAAGTAATTTGTAAATGTTAGTTTCCACTTTGGCTCAGTCACCTAGTTTTATTGTGCCCTGCTGGCACTGCTATAATGCCCTTCCACCTTGAATCCCCAAAACACTTTGCATGTGTGCATCTGCTTGGCCTTTCAGTTGAATTTTGGAAATCATGAATGCTCTTCCAAAAGCCCCCAGAGCTAAGCCATAACATAAGCAATTGGAGAAACAGCACAGCCAGGCGTTGTATCTTTTCTTAAGCTTACAGATTTCTGAGTATCTTTTCAGAAGTTTTGTAAGAAAATTTGACTTTTTCCGCAATTGAAGTCCATTATATTTACCTAATATGGTTTTCTTATTTTTAAAAAGACTATGTAAATTACAGTACCTTATAGTCCCTTTCCATTACATTGCTACCTCTCAGAGAAAACTAGCAGACAATGCAGCTTTACAAAAGCCCTTCTTTTGGGTTCCAAACAGAAGACTGTGCAGTTGTCTGCTTTTAGCACTCCTCCAAACGCATTTTGTCTTCCACCTACTCTCCCAAAGCACGGTTTATGTCTAGAGAGAAGCAATAACGAGGAATAAGTGTGAAGAGAAAATAAGAAAGATTAAGAAAAGGAAAGAGATTCTGAAAAATGAAAATAATTTTCCATAGAGGAAGTACTTCATTTGCAGAGATCAACAGCAAAAACAGACCTTAAATTTATTTAAGAGAGAAGATGAGCTGAGATCACTGTGGACCTAAGATACATGTAAAACAAAATGACAGTTTTACTTCATTGAGGCTTTGAATTATACTTTATGTTGGTGTGGGATGTGTTTAGCAATGACAATTAAAAGACAACGGGTTTTTTGGCTTACATATGTAATAGGTGGTGTCCTTCCTCCTCCATTTCATGCAGCTTATGGATGTGACTATCTATCTCATCCATTTTCAGCTTTCTGAGAAGCTGACAAGCAAGTTCCCATGTTCCACTTCTTTATGTGGTTTACAACTTTAGTGATATTGTCAGCTATTTCCTTATGTTCTCAGGTAAGTCAGACTACTATAAAAATTTTCAGGGTGACCCTCAAGTATGCATTTTAGAGACCCTGGCTAGCTTTTTCACTGAGTATAACACCATTTTTAAAGTTATATTATTTGTTTTTGTGGGTAGCTCAGTTATCTTGTGCTGTAGTTTCTCAGAGGAATACCATCTCACCCCAGTGATTTACTGCAATGGAAGCTCCATCTTTCCCCTGTTTCTCTCTGAGAGTGCCATACCTTCTCCAGCTATAAAGAGCATACATACCTCTGGATACACATTTCCTCTTTCTCTGATGAAGTGGCATCCAGTGATGAGGAAACACTTGGTTTATACACTTTAGCTATCACATTTATTCTTAGGTGCTCTAACAGAACAGTGCTTCTCCTTTCAGCCTCACATCTCAAAACATACTTCTTCTCCAGTAAATTCTCAGTCCCACAGAAATATCCTATTATATGTTCAATTCCTGCCGAGCAGTAACTAGGCCATGCAGAGTGGGAAGAACCTGGCTGGAAGTGGAAGCTTCTCCAAATTAGAGAATCCCGTCAGCACTAGCAATTATTATTAACAATAGAAGGGATGATAACAGTACTGGAGGGGATTATCCTTGATCAGTGTTGAAAAAGACTTGTGCCTGTCGGAACTGACTGCAAAGACATAGTAAGCATCTTTGTAGTCTAACAATGGTTTGTTCAAAAATAAATGATGGCTAAATTAATTTCTTGCAGTTACATTCTATTTTAAAAAAATATGCAATGGAGCGCAGTATCACAGCAGAGCTAGATTACAGCTGCAGAAAGATGTGCTAGTGTGCCTGTGTGATTCCAGTTTCAGCTGACCACTACGAAGCTCTTCTGAAGTAGGGAGCAAAAAGAAATGGTCAGCAAGGAGAGTCTTGTGACTGAAGTCTATTACAGTGAAAGTTAGTTATATTAACCACATCTTTGAATACATTTTTAATTTTTTTATATTTACCTTCTCTATTTTTTATGACCATTTTTCCATGCAGGCAAGATGAGGAAACTCATTAAACAAACTGGCAGGTGCAGTGAAATTGGCTAGGCACAAAGTCCCCTTCGTCATTCCAAAGACACTGTTTGTTGTTATTACAAGTTAAGTAAAACAGTTTCAGATAGCAGTGGGGCTTCAGGGTTGACTTCGACCTCTTTCAGTTATGCAAACTGGCTGTATATAGTTCATCAGTTATTGACAAACAAGTTATTTTGTCAACACCAATGAAAAAGAAGAAATTTATTAGATATAACCTGATGATACAAATATAGCTGAGCTCTGGGAATGGCATACAGGACTTAGCTCTCTCCTGACTCAAAATTTGGAAAGGGATGTTAACTAGGGACCTTCTTTCCCTTTGATTTATTTCTCTGATATCAGTTCATTCTGAGCAAGCTGGACCCAATTCTGTATGTCAGTTTCAAATAAGAGTTGAACAGGTGAAGTTTCACGTGTTACTTAATCTATAAAAATACTCTATTTTACTCTTAAGCACAGATGCTTCAGGATTCAGAGGTCCTGATAAAGCGGTTGTTTTTTTCCCAACTTTCCTTGCTTTAAGGGAGGGAAGTCAGAAGAAAATTGCCTTTTCCTTGTTATTAGAAAGCATGAGAAGCTGTAATTTTTTCAATAGATAATCCCCTGGTAATGAAAAGTACAAGTATACTTGTCCAGGTGATGAGTGTCTCTGGGAGCTTTGTCTGTTTCGTCTTCCACAGAACCATAAGGTGCTAAATAACTATATTCCTCATGTCTCTGCTCTTTCTAGAAGTGTGTTTAGAGTAAATGGAGAAAAATAGACCTTTTAATTTGTTCACAGAATGGCTCTTGATTGATACTTTTAAACTTTGTGACGGCCCAAAAGAGAAAGAAGGCCTGAATCCCCCCTGTAACTTTGCCATGGATATCACACAAAACAAAAATTTATAGCCCAGACAATTAAAATTAGAAGGAGTGGTACTTGCAAAGAAAAAGCTGGGGGAGGAAAAACATCAATCAGATACTGCTTGACAAAGTCTTTGAATAAAAGGACTTGTGTCAACAAATCTGAACTACATTTACCGTCCTGTTAGAGATTATGCCAGTTCAACGGCCAAAGGTATCAATCTTAACCCGTAACAAAGTTACTTATTAATCCAAATGCAAACCTGTACATGATAATACTTTATTACTTTCTCAATAACACATCTGCAGCCAGCAACCTAAAAACCTATTTCTGACATAGCAATGACTGAAACCATTAACTAACCTCAAATTCCTTTTTTTCTCTTCAATTTATAAAGGTAAATAAGATTAACGAAAGTAGCTATGGTTACAATCACAAATACAGTCATATGAGGATATCTGGTAATGACCCAAGTCAGTCCTGAAGTCAACCCATTCACATATTTTCAGCTATTCTCTCTACTGAAATAGTGTACTTGGTAATGTGTTACTGATCACTCTCAACAAAATATCATCAAACCTCTACCACATACATGTTTATTCAGTCTGCCTGTCCTACAAATATGTGCATAAGGTGACAGACAGATTGCAATAAATGGCAGCAGATCATGATATTGTGTCCTGTCAGTTCTCATTTTTTTAAAAAAAACCCCACATATTGCAAATAGACAGAGTTACTCAGTAGAGATAAATGCGATCAGTCAGGAACAGCCCCTTCCCAGAGGGGAAGTGAAGACTTTATTCCACAGGTATAGAAATGACACTATTCTGAAAGTTGTACAAGACAAGTCCATTTGCTGCCCTAAGGTGCTTTCTGTATTAGACTGGCAGTTGTGGGACAGCTGTGAAGCAGTGTGGCTAGGCAACAAAGCTGATTTATAAATAGGAGACTGCTACCTTCCCGAACAAAATCAGAGGCAACTGCTATAAACATCTATCATCACTTAAAAAACACCCCACCAATCTAGTTCCACCAAGAAGCTATGGTGGCACTACAAAACTTGTAGACAAATCTAGGAGCACAAAGGAAAAATTACGTAAGCTACTCTACAAAATATATAGTGGACTTTTGCTTGACTACCACTATTCTCTTGAAATTTCGCCTCCCTCTTTTGAGTCTAACACAGAGCTGAAAGTCTGTAGCAATAATAGCAGACTGCCTAAAGATAAATCACTGTTATTTTCTAGTTTCAATTAAAAATGCTGAAAAAAAAAAATAAAAAATGAGAACTGACAGGACACAATATCACTATCTACTACCATTTATTGCAATCTGTCTGTCACCTCATGCACGTATTTGTAGGATAGGCAGACTGAATAAACATACATATTAGAGGAGACAGACAAGTATACACAATTCAATAAACTGGGAAAAAGACCTGCCATGATCCCATGACCCAAAATAATATAGCTTTCACAAACAACTGAAAAGAACTACATTGTGGTTAAAAGCTGTTTTCAAAATGGACAATGAACTGCTGAAAAAAACCCACCTTAGCTACATCAACACTGTGCTGTGATAAAACAGAAATTAAATAGATTTCTACGGTATGAAGAGAGTTACTGACTGAAAGACGTAGATCTCTAATAGCTCAGAAAGAGTGATACGTAACAATTTTTCTATTGGAAAAGAAGAGTCAGTAGTACAGTTCTTTAATAAAAATAAGAGGAATTTGGGCAGTAAAGTTATTACTTAGCCCCTCATTAATATACAAGAATTTCAGAAACTGAATAGCAAAGCTACTAGACTTTCTGACTGACAACGTGCATATCTGATATATCCGTGAAGATAAGGACTTCTGACTCAGTTTACTAACAGCAATTGTTTACTGTTAGTTACAAATTAACTATGACATTTTTTGTTTTTCACTGTATGCAACAATCAATTACAAGCCAGAATGAAATTAATAAAAAAATTATTTTTAAATCTGTGTTAGGACAATCATGTTCATTAACTTGAAATACTAAACTAATGTTTGAAAGTAACAAAATACCTGAAAAGGCAGTATCTACTTACAAGAAAATTATGTTACATATTGTTGCCAGAAAGCCATATTCTTGTCCCTATCTGAAGCAATTCAATCTATCAAGTCATAAAACCTACTGATTGTCTTACTGTCCGCAACATAGGTGACGTAGTGAGAAAACAACATGTAGGGATTTAGAACTACATCAACAGGACAGTAGAGAAAGAGAGCAAGTCTTTTATTAGCCAAAATGGAGACATGTCAGCTGGAGTCAATTGCCTACTAAATACAGCTTTTCATTGTACTGATGGATGAAAAACTGGACATGAGCCAACAATGTGCACTCGCAGCCCAGAAACCCAACCATATCCTGGGCTACATCAAAATAAGTGTGGGCAGCAGGTTGACGGAGGTGACTCTGTCCCTCTACTCTGCTCTGGTGAGACCCCATCTGGAGTCCTGTGTCCAGCTCTGGAGTCCTCAGCACAAGAAAGACATGGACCTGTTGGGTTGGGTCCAGAGGATGGCCACAAAAATGATCAGAGGGTTGGAGCACCTCTCCTGTGAAGAAAGGCTGAGAGAGTTGGGGTTGTTCAGCCTGGAGAAGAGAAGGCTCCAGGGAGACCTTATTGCAGCCTCTCAACACTTAAAAGGGACTTACAACAAAGATGGGGACAGACTTTTTAGTAGGTTCTGTAGTGATAGGACAAGGGGTAACGGTTTTAAACTAAAAGAAGGTGGATTCAGACCAGATATAAGGAAGAAATTTTTTACAATGAAAGTGGTGAAACACTGGTCCAGGTTTCCCAGAGAGGTGGTAGATGCCCCATCCCTGGAAACATTCAAGGTCAGGTTGGACGGGGTTTTAAGCAACGTGATCTAGTTGAAGATCTCCCTGCTCATTGCAGGGGGGTTGGACTAGGTGACCTTTAGAAGCAATTTCCAACCCAACCCATTCTATGATTCTATGATTTCCACCTTCCTAGGCAAAATGAAGATATTTTTAAAAACACCATGAATACAAATGTTTCACTCCGGGCTTTAACTGTGACAGTCAGGCCAAAAAACAAAAAGAAGTTTTGCTCAGAAAACATGCAACTCATGCCAGAGCACAAACAATCCATTTATTTCAACAATGCAATTGTTCATTACTAAAAAGCATGTAATTATAACACTGTACAGTCAGTGTTTGCAGCTCCTTTCTCCTGTTTCAGGACAGAAGACATTTATATCACATTGATGTTGAAGACAGTGAATTAGGCACACTGAAAACAAGTGGTTTCACTGCTCTCACAGATTGTGGCTATGTTCCCTCCCTTCTCATTGCTGAAAGTTTATTCTCTAATAAGTAATTCCCAAGACGTCTTGCAATAGGAAGCATTCATGAATGAATGCATTAATAAATGTTTCCTATTGCAGGACCCACTGGGAATTCTTTATAATACTTGTAAGTAGTTTACAGACCTTCATTAGTTACATAAAAAACCCCAAAATTTGCTTTTTCTGAACATACTATTCTGCCCCTTTTCAAAATATCACAGCCGACAACTAAATGCTAGCATGAAACAGACCCAATGACCCTGTATGTACTTACCATGTACCACATGCTTGGCCACTTGGGATCATTGAAATAAGTGGATTGGGTACCACCAGGTTTATAATCCCTCTTTATCCTTCTTTTAACCACCTGCTGTTGTATCCACTCCACCTGCCAACCAGGAAAACATATGGAAAGTGTTAGGGTTCCGTGGAGATTATCAAGAAATGTGTGAAATCTTGGGAAGTTTCCCATTACCATAGTCCAAGACATATTTCATGTTAAAGAGTTCACTTTGGCAATGAGAATGCACAGCTCACCTTGGCATACTGCTCACTCAGGAATACATCCAATTTAGTTAGTGTTACAAATCTCCCTGAACAACTACTTAAATCCACTGCTAGAAGGACTTCATTGGCTATCATCTTTTGAATGCTATTATTTTATTATTTTTCATTATTAGACTAGTCCTTCTTTCAAATTTACAAAACCAGTTACTTTTACAAAATATAACAGTATATTACAATGAGAAATTAATTAAATTTCTGACCGGGTGGGTTTTTTTTTGTTTTGGTTTCTTTTTTTTAATTTTTATTTAAGTCTGTTCCTGAAAACAAAAACATTCAGAAAAATATTCAAAAGTTTTCCTTAACCGATATCTAAATGACCTTCACCACTTGGAGTGAAAAAGCAAAATTAAACTGTATGTTTATCAAAGTGACTCTTCATAAAGATTCTCTCAGCCAGGCTCTGGAACTTTATTTTATATTAAGTTCTCCCCAGGGAGAAACAGCTGGGTACTGAGCAACAGGTCAAATTACAACAACAACCAAAAAAAGAGCTTGAAACAGGAAAATAAATATAAGGGTTAAAAATCTAATTCTGAAAGTTATATTCTTGTCTGTCTGACACCTCTTCAAAGATTCATGATACATCCAGAAAGGGAGACACCAAAAGCGACGTCAACCTTAGAGCAGACAGGAGTCTGCAGTTATTTCTGCATTAGCTATTCTAAATGGGAGCTAGTTTCTATAAATGTAAATAAAATAAACTATCCACAAGTTATATTTACACACATCTAGCTTCCTGACAGCTCATATTTCTGCTGAATTGTTTCATGGGATATAACTACAAAAATTCAATTCACCTCTCTTCAAGCAAGACAGCCATTTCCTACCAGCAGCCAACTCTGCACCTTTTATTTGTGCTGTTTATGAACAACTGTGTATGCACACAAACATGCAAATATATAAAAGAAGTTTGCTTTCAGCTCACGTATTTCTTTGTCACTTGTCAGAGATGGTATTAATGTTTTCCCTCAGCAGGCTAATCTCTCTACTGTGCATCCACAACTCAGCATGATAACCTTAGAAAGACATAGGTCCATTGACATTAACAGACATTTTGCTTGAGATCCATACCATGCCTACCTCTACCACCTCTACCATACCACTCTGGCATCTACTTCTTGGTCAGATGAAAATACAGGAAGACATCCCTGAATTCAGCATGAGAGGATTCCTAGGACATTCCTTACAGAGGCTGGCAAGGCTTCATGGTTTTCTTTATAAAGAAGAAATTAATTTTTCCCCTTCCCAAGAATTAACTTCAGGGTCAAGAGTATTCTTTCAGAGGAGAAATTATGCAGTTTAAGAATACAGACTATCAGCTAGTGTTGACACTGAAATCCATTTCTCTGTTAAATCTTCAAGGAACAAGCACAGATCCCTGTCTGCTTCTAAGAGAACTGAGAAACTTCATAGTGTGCCTTTCTCTCCTGGTTACTGTGCTCCTCTTTCAGCTCAGGCTGAAATCCATATTGGTGGATGCCCTCTCGAGAAGCCGAGAGCTGCCTGCCCCCTTCAGATATTACAGGATCCAGAGGTCCCTTCAGCAGGAGCCGGCAACTAATCAGCCTTAAGCTCCATTTGATGTAATAAAATCTGGAGGCCTGTAAGATGCACAGAACGTATCTGGGCAAAGGCCAAAGGAGGGAGACCTGAATGACGGGAGTTGGACTAGATGATCTCTAGAGGTCCCTTCCAACTCTGAAAATTCTGTGATTCTGTGACTCTGGTAATCACTAAGCCTTATGGCTGCTTTAAAGTGGGATCAACAACTATCTTAACTAGATCTCTCCTCCACAAAAAAGGCTGATTTATAACTGATTTATAATGAATCCTACCTCATTGTCACTTGCTGCTAATACATGCTTTCTTTTCCAGACCCTCACAACAGAAGCTTGTTTTTCTTCACAGTTTCTTTCCTTGCAGGTAGCCCATACCTCCCAACACATCTGAAGCCAACTGAGAGGCATCCATTTGATCTCTGACTCTGCAGCTGCCTGGATTGCCATAGATCATAGACCTCTCTTCTTCTATTACTAGTATTTAGCAACCAACAACAAAAAGGCTTCAACAGGTCTGTATAAGCAACCATGGTTTTCAGGGCTTATATAGATCCACCTTCCAAGCCTTGTTATGAGATTTGGGTCTTGGTGCTAGAAACATTTTCAACTGAGTGAGGGGTCTCAGGCTTGTACGATGCAGGAGTATTTACTGTCATCTTGACTCATCCTTAGCTGCAGGAATTAATCATGAGTACATGACCATGTTGAGAAAGTTGTTTAAGTCAACAAATTTCAACACTGCACAGGCCAAGAGCACACAGAACACACCATGCCATGCATGGTAACTCATTATGAAAACTCATTCATATCTTGAGTCTGCAGGGGAGAGTTACAAATGCCAACTACCAACACAATCTGAGGATCTGATAGTGATGTAAAAGAAAATGAAAATATGATAAGATAGACTCAGCAGAAGAGAATTAAACTTTCTTCCACTGCTGCCTCTGATTTAGATACATGAACATTAATGGAAGAAGGTAGTCACCAACACTTCTGTTCCCTAGAGGAGCTGTAAATTAGAGACCCAGGGCATCTAATTTGGCAGTAAGGACTCCTGTGCATCAAGGCTCCTAAAAGAACTACCATTAGTAACTGTGAGAAGTTTTTGGTAAACATCTTTCTTTTATAAATGGAGCCAGAGGATTGTAAAGTACTCCAGGAGCCTGTGCAACACACAAGTTTAAGCAGAACGTCAACAACCTAATACCATTTCTATATGGATAAATGAAAGTGTTTTTCCTGACAAGACAAATTGCAAAACTCTTTACTATTCACTGTGAAAATACATTGTCTCCATTTATTTACTGCCTATTCAGCTGCAAATATCTGCTGACCATTAAAAAGACTGAAACATAAAGGCAGCATAGTACTTGTGGAGACTGATACGTACATACATCAATGCCTCAAAAAAAACATCCATTAATTCCTTTTCTCTGTTCCCTTTATTCCAGACAACATTATCGAGAACAATTATCAGACAGTTATTTATTCCAAGCAATCATAAACACAGTGTCACTGCACAATTCCAGTTTATTGGAACAATAATTGGACACATAAAAAATTTTGTATATATGTGAGTATTTATGTACATGCATATATTTGTACAAGAGCTTGTATCAACTGAGTTAATCTGCAAGCCTGCAGTATGATAGGTGGTTAGATTTTAGTGAAGTATGGATAAATATTTTTCTGTATCTTATCTACCACCTTTTAACAAAAAAAGTAAGTGACTGTACTTCAGATTATGTATCTGTTTTGGGGCCTTCCCCTATTACATGCTGGATGTCGCCCATAATTCCTATTTCCTCAGCTCCTAGAAAAGTTAGGGAAAAAACATTTCATGTTAATTTTGCAGAGGGGCTGTGCAGCCTGCACGATCAGACACAAAGCCAAAAAAAGAAACTTAACTTATTTTCTTCCCATAAGACCTAATGTATGCATAAAATTACTATAAGTAAAATAACTGCATTTGATTTCATACAAAAACAGAGGGGGTAAATGGCATGTTTGCCTGAGTATGTATATGGGAAGATAGTGCAGGTAGTTCTCTAATGATGGAATGGAATGGAATGGAATGGAATGGAATGGAATGGAAAAGAATAGAATGTTTCAGTTGGAAGGGATGTACAATGATTGTCTAGTCCAACTGCCTGACCACTTCAGGGCTGACCAAAAGTTAAGGCATATTATTAGGGCATTGTCCAAATGCTCCTTAAACACTGACAGCCATGAGCCATTGACCACCTCTCCACGAAGCCTGTTCCAGTGTTTGACCACCCTCTCAGTAAAGAAATGGTTCCTGATGTCCAGTCTAAAGCTCCACTGGTGCAGCTTTGAACCATTCCTGTGCATCCTGTCGCTGGATCCCAGGGAGAAGAGATCAGCACCTCCCTCTCCACTTCCCCTTCTCAGGAAGCTATAGAGAACAATGAGGTCACCCCTCAGCCTCTTCTCCAAACTAGACAAACCTGGTGTAAAACATTAGGGCTTACTTTTTAGTATTACAGATACCTACATCAGTGAAAGGGGGAAGTCAAAATAACCATTCCCAGTCACAATCAGTGACTGTGCACTGCTATGAGGGAGACAGTGCAGTATGCCAGACAGAGTAACCTAAAACACCACAATATGCCTGATCACAGTCCTGATTATAACCTTGTTTAAAATTGTTGCAAGATTTTTAGCAAGCACCTTTTGTTGAGATCTGCTTACTAATTGTCTTTATTCTGAGGATATACTGATACAGCCATGTAGAATATAATTAAAAACATCACAGGAACACAATTTTCTCATCTGAGAAGTCAGTGCCTAAAATTTGGTTTACAGAAAATACCATTGCTATATAAAAAGAAGAGCTTACTCCACTGAACCATAGAGGGTTTGGGGTCTTTCTCTAATAAGTGAACAGAAAAACTTGCCAGTTTAAGTTAAATTGTACAATCACTGGGTTATATTAATGAACACAAGGTCAAGACTCAGCAGTTATTTTAGTATTCTGACATATATTTCCTTTGAGTATTTTATGGGTATTCATCCACACGTCACTGTCAAATGCCTGGTGTATCTTGGATTTGTTTGATTCTGTATGAAAAGAGCTCATTTGTACAAAAATATTTTCTTTTAAAAAGTGTCCACGCTTTCTAACCCAAAGGCCTTGAAGGAAAGTCTCTGGAGTAATTGATTACACAGATTCCCATTTCTTGCCAAAAGGAGACTCCATGCAAACAATGAGGTGCATTTTAACATTTCCATAAAGTCACACTTACTGAGGGGGAACAGTGCGCATTTTCCCATTGACTTCAGCTTTGAAAGTTCCATTTCCTGAATGTCTAGAAATTAAAGCCAAGCCAGATTGGAGACCAAACTATTTTAAAAAAATCACCATTTCCCCACTTCAGCACTCACAGGATTGTTCTGTGCACGATGCAGCTCTTCTTCACAGACCAGCATGGAACGCTGCTATGGCATAAAAGCTGCTCTGAGCTAATTCAAGCATACCACTCTTTTATTCTCTTTAAGTGCTAAAAATTATAATGGAATGTTATCTCTGTGTGAAACAAAGCTACTTTCTACCATTTTCACTCTCAATGATTCAATAGAATTCTTGGGAAAGTAGTCCCATGTAAGTATGATGCAGTAAGACCTCCTGCAGTGTAACAAACTGTGAAAAAAAGAAGTTTTAGAAATGGAAAAAAATTAACATGCTGGAAAAAATAATCCACCAATTTCTCAAAGCAGTGTGATTTTTAAGATACAAACACTAGACACTCTTGTGAAAGTGTACTTTTTCAAATCTATCATGAGAGGGTCTGCTTGAATAAGTATTTTCAAATTGATTAAAAATGTGCCAAGTCCAGTATGTGAAAATGTCATTACTGTAAAGCAGAAGTTACAGGCAAGCTGAAGGGGTAATCCTTTCCATCTTCAGGAAAACATGAATGGGATAAAAAACCCAGCCTAACTCTGAAGTAGGTTAGACATTTCGTACCAGAATTTATGATTTTTGTGTTGCAGAATTAAACATGAAGGTGTGGGTCTTCAGTCTGTGAAGAAGAGTTGCTGAAGGTGCACTCCCAAATGTAATTGTGGCTTTATCCCTTGTACTGTCATCATTCACCTCAATCTGTGCTATGCCTGTAAGAAGAAATTAGAAATTCCTACTCAGATAACAAGAAAGCAGGTGCCGCAGGAACACTATAGATTAAAGAGAAAAAGAGAGAGAAAACTCAGATAGGGGATGTGGAAAGTATCACCAAGCAAGGACTGAATCTGTGTGGAACCAGAATGAATCAGCAAAAGGGGCAACACTCATGTGGAAAGCTGGCACTGGACAGCATTGCAGCATTTTAACTTGGAGTTTGTCTACAGAGGAATTGATCCGGGTGAGCAACCTCCATTGCTGTGGGAACGGTCTCATGCTGCACCTGGCACGCTTCATTCTTCACTTGCCTAAAGACCCTCAACGCTCAAGTACACAGGACTTCTGATACACCCAGCTGGAAAAGGACAGAAGTGAGGCTGGCACTCCCAGAGACAGAACACGAGACTATGCTTGGCCCAGAATAGGCCGTAGGAGAAAAACTGTTCTTATAGTTCGTACTCTAGAGGGAAGGGATGCCATCCAGAGGGACCTTGAGAGGCTAGAGAGGTGGGCACACGCGAACTGCATGAAGATCAACAAGGCCACGTGTAACGTCCTGCACCTGGGTCAGTACAATCCCAAACATGGATACAGGCTGGGCAATGAGTGGATTCAGAGCAGTCCTGTGGAGAAGGACTTAGAATCATAGAATCATTTATGTTGGAAAAGACCTTTAAGATCGAGTCCAACTGTCAACCTAGCACTGCCAAGTCCACCACTAAACCATGTCCCTAAGTGCCACATCTATATGTCTTTTAAATACCTCCAGGGATGGTGATTCAACCACTTCCCTGGGCAGCCTGTTCCAACACTTGATAGCTCTTTCTGTGAAGAAACTTTTCCTAATATCCAACTTTTCCTAATATCCAATCTAAACCACCCCAGGCAAAACTTGAGGCTGTTTCCTCTTGTTCTACCACCCACCTCACTACAACCTCCTTTCGGGTAGTTGTAGAGAGCTATGAGGTCTCCCCTCAGTCTCCTTTTCTCCAGGGTAAACAACCCCAGTACCCTCAGCCGCTCCTCATAAGACTTGTGTTCCAGACCCTTCACCAGCTTTGTGGCCCTTCACTGAACACACTCCAGCACCTCAATGTCTTTCTTGGAGTGACGGCCCCAAAACTGAACACAGTATTTGAGGTGGGGCTTTACCAGTGTCAAGTACAGGGGGACAATCACTTCCCTGGTCCTGCTGGCCACAGTATTTCTGATACAAACCAGGATGCTATTGGCCTTCTTGGCCACCTCGGCACACTGCTGGCTCATATTCAGGTGGCTCTTGACCAACACCCCCAGGTCCTTTTCCACTGGGCAGCTTTCCAGCCACTCGGCCCCAAACTGGTAGCGCTGCACAGGGTTACTGTGACCCAAGTGCAGGACCCGGCACTTGGCCTTGTTGAACCTCATACCATTGGCCTCGGCCCATTGATCCAGCCTGTCCAAATCCCTCTCTAGAGCCGTCCTACCCTCAAGCAGATCAACACTCCCGCCCACCTTAGCGTTGTCTGCAAACTTACTGAGGGTGCACTCGATCCCCTCATCCAGATCACTGATAAGGATATTAAACAGAACTGGCCCCAGTACTGAGCCCTGAGGACATCGCTTGGGACCAGCTGTCAACTGGATTTAACTCCACTCACAACCGCTCCTTGGGCCTGTACATCTAGCCAGTTTTTACCCAGCAAAGAGTACGCCCGTCCAAGCTGTGAGCAGCCAGTTTCTCCTGCAGAATGCTGTGGGAAACTGTGTCAAAGGCTTTACTAAAGTCCATGTAAACAACATCCACAGCATTTCCCTCATCCACTAAGTGGGTCACTTTGTCATAGAAGGAGATGAGGTTAGTGAAGCAGAACCTGCCTTTCATAAACCCATGCTGACTGGGCCTGATCACCTGGTTGTTCTGTACGTGCCCCGTGATGGCACGCAAGATGATCTGCTCCATAACCTTCCCAAATCACCAAGGTCAGACTGACAGGCCTGTAGTTCCCCAGATCCTCCTTGCGGCCCTTCTTGTGGATGGGTGTCACATTTGCTAACCTCCAGTCAACTGGGACCTCCCCGGTTAGGCAGGACTGCTGAGAGATGATGGCTTCCGTCAGCTTCCTCAGTACCCTTGGGTGGATCCCATCTGGCCCCATAGCCTTGTGTGTGTCTAAGTGGTGTAGCAGGTTGCTAACCATTTCCCGTTGGATTATGGGGGCTTCATTCTGCTCCCCATCCCTGTCTTCCAGCTCAGGGGTCTGGGTACCCTGAGAACAACTGGTCTTACTATTAAAGACTGAGCCAAAGAAGGCATTAAGGTACTATGCGTCCTAAAGGGATGCACCCACGAGTGCTGAGGGAGCTGGCAGATGTTATTGTGAAGACACTCTCCATCATCTTTGAAAGGTCATGGAGAACAGGAGTGGTGCCTGAGGAATGGAGGAAAGCTAATGTCATGCCAGTCTTCAAAAAGGGCAAGGAGGACCCAGGAAACTACAGGCCAGCCAGCCCTACCTCCATCCATGGAAAGGTGATGGAACAGCTCATCCTGGATGTCATCTCTAAGCACGTGGAGGAAAAGAAGGTTATCAAGAGTGGTCAGCATGGATCCACCAAGGTGAAATCATGTTTGACCAATCATCAGCCTTCTATGATGGAATACCTGGCTGGGTGGATCAGGGGAGAGCAGTGGACGTTGTCTACCTTGACTTCAGCAAGGCTTTTGACACAGTGTCCCTTAACATCCTCCTAGGTAAGCTTAGGAAGTGTGAGTTAGATGAATGGACAGTGAGGTGGATTGAGAATTGGCTGAATGGCAGAGCTCAGAGGGTTGTCATCAGCAGCGCAGAGTCTAGTTGGAGGCCTGTAGTTAGTGGTGTTCTCCACAGGTCTGTACTGGGTCTGGTCTTGTTCAACATATTCATCAGTGACCTGGATGAAGGGACAGAGTACACCCTCAGCAAGTTTGCTGATGATACAAAACTGGGAGGGGTGGCTGACACACCAGAAGGCTGTGCTGCCATACAGCAAGACCTGGACAGGCTAGAGAGTTGGGCGGAGAGGAACGTAATGAAATCCAACAAGGGCAAGTGTAGGGTCCTGCACTTGGGGAAGAATAACCCCATACACCAGTACAGGTTAGGGCCTCACCTGCTGGAAAGCAGCTCTGCAGAGAGGGACTGGGGAGTCCTGGTGGACAACAAGTTGATGATGAGGCAGCAATATGCCCTTGTGGCCAAGGCGGCCAATGGTCTCCTGGGGTGCCTTAAAGAGCGTGGCCAGCAGGTTGAGGGAGGTCCCCCTCTATTCTGCCCTGGTGAGGCTGCATCTGGAGTACTGTGTCCAGTTCTGGGCCTCACAGTTCAAGAAGGCAGGGAACCACTGGAGAGAGTCCAGAGGAGGGCTACAAAGGTGATCAAGGGAATGGAGCACCTCTTTTATGAGGAAAGGCTGAGAGACCTGGTTTGTTTAGCCTGGAGAAGACTGAGAGGGGATCTTATCTATGCTCCTATCTAAAGGGTGGGTGTGAAGATGGGGTCTGACTCTTTTCCGTGGTGCCCAGTGACAGGACGAGGGGCAATAGGCACAAGCTGGAACACAGGAAATTCCATCTCAACATGAGGAAAAACTTCTTTACTTTGAGGGTGACAGAGCACTGCTACAGGCTTCCCGGAGAGGTTGTGGAGTCTCCTTCTCTGGAGATATTCAAAACCTGCCTGGATGTATTCCTGTCCAGCCTGCTCTAGGTGAACCTGCTCTGGCGGGGGGTTGGACTACATGATCTCTGAAGGTCCCTTCCAACCCCTACCATTCTGTGATTCTGTGATTAAGTACCTCAGCCTTTTCCTCATCCTTTGTCACAATGTTTCCCCCTGCATCCAATACTCCCCAGTACTTGAGGTTATTGGTGGATACAAAACTTAACATGAGCTGGCAATGTGTGCAGGTGGCCCAGAAAGCCTACCACATCCTGAGCTGCATCAAAAGAAGCATGGTCAGCAGGTCAAGGGAGGTGATTCTATCCCTCTATTCCACTCTCGTGAGACCCCACCTGGAGTACTGTGTCCAGCTCTGGGGCCCCCAAAATAAGAATGACAGGGACCTGCTAAAGTCGGTCCAGAGGAGGCCCATGAAGGTGATCAGGGGGCTGGAGCACTTCCCCTAGAAGGACAGGCTGAGACAGTTGGGGTTGTTTAGCCTGGAGAAGAGAAGGCTCTGGGGAAACCTTATAGCAGCCTTCCAGTACTTAAAGGGGGCCTACAGGAAAGATGGGGAGGAACTCTTTGTCAGGAAGGGTAGTGATAGGATGAGGGGTAACAGTTTTAAAGTGAAAGAGTGTAGATTTAGATTAGATATTAGGAAGAAAGTCTTTACTGTGTGCGTGGCAAGACACTAGAACAGGTTGCCCAGAGAAGTTGTGGATGACCCCTCCCTGGAAGTGTTCAAGGCCAGGCTGGATGAGGCTTAGAGCCACCTGATGTAGTGGAAGGTGTCCCTGCCCATGGCAGGGGGGGTGGAACTAGATGATCTTTAAGGTCTCTTCCAGCCCAAATGATTCTATGATTCTAAGATTCTAACAAAACCAGTATGTACCTTAGTTGTCACATCATGAAATTTTCTGTGACATATAATTTGACAACACTCTCTTTTTGCATTTCGCACTGTAATGAAAACAAAGAGGTAATAAATTTAGGATTAAAGTGTGTAGGAGGATATACCAATATCCAAGAGCCATATCCTGGTTACTAAACAACTGAGACCAAAGCCATTACTCAGGAATGCAGGAGGGGTGATTAAGACTGTTGGCACACCTCCTGCCATCCATGTGTAGAGTCACAAAAGTGAGACCCTCAAAAGTTGGACTATTCAGCTTAAGAAGAATTTTGTGGGTTTTTTAAAATTATGATTAAACACCAGGCTACTTTCCTAATCCATCAGTATTCTCTGACTAGCAGTAGCAGCAGCCAGTTTGCACCATAAAAATAGACGAAGACAGTTGGGTAAAGTAGCTGTTGACATAGGTCAAGAGCATGGAAAATTATTGCAGATACCATTTTACAAACTGTAGGGGTCTAAAGTTGGATAAAAAGTCAATGAATCCAGCAGCGCTAAGTGATGCATTCTTGCTGATTGACAAAGTGCTTCTTCACCAAGGGTCAATGACAATCCACAATCAAAGCAGTTGTCATAATTATGCTACACATTCTGAAAAAAGCAAGATAAAAAAAGAAACAGATGTTAGGACAGGCTGGGGAGAGAAAAGAAAAGCAGAGGAGGAAAGAAGGCAGCAAAGAATGCTTGAAATTACCACTTAAGCCCAAAGAAACACATCTTGCACAACAGCAGGGCAAGCTACCGCAGTCTCACCCGTGGAACAAAGCTGAAATTCAATGCACATTTTTCCACCTCATAGCCACAGAAAAGCCAGTCAGTCCTGATATGAATTAAGTGGTTTCCACTTATTTTGCTACACACAAGTAATCCATTGTAGCAGTATAGCTATACTTCCACATCCATGAGGTACAATGATCTACAGCTGTGCACTTTAACATATCTGGAACACCCTTTGCCTTGCCTCTGCAGACTTCCCACCCCCAGAGCTCAAAGCTCTTCACAAATATCAATATGTATCGGCCTACAACTGTGCGTGGCAGCAAAGCCTTCTTCCTGCTTTAGAAGCAAGGCAAGACTGCAGAGGAATAAGTGGGGAAGAGAAAAGGGCCCAGCCCCGCTACTGGTGGAGATGCACAGTCTCTGCCTCAAGTCTACTGGGAAGGACAAGCATCACACTGAAATTCTGGAGAAGCTCAGCGTGTCTGCTGCTGGCCATGACTCTTGTCCCACTGGAAAAGCAGGGAACAATGAAAGGCAAAAAGACCCACATTTTCTTTCCTTGGGGAAGTCTCAGCCGCTTTTCTACTCATAGGTGTGACTGTAGCAACTGCTGAGTGAACGTGGCCACAGCCTTGCCCAGCCTCCCCTCTTGTGCACTGTACCACAGCAGACCACAGAGCAGTTCAAAATTACAGGATGAAAATCACACAGCAGCTTTGTGGCAGAGCTGAGAACAAGTTCCAGGGAGCTTGGGCTCCTGCCTGTTGGCTTCCAGCAGCACCAACCCCAGCTGTTGTAGGCAAAGCGTGTCTCAAGCAGTTGGGGATTTTTCCTCAGATCTGAAGTGCCCTAATCAGCTCAGATGCTCTGGTTCAGTTTCTAAAATAACTCAGACTTGGAAAATTGAGGAAAAAATCTTTACTGCACCAGCTGAAAAGCAACTCTTATGTTTATACAAGGTACTTTATCATTTATAGCCACAGGTCATACAACTCACCTTGTAACAACTCAGGAGCTACAAGGCACTACAATTTAAAAAAAAAAGACCTCTAATTGATATGTCTGCTTGGTACAGTACCTAAAGCTCTGCTTACACCATTACACACAATGCTAGTATATCTAGTCTTGGGACAGTATAATCATCTAGAATTTCAATACACCATGAGGATTAGTATTAAAATCACTCTGAACACAAACTGATTTGTCATAACTCCATCTAACTTAGGCCTAAACTTGCACCTTCTTAATAAACTGTAAGGCTTATGCTGAATCCCGTATCCACTAGGGAGTAAAACTTTAAGCTCTCTAAACTTAATTAGCTTTGGAGTCTAACATCTGGCAGTTGAAATATCATGTGTTTTATGTTTATATTACTGTAGCAATGATGATATATATAAAAAAATACTGTAGAAATTTCTGATGGATTTTTTTCTTTCCTTAGGTTAGTCCTGCAGTTCATGTCATAAATCATTTAAATCCTTCAGACATCTGCACGTGCTAATGTAAGATGGCCCTAAATCATTTACTAAACGACTTCTTAGGAAGATAAATGTCTCCCATGGGGTCAAATTGAAATGTCAAAAATACCAGTGTAATTCCAAAGGTGTTGATTCAGTCAGGGGTTTGCCATGGCTTCTCTTGCCATAGATATCCACAGCAGTTCAGCAAATCCAGTGAGAATTAATGAGACTGCAAAAGTATTCCATAATTAAGTGATATATAATATCCAACAGTGGTATACTAGTCTTCCCAAAGCAAATACTTCTCCCAAGTAGTCTCTTCACCAACCAAAAACCTCTTGAAATTGTCCTCATACAATATTGTTGCTCTCTACAAAGGAAGAAACTATCACCTACTACTCAGTGTAGTTCCAGAACTTTTGCTTAATGATGCTTTGCCAACAAGGAAATTTTTGACATAAATCCACCATGGAAAAATTCAGCCACAAAGCATACATTAAATATCAAATCAAGCAGTTTTCTGATCAGAGTACTTTAAACCACAGGAAAAGTTGGTCCCGTTTGGGTTTTTTTGATTGTGCCTGTATAAAAACTGTTTAGTATATTCCTAATCATAAGAAAAGGATCTATTATTTTTTTTCTAAACCTACTCTTTTTATATCATATACTTAGAAGTAGGTATTTAAAATTCAGAATTGAGCCAAAAGTACTTGTATCAAGCTTCAGTTTTAGAGTTTTGAAATATTAAAAATAATTGGATTTTGCTTTTGATGGAATTATCAGTGGCATATTTTACACCACCCCATTTCACCAGTTACTTGGCATTTCGGATGTCTTTGTAGCACAACTTGATAAATACTCCTACTTCTTTCATGGCCGGCATGTTTGTCTCTGATCTATCACTTCAAATCAAGAGAGGGGAATTGTTAGCATTACCTCCTCCGGTACAAGCTACAGTGAAGAAAAAACAAAACAAAACAACCCCCCCAAAAAAACAGAAAAGGGAAATATTCTGTGTCCTTTTAAGTCATTGCTGGCTTAATCTCTCTTTTTCTCAGCCTGTGACCCAAGCTCCAGCATACCTCTTTCTGTCCTGAACTCCGGTCTTGCAGCTGTCAGTGAAGTCTGCTGCTATTAAAATATTGATTGCTGCAGCTCTTAAACATCAGTATGATCACCATCTGAAATAATCTGCAAAGAGCTACCTGTGAAAGACACATACAGCCAGCCTGAGGAAACATTGTAGTCCACCCCCAGGCAAATGAAAAGGGACTGAAGTTTCTCTTCCTACATTCAGTAGGCTGAAGAAAAGCAAATGTTTTTGCAACTGAAGTACTATTCCCACACCTCACAAATTGCTGACAGTGCTTCCAGTGAGGCGGTATCTCTCAATTTCTGCAAGTCAGACCACATGAAAGCTGAAGTGATGCTTGATTAATGAACCTGCTGGTTACTGCTTTTATTTATTTTAAAGCCCTGGCTGAAACAAGGGCAACATCTCAGCTTTGCAGCTCCTGGATGGTCCCTGCGCACATTCTGACATTAGAAAGTTGCCAAGAACAGTAACTTAGTTATGGGTTCATTTCTCTGTGCTCATAATTCACAACAGTCATCATATTACAAATTGAGAAAAAGAAAATAAAGAGCTTTATTTCCATGGCTATCATTTATGGTATAGACTTTTCAATAGCATATACTAAAGCTTTTCAGTCTTCAATCAGACCACTTATACGAGGTTGCAGTGTGGTCTCTACAGTCTTGCCAAAATTTCTGTTATCTATGTTTATGTCATTCGATAGCAATCTTTATGAGCTATTTCTACTTTGTCCTTTGTTGGGATAAAAGGACTTTAAAATGGCCTAATACAAATGTGAGTCTTTATGTGATTACTGGCTATGAATACTCTCTGTACCAATAAAACCTTTTTGCTTCTGACCAAGACAATCTTCAAATATGTAAACATGTATCTTCTGAAGTATACAAACATAAGCTTTGTTTGATATAATCTGGGATGTGCTACAGAAGTTGTCTGCTCTTGTCGGGGAAGACATTTCAGGAGCTTCAAAAACTATAATGGGTTTCATAAACTTTCTTATTAGTACTATTACTGTATCTCTATGATCCGTCCAGTTCCTTTATCTGCTCATAGGAAGGACTGAAAGACAAAACTGGACTCTGGTGGATTAACAACACATATATTATCATCAGACAACAGCTTAAAGCCACCTGACTGCATTTCCATTATTTGCCAGGACATTATAAAAGCCAAAAGAGATGGTAAGAAATCTCAGTTTCTCACAAAGATGACAGTATAAGTTACCTAAATGCCTTCTTCAGACCACCTCAACAAAGCGTATTTGGGCTCATAACACGACAAACAAGTTTACCATACATCTGCACAGAGCAAATCTCACCGCTAGCTTCCTGCATCAAAGGCAATGGAAGCGTGTTGACACAGCAAAGACTCAGGAAAGAAGCCCAAAAATGATGAAACGAAGAGAAAAACAGATCCACAAGGAAGTTGTTCTGGGAGGCGTTCCTAGCTGAGGAAAGGGAAGGATACGAGCATTTAGGTCACAGTGTCTGAACACATATGCTGGTCATCAAACTGCCATAGACGAGTATTCTTCAAACTCACAGACAGCTATAGCAATGTGAAATGGCTAGAAGTATAAGCTAGATAACCTCAGATAAAGCAAAAAAAGAACATATTAAAACCTTCTGGAAACTCTCCATTGCTGGCAGTCTTTTAATTAAATTGGAAAATTTCTAAAAGCTATGCTCTGCTTCAAATAGAAATTCATTCTGGTGAGCCTTATGACATCCGGTCAAAGATGGTTTGACTGGAAGACCACAATGTTTCCTTTTGGTCTTACATACTCTGAGTCTATTGGCAACCCTATTTTGGAGAAATAGTTTCTTAGGAACACCCTGGAAAACAGAAAACTGTTTAGAATTCAAAAATTCTGGTTTTATTATACAATCACACAAAGTTGTTATAACAGCTACTGATGAAACAGTGGATTGGGTCTCAGTTTGGTAAACATACTTAAAAAGAAATTTTAAATTTGGATCCTTTACAAAAGCAAAGATAAACCGGTATTCTGGTGTTTATATTTATTTAGAACTTCAGCGTCAATGGAAGTGACAGTGTTTGCTCCCCCTCAAAAAAGGGGAAAAATAATGTCAAACAATAATCTAGGTTAAACACAGCTTATGTAAACAACAGTCAACACACCAATGGATATGACTGCTTTAAGTGGATTATATGGAAAGGATTTAGAATGAGCATTTTATTTTACTAAAATGTTGTTTGGATTCATAAAATGTTCTGTGTGACACCGAGAGAAATAAAATTCTACAGAATAAAATACACAGGACTTGCAGGGCATTTGCCATTTGCAGAAGTTTTTATTCAACTGTCAGCATTGCTCCCGTTTCACAGGTAGGGAGTCAGAAGCACGAAGGAGCGAAGGTCGCACGACGAAGGCCACACACATTCAAGCAGCACAGCTGTGAACAGGACATAGCTGTTTGGCACCTCCTCTGAGCCCTTAAAACTTGTAGCTCACGGGATGGTGAGCATCTGCTACAGTGAAACAGATCAGCCAAGGAAAATGAGCGGCTTTCCAGTGACATTGACTTCTTAAAATTATCTTAAAAGAAAGGAGGTTGTGATGCACAAAAAGTTAGGCAGGGGGGAGACTCTTTTGCTTTGTTTTGGGGATGTCTTTCCAGCACCCTGACCCTGCCTTTAATTACCTGTTAATAATGCTAGATATGAGAAATTATCTATGTGTATTATGATTTCTTGCTGTTCACCATTTAGATTAGCTGGATGAGATAACAACCACTGGGATTAACCATGGTTTTTGTGCCTGTCAGAAGCAGGCAGGCAGATGCATAAAAACATTGACACATTACATCAGGAACATATATTGCTGCCAGAAAGCTTTTCAAATGCAAGGGGGGGGGGGAAGACCGACCTTTAATCTATTTTTCTATGAATATCCTGCACTATAACCAATATCATCAGCATCAGATGAAGCTGGATCCCCTCAGGAAATGGTGCGTAGAAGCTGTTCTGTCACATTCCTAGACAGTCTGCTCTGAGATGCTCCTTTTCAAAATGTGTTTTCTTTCAATCTCTCTGTCCATCTCTCCTAATATCTTGGCACTTGGCCCTGCAGGATCAGCTTCTTCCAGAATGGTGCATCTTTTCCTGGTTCAAAACTAGGATCTCTCCACTTCCTCCTCTTCTGACTCTTTCTGATATCCAGCAATTTTACAGCCCAGCAGCCAAAACAGCAATTTGCTACTTCTCTGCCACTAGCAATGCAAACAGCAAAAGCACGCTCATGAGACCATCGCAGTTGTCAGAGCTGCTGTCTTCCCTGGCAAGCTCTTAGAACACAGATTAGAAATGAAAGGACTAATTCTCCTTACCTTTTTTTAAACATTTAGTTGCACTATCATTTTTCACCTATGAACCCACTTTGCTGCTAAAAAACACAGGAACATGTACTGCTTTACTGGAACTGTAAAGAAACTCAAATGTTATTAGCACGTACTAGCATCCATGGATGAAGGATTGCCAAGCAGTTTTCTTTATAACCCTCTGCTTTTACATGTTTATAACTGCTACGATTAAATAGTCATCTTATGGGTTTAAATTTCCCACACATAGATTTACCTAAAGTGCTTTTGTCATCATTAAGGCCAAGCAAAATCCTTTAGCAGTTCCTGAATTGTGAAAGGAATGTAACACCCTTTTCCTTTTTAGGCTGCAAACGGATTTTCTTGGGTTTTCTTAATGCAGCATTTGCACTTACAAAATAAAGCTCCACAAGCCTGTGTGATCTGGCTGCATATGCATTGTATGTCCCCCATTAATGATCTCGCTTTGAATGACGATGAGCATTTCCAGCTTGCATGGGGAGAGCCAACCAGGCAGATGTGCCGTTAAGCAACAAAGCAACAGCCACGTGTTCAGAAATCCTGACAGAGAGGTGCTGAGAAAATCTTATCCCCAGAAAGGAGCGATTTTAGAAAGCATTTTGATAACTCAAGGTACGCAAGATGAACCCAATGATGCCTAATTAAATCAGCTACGCAGCATGCTGCATCTACTTTTTACGCTCTCGGCAACAGTGCCTGAGACCTCTACTAGTCCCTGCTCAAATCAGTTGCCCACTGAAGACTGCCATAGCATGTTGCACCATGCTGGAGTGTGTGCTGCCCAAATCATTTCTCCAACCTTTCCCCCCATGGTTGCGATGCTGAACTGTCCTCTGATGAAGCAATGGATGGACAGAGGTTTTTTCCTCCTTGTTTTTGTTATTGCATTAATGTACAGCCAACTTTGCAGTTATGATATCCTAAAATGTTCCAATACCTGTAGAATATAGGGTAGGAACCAAAATAAGTATTTACAACTAATCACCTATATCCTAACTACTTTTATTTTCTAAAATAAGGTGACAAATGCTAAAACCAATGTTAAATTTGCAGTTAGGTCTAGTAAGACCTTTTTCTGATTTTACCCATTGCTGGGATTAGCACTGCAGCTCCAGCAGAAATTTGTCTGCACAAGAAAGTCGCGACCACTATCACATATGAACAGGTTAGATTTGGCTTTAAGATACATAAATATAATTTTTTGTTGAAGTTCCACTACTGACAGTGAAGGGAAAACATGTACAAAACTCTTTTCCTTAACTTGTCCTCAAATTCAAGAAATTTAAGAGGTATGTTACATTTTGAATCTTAAATCTTAAATCTTAAATTATTAATGTACCATGTAACATTCACTTTCAGAAATATTTGTTCCCTATACAGCAAAAGTATCCCCTGAAGGGAGTTTTCCTCTCCATCACTCCTAAAAAACATTTCTATGTATTTTTGAAGGTTCCTAGACAAATTTCTGTAACAAGACCTAGACTACAGTCACAAATATCACCACTGATCCTAACTTTTGCTTGGCATGTTTACTGGAAAGAGAATGCGTTTTAACAGCAGAACACACACTATGAAGCAAAAGCCAAGGAGTCCCATTGGCACAAGCCCCGAATTCACCAAGTGCAGAGAGGTCAAAGAACATGATTTCTCAAATGAAAAATCCTCTGTGTTTTCAAACAGCTCCAAGCTAAAATCCAGGTACAATCCGGCTAATTTTTTAAAGTCTTTAGGACTTATTATGTTCAAGACACATATTCTGCAAAATTCAGAATGGGTTACTTCTTTTTCTATTTTTGTACCTTGATAGAATGAGTGTCTTGCAAAGCCCCAGGACACTGCATATGTGTAGAGTCTTTTGCTTTTCCCTCTCCAAAACCAGAAGGCTTCAAATACATCAAACTCAAGAGATCGATGAAATCTGCCTCATTTTGAATATTCTTGTCTCAGAAGATTTTAGCTACTTCTCTGAGAGATGGCTGAGTCCTCGCCTGCCTCTTTAAGAGTTAGCCAACACTTTTCTCATTGACTATGAGGTCCAGAGACCATAACAGCAGCTCTACTGCAATTCATATAAACTGTTGAGTGCTGGAATGGGATATTTGACAGCTGGTCTAACACTGGGTTTCTGTGATGTTGCGATAACTTGATAAAAAGGGTGGGGTCCTGAGGTTTTTTGCAGCACACTACTGGTCAAAATCTTGACCCAACCCCTTGCCATCCTGTGGTCTTTCAATTTCCCTGCCCATTACTAGCTTAAGAAAATAATGATATGAAAATAGCAAGAGAATGCAATCCTGCTGAATAATGTTTTTTTCATTCCTCAAACATTTGCTACACTAATTAGGAAGTGAGCCAGTTAAAACCTCTTGACTAATCTCCAATTCTTGCCCAAAAGTTAACAGTGAGATTGTCATTGCCAAGGAGTTCTGTAAAATGACCTGGCAACCAGAAAATTGGAATGTTCTGAAATCTAATATTTCTTTTTAATGCACATGCAATTAGCGATATTGAGGGAACAACAATCCTTTGAGGCAGGTGCTAACAACTGGGATAATCATGATGAAAAAGAAATGTAAGTGTGGGTAACCAAACACAATAATTTATTTCAAGAAACACTTCCATACTCCTCAACAGTGGATATTTTTCTTTTCTAAAATTATATTACACTGAATTCATTCTGGCCATTTTTCTGTTTTTAGTAGAAAACATCAAAAGGTCATTCCACTAGGAAGCTTCAGTGATTATTTTTTGAGGGTTTCTTTAAGTACTAATAGAAGAAGTCAGTTATCTCATTAATATAGTAATAGAATTAAACATTAACAAAGCTTTTGTTCTTCACAAATAAACCTCAGTCCCACTAGTGTTGCAATCAACTTCATTAAATATTTCTATCTATTGTAGATAAATGAAGACAAATTACCATTACATGACAAAATTTTCTGACTGAAGAACCGTTATGTCCTGTTACAACAGCACTGGGCTTGGCCAGTGCAGTACAAGGGGAAGGCCACGTATATTCACGTGATACTGTCTGAACAAGCTCTGGATTAAGCTTTTCGTCTTTAGGTTACAGTCACCCAAGGTTCACCTTTGAGCTGGTTTTGTACCATCCACAGACCAAATGCTGTTCCACACTCCAAAAAGGAGCACCAAATTTTAGGTTGCTATTCCTCAGAACGATTAGACATTTCACCTTAAATTCTCAAGTGTTTCAGATATCGGGTTGGTGCAAACGAGGGAGAAACCTGCTGCAAAACGCAGCTGCAATTCCACTCCATTACTGCTCTGCTCACTGGGGTTTATCGCTGTGGTTTTCCTCCAGCTCTAGGTGTATTGTGAACTGCAGTCTAGTCCATACTGGGTCACAAATTAAAATAAGTCTGATGCAGCCTCAGCATGATAAAATTCTTCGTGATTCCTGCTGAAGCAGCACAGACTTCCCAGGGATTTTGCTGATGGGGAGTGTAGTTTAAGCTAAAACTAATATGCCAGGCACCCCTGTAAGTACAGATTTCAATCACCATTAAGCAAACAAGTTAGCAACCAACTTGTCCAAACTTTACAACATGACAAGTGGTTATAACAACACTAATTACAGCAGGATCTAATGCAGTTCTTTGTCAGTGAACAGCAACTTCGTATCTCAAAAAGCCCTGAAAAAAGATCCAAGTTGTAGGACTATTTGCTCATGTTTACATGAAACTTTTTAATACTCTGGAGGCAGGTGCTAAAGGGAGATGTTGCTATGCCCTCTCACACATTGTGATTCAGTTCATGTTCTAACTCACCCAGCAACAGGCCCCTTGGAAACAGCAAGTCTGATTCTTGATTTTGACTAAGCTAAAGATGGAAGGATTGCTCATGTAAAAGTTTTTTGAGGCAATTAAATAAGGGGTCCACAGTGGTAAATACTGTATTACTTAACAACTAACTAAAACCTTCAGTCAAACTCTGAACATGGAAAACAGCAAGTCAGTTCCTATTATTTTGCTACCAAGTAGAGTGGTATCAATTCTTTGTCCTCTGAGTGCTTGTACACCTTATGGCTACCCAGTCAGACATCAGTAACTCACCTGGTCTCAGTGTTTAACTGTTGTGTTATTCTATTTGGCTAAGAAATTCTTTTTGTTCACTAATGAGGTTTATCAACTTAACACTTAGCATCGCCAATATGAAAAAACCTTACCCATAACAACATTCTCATCTGAATTTCTCTAAGCTCCAAGTCCACGATGCTGGCTTTTAAAAGTCCAGGGTTTTAATACTGTAATAACATTCTTCATTCCTGCTGAATTTTGTGCCCTCTACATTAAATCCAAATTGTTCGAAGCTTTATTTTCTTCTTACTCAACCTCACACTGCAATCTTGGGACATTTAAGTTCATAAATAATCTGAAAACACAACTTGACAACGATCTCATTAGCACTGAAAATTTTAACCTTCCTCTCTATTTGCAGTGAACACCGATCCAGAGCGATCGAATGTATGTCTCCCAAAGGCACACTCCACAGGTAGTGGCATACTCCTTGCCAAAGCAAGACCATCACCTTGCGGTAAAATCCATGTCTTCCCCGACTCTTTAGACAGCTATCTCCCATATCAACCCGGGATATTATTTAGCAATACGAACTGGTGTAACTACATAGCAACATGATGAAACATTTAACCATGGCTGCTACAGTTCTGCTCCCTTCTGCCCTCTCATGAACATCCACAATGCCCTACCAGTAATAAGGGCAGGACTCTGGCATTACTTTCCTGTCCTCTGAAGGCAGCCCAGATCATGGGGTGTTGTCTCATCAAATATATGCTTCCCAGCATTTTACATGCTGCTACCACCAGTTAGTTCTGTTCAGCTTATGGCAAAGGGAAGAACCCCCCCACCCCCCACAGTACTAACATTTTTTTATCATCAGTTCATACAGATCTGCTCTGTCTGTGGTTAGGTCAGGCTGGGTAAAATGTAACTGTATGGAGTAATGTTTCCCCAGGTATTCTGATCCTGGAGCAGAGGTGACAAAGGCATGACACTTTTGCTCAAGCAGGGTATCTTGCTGAAACTAGGTAGTTTTACTTCTTATTTCAGTGGAAGTGAGACTGGAAACCTTTCCATTTCTAAAAGATGAGTGAACCTGACCCATGAACCAGGAGTTCAAACCCCAAATAAACATACCTGAAATTAATTAAAATTAAAAAAAGATGAGATGTCATCTTAGTTGAGATCAACAAACACCAATGCTGTAAAATTTTTTCCCCATTAGTAAATGCGACACTTTACAGGAACACGAATTATTAATTTTACATTTTTGAGCATTGCTGTGGGCCACATGTCTTTTTCAGATCTCCATTGTGATGCAAAGTACTGGGGACCTCATAAGCAAAATGGAACAAACTTTAGTTCGTATGTACATCGATTTGAATATATTATCAATCTTAAAGCTGCCTTTTATTACCTTAAGAATTGTGTTCTTCTAGGATTGTTACTGTGCCATTTATGCTACTTGATCCTGTGGGATATTTTTTACCATATGAGTCACAAATTTCATTATCACAGCCCTTCACTACAAACTCTTCATCTCACGTAACAGTTCAGTATAAAAAGACAGCCTTCTCATCAATACTGTCCATTTAACTTCTATGTATTATTGTCACGCGTAGGCGCTTCAACTCTGACATTTCATTGGAAATGCAATCTCTTCAGTGATAGAAAAGCTCCACCTGATTTTCCTACTGCTTTGTATTGAGGTAAAGTCTGACTTACAGACTGAGGTTGCAATCATTCTTTGCAATTTTTTCCACTTTGTAACTCTTCATTTTACCACTGCAGCAAAGCCAGAAGCACACCACAGCTCTTTATTCCCACTCCTGGAAGTGCTGTAATAGTCTGATTTCAATAGAGGGCCTACCAGCAATAAACTCAACTATTTAATAGTTGAATTAGAGCTTCATGAAACCTTTCAGCTATGGACTGATTCTGT
Source organism: Anarhynchus alexandrinus (assembly GCA_008711295.1). NCBI lineage: Eukaryota > Metazoa > Chordata > Aves > Charadriiformes > Charadriidae > Anarhynchus > Anarhynchus alexandrinus. Next base: position 430,559 of record VUYV01000029.1, read on the forward strand.
CCATCTTCCCACTTCCTTTTCACTCCTGCTCCCATTGTTTCATGCGTTGTAGCGTCACCAAAATAACTTTACTGAGCAAACTCTATGGAGCTAAAAAAGGCCCTTTCATTGACCCCTGGCAAAGGCCAACCACAAGCAGCATATCAGCTGGAGAAACCGGAAACCTCTGTAATAGATTTCATTCAACACTTAGCTTTGATGCATAGCCGTAATCTCTGCTTTCAATCCACAAACTTCTCTCACTTCTTTGTTTTTCTATCAACACATACGAAACACCACGTAACTATACACAAGCCTAGAAAAGATGTTGTAGACAAAGCTATGTTTCAAATTTTCTACATGACAATCTATGTTAGGGACATTAAAGCCTTGTTTGGGCATCTCTGTCTATAACTGCTTAATCCATTTCATCTCTAAATGACAACACATAGCATTGCTAGGCAAGGATGTGGATGATAATGGACAAAATTGTGTTACGCTGCATATCCTTTATCTTTTCATCTAAATACAAAATAATGTTTGGTTCATGCCGAGAAAATTGTCAAAATGTGTAATCCACATGTCTTCAGTTTATGTTCCCTGTTGGATCTATTCATATTGTTTATAACAGTGTCAAGAGGCTTTTCCAGAAGAACAAATCAAGCCAAATATCTTCAAAGCAATTTATTAATTGAAATCCACAATTGCAAGTTTTTATATTACCTATATATCTTTCCCTGTGCATTAACACAGGGAAATCAAACACTACCCACACACGTCGTTTAGAAATACTAGATTTCATAATGGTTCTTCCATTATATGCAGGTTATTTACACAATGAATTACCACTCAATAAAAAGTTGATCATTTAAAATGTCATAGAGGACCAAATTTGTAATCCACATCTGAAGCAACCACAGATCAAGTTAATTGCATGTGCATGTTACACAATGAGTATTTTAAGCATTAAGTAAACTACCATTAAATTATTTGGAAAGTAAACAAACCTCAGTGTTCCTTTATTCACAAATACAAATGCCATCTAATCTGCTGCAAATATTGGCATTAGATACAGTCACACTCATAAAAGTAATATCATATAGTACTGGTCCTTTAAAATTCTCACAGCTGTGTGATTTGCCTTAATTAAGATTAAACCTTTTGTTTCTGAAAGGTCCAGCTTATATAATACAATTAAATTTCCAGTCTGCTTTAATAATCATTAAATGTTATACACACTGAGGACAAACTGGCCTTTATTCTACAAATACATGTCCGTATGTTGACATATCTGCAGCCACATAAGAATTCCCAAGCCCAGGTTCAGTGCAGTACTCACAAAGTCAATTGCAAACACTTTTGCCAGATCTACACATTAAACTGTTGGCTTCTCTTTGGGTACAGAATTATTAACAGGGTTGAGTACCTTGCACAGCCCTCACTAGAGCTTCTCAATATCGAAGTGACATTTAACAATGATTCAGAAATTCTGTACCAGCAGCAGCACAGACTGGGGACAAGACCTAAATGGCGTAACATGGAAAGTGCTAGAAAATAGATGATGGCTCTGATTTTCTGCTGTGCTCTGCCTTGGAGTCTCTCATGTTTCTGGCCACAGTAGTTTGGGCTGGCTGACAGAGGTGCAGAAGGGGTATCTGGAAGCTGGGTGTAACACCAAAGTTTATGGCGGTACGTGCGTTTGTGTGTAAATCGGTCCACCTCTGTGCACACGGGAAACAGCGTGGACTGACGCAGATGTGAACACTTTCCATTCCTTTTCCAGTATCGCCTATTCTATCTGTAGTGCTCGTTATTTGAATGGTGGGTCTCAGCACTCATGGGAACAGAGAGTTGGGTCCTGATCATTTTCATACTAATCCCCAAAATATGCTGCTCAGCAGAGCTGCTGGTGCTCTTAGAGTGTTAAGCAGTTCAGCCCTATCAACACAGGGGTGAACACGCTTTATGTGCACTTCCCTAGTCTTGTCTCATCCTCAAGAGGAACTTCAGCCCCAAATATGGCTTTCCAGAATGCAGAAGTATTCCTGTATGATGCTCAACTTGTACACTGTACATCTACAGTATTCAAACTGTCTTGTACTGATAACTTCTACTTCTCATAAATTATTTGACAAGTAAAACCTGACAAATCCTTCATAGTCAACAGTCATCATCCAAGGACTTAAAAGAAGCTTGACTCCGTTATCACCACTAAAAAGCACCAGGGACTTGGGGGTTTGTTGGTGAGAGTGGGTTGCATGAACAGCATAAAAATGCGAATGGGATTTTCTCCGAACTTCCTTTCTTAAAGAAAACCAGAGGAAATCCAATTCTACAGTCAGTGACAAAGCTACTATCCACTGAAATTAAAGGATTAAAACAGAAGTGTGTCTTGGGTACAGATACAAGACAATATTATACTTAACTATAAATCAGTAATTAAATTATGTCAACAGTTACCTATTATAGCATATACACCAAAGATATGATGCCATTTTTCAAACAGATGTTAAAATTGAGATCAGTGGGAAATGCCAAAAAATACCACAGAAAAGAGCATTCTTATTTTAATCCTTCATATATCAAGTCCAAAAAAAGACCAGAAAAAAGCAAGAGAAACTTTCCTCTGAACATCGTACCATCCCACATTGCTCATCTTCATTATGAAAGCTGGTTGATTTACAGAAGGAGATCTGCAGACATGAATGTTACACATGTGCTTTTGCAGAGAAGCACAGCACAGTGATTAGGGCATTAACAAAATTCCTGTACTCCTCCATGAATAATGTTGGACCTTGTGTTCCAAGAATAGCACATACTTAATAGCATGGTATTGTCTTCGCTGTGTTTTAATGAGAAACAGAACCTTAGTGAGCAGATAGTTTGTCAGTTCTTGTAATGCTATATGCCATTCAGGTGAATGTCCTCTGGTATGACATTTCATATAAAAAATGCAAAGGCTTTTGCCTCAGACACACAGGTGGATTTTCTTACCTTTGGTTCCATTGAAATGAAGCTGTGGGTACCTCTACTTGAGAGAACTGATCTTTTAATTGTTTTACTATGGTAGAAGTGGTAGTAATCCTTCAGTGTTCCAATCTGTAAGGGGAGAGAAGAAAAAAAGGAGATTTAATTTAGGAAAACCAGTTTTCTGTTTTTCATTTCTAAAAGTCTATAAATTATGCAATTTCCTGTGTGCTGAAATGTTACTTGAACCCACTGATCATCTTTCAAAAGAAGGACATATGATATGAAATGGATGGAGTGTCCTTGAGGCAGTAACTGCATAACCAAAGATTATAATTGAGCTGCTTAGTCTGGCTGTATCTACCTTTTTAATGTTTAATTTATATGCAGTACTTCAAGTAATTCTATATCAATCTATATCCAAACTGTCTTCAAATGGCAAGTATAAAAATCATCAAATGGCTATATGGTTATTAAAAAGCATTCCATCTAGTTTGCTTAAGGAAATGTACTGTAAAATGCACTAGATTCAGTTATTTATATAATTAAATTATAAAAAGGACGTTCACAGCATCAGACTATAGAACAGGAACAGGTTTCTCTTTCTGCCAAATGTGGGCAAGAAAGAAATAGAAGAAAGAAAGATGGAAATGGTAACTTCATAGGATAATGACTAACTCAAAGTACAAAATCAATTGCAAAATTGCAAATTTCACAACGGTTCAATAAAAACGCTACTTATTCATCCCACCAGTACACAGTATCAATGTAAATATTAAACTAAGACCGCCTTCACAATTTGACAAAGAAATTTTCTTTTCCAGAGTCATTACTATCTAAACATTCATAACTTGGAACTTTAGTTTCACGCACCTATAAACAAACATTCAGCCTCCTTATCTTTAGGGAGAATGTCTCTCCAACTCATTTGGAATTTGACCTTCTATTGCACTGCAAATCTTGTAAGACACAATAATTTAGTTAAAAGTTCCTTAATGATGAGCAAAAAAGGGACAGTTAAGCTTACTGTCATTTCAAGCTGAAACTCAAAGTGACCTCAGAAAACAGGTTTGGTTTTGCAAATAAATCTGAACAAAATCACCAGAGAGGATGGAGCAATGCTCAAAAACTCTGATTTAAAAAAAACCCAACAAAACAGTATTCTGAATTTGCATCTATAAGAATACACATGTAGTAAACTTGAGAGTTCAACAGTAAAGGTTCAAAGAGAACTGGAAATAAGCCACTGAAAAACTCCAAGAATTAGAGTTTAGAATATTAGAAAACAAAAATCTTGATAAAAATGTCAAAGTACAATAAGAAGAAATACTGATAGAAAATCATTATTCTCAAGAAGCACTTGAATATTTTACCTTAAAATTTAAAGACGTAAACAGTACAGGGGAATGAGGGAGAAGCTTTTTGGGGAAAAAAAAAAATAATCAACAATTTAAATTAATTTACCTAATGGGGAAAACTGCAACAGGGTCTAAGATATTAATCCCAGCCCGTGCAGTTGGTCCATTGATATCTTCATTTCAGGAAGAATGATTTATGTTTAGTTTAAGTCAAACACTGAAACATTCAGTTAAGCTGAGTTAGTTTACCATAAATTAAATAGGAATGGGTTTGACTAAGCCTAATTAAAGTATATTAGCACCGCAATAATAATTTTCATGCTGCCTTCTCTTTGAATGGCAACTCCAGCTGAAGTGGTGCAATTCTGTAGGATGGATGAGCCCAGTCTCCCATCTCAACACGCATGCCCATGAATAAGCCCTCCATAAACATATAAGGGGAAGTCTTCTTCAAGACACCTCAAAGAGGTGCAGGACTCTGGGCCTTCTGGGGAGATCCTTGCTGACTGGAAGCTAGCCAATGTTATTCCAATTTACAAGAAGGCCATGAGGAAAGACTCAGAAAGCTACAGACATTTTAGCCTAAGCTCAGCTCCTGGAAAAAATATGGAGATTGTACTGGGTGTTACTGAAAGGGATTTAAAGAATAATGCAATCATCAGGCACAGTCAACATGTGTTCACAAAGGGAAAGTCCTGTTTAACTAATTTGATATCCTTCTATGATAAGGTCACCCGCTTAGTGGATGAAGGGGAGGTGGTGGATGTAGTTTTTCTGGATTTTAGTAAGGCTTTGGATACTGTCCCTCACAGTATCCTTCTGGACAACTTGTCCAACTGTGGGATGAGCAGGTTCACAGTGCACCAGGTGAAGAAATGCCAGAACGGCAGGGCTGAAAGGGTTGTAGTGAATGGGGCTACATCTAGCTGGTGGCCAGTCACCAGCAGTGTTCCTCGGGTTTCAGTTCTAGGGCCAGAATAGGGTTCGATATATTTATCAACGATCTGGATTCAGGAGTTGGATGCACCATTTGCAGGTTTGCTGATGATACCAAACTGGGAGGTGCTGTTGACTCTCTTGAAGGACAAGAGGCCTTGCAGAGGGATCTAGATAGATTGGTGCATTGTGCTACAATTAATAGGATGAAATTTAACAAGTTGAAATGCCGGATTCTGCACCTGGGATGGATTAATGCCAGGCACAAGTATAGATTGGGAGAGGAGCGGCTGAAGAGCAGCCCTGCAGAAAGGGTTCTGGAGGTGCCAGTTGACATTAAGCTCAATGAGACTCAGCAGTGCACCCTCGCACTCAAGAGGGCAAACCACATCCTGGGGTGCATCAAACACAGCATAACCAGCTGGTCAAAAGAGGGGATTGTCCCGCTTTATTCAGCATTGGTGCAGCCTCACCGCGAGTACTGTGTGCAGTTCTGGGCCCCACAATTTAAGAAGGAGGTGAAGGTCCTTGAATGCATCCAAAGGAGGCCAACAAAGCTGGTGGTAGGGCTGGAAGGAATGTCCTATGAGGAGCAGCTGAGGACTTTGGGTTTGTCTAGTTTGGAGAAAAGGAGCCTGAGGGGCAACCTGATTGCTTTCTACAGCTTCCTGAGGAGGGGAAGTGGAAAGAGAGTGCTGATCTCTTCTCCCTGGGATCCAGTGACAGGACACATGGGAACAGTTCAAAGCTGTGTCAGGGGAGGTTTAGACTGGACATGAGGAACCATTTCTTTACCGCAATGGTGGTAATCACTGGAACAGGCTTCATGGAGAGGCGGTCAATGGCTCATGGCTGTCAGTGTTTAAGGAGCATTTGGACAATGCCCTAATAACATGTTTTAACTTTTGGTCAGCCCTGAAGTGATCAGGCAGTTGGACTACACAACTGAAATATTCTATTCTATTCTATTCTATTCTATTCTATTCTATTCTATTCTATTCTATTCTATTCTATTCCATCACTTTTGACTACATTAACTAGAGTTTATTCTGAGTTTAACAGCTTGTAACACATTGAATGTCCCTTAGCATCAGGCTACTGTTGTGCCCATTTTGAATTACTATTATTTATATTAACCATTGAAATGTCATGCAAGGGTTATCACCAGTGCAGGTGATGGCATGCTTCCCTGAGACAAAAGCGTGTAATTAATCACTTCGCAGACATTTCCTGGACTCATCAGTAGCCTGAAACAGGGTTGAAATGCTGACTACTGGACAGTGATGCTACTCTTGCTCCTTAAGTCCTTAGAGACCAGTAAAGTGCTTATTCACCATACCACAGTACTCTGCAGAGGTTACAGACCTTTTGTAGACCTTGTCTTCAGAATGAATCAGAAACGTACTACCCTGTTTGTGTGTGTGTCTACATAAGCACACCCATTACTGAAAAGATACAGCTCAAGCAGGTAACTGAATTTACCACTGCACAGAACTGCATAAATAGAAAAGTCATATTTTAGGAAAAATAAACATCTGCCCTGTTTTGTGCTACACAGATCTCAATATCACCCAGTTCTCTGTGTCTTGTCTTGCACTAGTTTGAGGATATTATCTATTTATTTATTGATTGATTTATTTGCTAAAGATAAATTCTAGCTGACTTCTCTGAGGGCAACCAAACCAGCAAATTTAGGAGATTACCTAATTGCACCCCTGGAGGTCCTACAGTTTTGCAGTACTAGCCACCCACAGAAAAGACTGGAGGGATCTGCATGCTCTGCCTTCCAGCAAAAGGGGGACAGCCTGAGGCTTTGTAAGGCTTGAGACCTGTGCTCCCTCTGAGACCCTGGACTTAGGAGACAGAATTAAGCCCTTAGAATTAAGTGTGGTAATTGTTGCGCCAAGTCTTCCAGGCACCATCAGTTTTCAGATAACAACAATTATTAATAATAATAATTAATTAATCAAAATGGTGAGATCTACTGCTTGAGTTCATAACTGTCAAGGAAATAAAAGGATTCCAAATCTTTGAAAAGGAATTTAATTCATATTCACTAACTGCCAGTGCCTCTCACAGTAAGGTAACACCAGCGTTATTAAAAATTTTATTGCCCTTTTTTCCCTTAATGGGAATTTACTTAGACCTTCCAAATCCTTGGACCACTTGGAGAACAGTTAAACCATGGAAATATAGCACAATAAAACTCATCATTATGGATGTTCTTGTTGAATTGTTTATTATACTTTCAACTACCAGATCTTAGAGGCACTCTCAGAGGAAAAGCAATGCAAAGACAGAAACACCAGACTGCAGAGCTAACTGCCTTAGAGACTGACGGCAATTTAACTGTTTTATCTTTGGGAAATCTTTGTAATCTCCTTTTTGACCTGGAGGACCTGACTTCTTGAAAAAGAAATAGAGAAACATTCCTGAGGAATTGCCTAGTCAAAAGCAAGGAGAATGGATAGTGGGGGCAGGGGAGACTTACTCTCTTTAGAAGTAATCTTCATCACTGCACATTTTAAATAGATATATGCATACATTTTAACAGTACCATACTATGTTTATTTTAGGATGAAATAATACCTGGAAGTAAAAGTCATACAATATCACAGTAGAATCCCAGAAAACCAAAGCATCTGCATATTTACATTAATTTTATATTCATTAGGTCTTATTTTCTATTTAAAGTTGAGAAAATGTGTGAATTTTAAAGAAAATATGGAACAAGAGCCAAACTTTCTAGGCGTGTCCTTGGAAAATATTTCATCCATATGTAGTTTTATAGTCTAAGGCAATATTAAGATAAATTAGGACATAATTACTGAATGAATTCATCTACATCCACATTGTGTCCTTATAAACTCCATAAGGAAATACAAATGCTAAAGCTGCATGTTAAATAGACATTACATATATATGGTCACCAAACTGACATAGCTCTGACACTACAACTGAAACTTCCATGTAGCATAAGATGAGCAACGAAGTCGTTCAAGCTAGCGGGAAGGAACCCAAGATATGCCTTCCCAACAGTTTCTTACCTAGTAAATAAACTTTTTTTTTTTCAGAGAAGAATAATCTAGACATCTGGCTGCGAAGTACACTTCTCCCAGTGGGCTGAACTGAAAACAATATGGTGTTGAGTTGGTGAATTGGTGAATGTATTTTAAGGGTCCCTGTTTCTCTAGTTTTTAATTACTTTGGTCCTAAATGGATTGGGAAAGGAAGGCATATCCAAATCTGTTTCTGAACTCTGTAAAGCACTAGAAGAGCCAAAGAAGCACAGATCTGCTACCCCTGTGCAGACCTGGAACCTAAACCATTCCAAATAGGTACAGCAATGTATTTCACATGGGGTTGAAGATCTGACCCTTCACTTCTTTCAGAATTGCAACAAATTTCCAAAATGATAAAGTCCTTGACAGAAGGAAATACCAAGAGCAGAGAGATGAAGAAAGTTTATCAGGTTTACTACCATAATTTAATTTTGACAAAATCACTTCAACTATATTTCAAACTCTAAAATGTTTAAAACATTGTAACGTTATACAAAGTACACTGTAAATGATGTTTCAGAGCAAAAATGAAAACGTTTCAGTCTGTAAAGGTTGAAACAGAATGTGTTGGTATTACCAGAGCTTTCTTCCCTGCATTAAATGCCAGTGAAGACAACGTGGTATCACAAAGTGTTTTGGCAGAACCAAACGCTGACACAGGTTACAATAATGCTTATGCTCCTTCAACGCACACCACTCTCTAACAAAGATGAAGGAGGTGAGCCTATAGCCCTTAATTCTGATCCCTCTGGCCCCTCGTTATCCACAGGTGAAGACAGGTTCATTCATACTAGAGAGAACTGCTGCTCCTTTTCCTTCTTGTCTCCCTCCAGACTTAGGAAGTATTAAACATCTTAAAACCAGAGTTCTGATCTCAGCATTTAGGGGCAAGAAAGCCCTGCAGGGGCTGTTAGTTGTTTACTGACCTACTCAAATTAAAGCATCCGTATCTGGAAAGGGCATGTTCATGCAAGACCTGGAACCTGAATTTGACTTATATTCCAAGCAGCAAAACGGTGTACTGGAGGTTTTTCGGTTTTGGTTTTGGGTTGGTTTTTTTTGCAGGGGTGGTAGTGGTTCCATAATCTACTGCAACAGTGACCACACTTTCCTAACCTCCAGCTTTCTTGCCCAAAACCCCACTGTTGGGTCAGCACTCACAGATCTCCATCACACTGAGGCTAGAGGAGCAACCACCATGAGGACAGCTGCAGAGCTGCTCCCCAGTCTGACCTGCAGACTGAGATACGGTCTCTCTTTCTCCTAAATATACCCTGTAATCAAAAGCACTTTTATAGTTGGTTTTTTTGATTTGGGTTTGGGTTTTTTTTTTGTCATCAGAATGGGGAATTTCACCTACTATGTGTCATTCACAAGAAATAATAGCAAGGTTTGCCCACATATGGCACACTGCAGTGAAGTGAAAAATTGGACCACTTCCAGTTTTGGACAATTCTGGGCTCTCACAAAGATCAGTTTATGAAATATTTATGAGAGAGAAGCACAGGCCCTCCAGACCTTAATCAGTCTAAAACTTAAAATTCCAACTCTTAAGAAGAGGCCTCTATCCAAATATTTAAGCTCTCTGCTAATCCACTGTTGGGCAGATAGCCTACATTACCCTACATGAGTAAAATATCGTCTTGGATTCTACGGGCAGATAACATTTAAAAAAACCCCAAAAACAACAACAACAAAAAACCCCCACCGGCACTACTGAACACTATGGTCTTGTCTTGAGCTGCAGTAGCAAGACAATACCGCTCCAATGACTAGTCTAAAGGATGGAAATAATGATGTTTAGTCTCTGTATTACAGAGGCTCTGAATCTGTACGTTACAGGAATATCTACTGGTTGGGGGCAAAAAAATGCACCTTTAACGTGCCCAAACTTAGTTAAATAAAAGAATTTGAAGCAGTAGCAGAACCAAGGTGATGGGGGTATGAACACACATTGTCACCACTACTCTGAAAGCTTGAATTCCATCTATGTTCAAATGCCCAAGTAACCCAGTTCTCAGCAATATTTTAAGCCCAATCAGCTAAGAGAAATTCGACAGCCCAAGTTGTGAAAACGTTTCTGTATGTGCTCGAGGTAGGAATAGCCTAAGTTGCCAGTTCCTATGTCTGCAGAGCATTTCTGTTCCTGAATAGTGACACTCTAAACAAGTTGGGCTTAGTCTTAAATGCATGCCTCCTTCTTGAAAGATTTTTTGAGTCTCCTAGATGGAAAAAAAAACTATACTGTAATCAAGACTTCTTGCTCAGTTTGTTAAATCTTTGGCCTGAAGGACGGGACAGTTTGACTGGCAAAAGGAGATTCCCTTCTGAACCACCTGCATATGAAAGATAAACAAAACCCCAAAACAGGCAGATAAATTAAACTGCATGGCTATTACAGCAGAAACATCACAATTTCCGGAAAAATAAATCAGGTTGTAACTCTTCACAAAGTAGGAACATGCTAAAACTTTACCACCCTTGACATTCCCTCTCCTTCTGCTTAAATGGGGAGAAAAACATATCACTTTACTGAATTACAGGCCACTCTGGACTTCTTTTGTATTTTTCCTTTGTGTTTCAACTATTTGAATGGAGAAATTTTGTCTGGGCAGTTACCTGAGCTAGGAAAGTAGTTTGGCTTTTTAAACAGTTAATGTCCAAAATGAATAACAGAGCCATTACAATAAAGTAGCTCTCCATTATGTTCTTTCAGATAATGTCCCTGCTGTTGCTTACATGCTACTGTATCTTGCTTTAAAAATAAAGTAGCACATTAACTCTTTCACTGGAAAAATAAACTTAAGCTCTCTAGTCTTTAAACTTTTCATATGCCTTTGTTAGTAGGATAAAAAAGTAACAATACCCTGTGGTCAATTATAATTCTTGATATCATTCTAATTCAGTATCAAGGTTGAGTTTTTTTTAAAGTCACTTCATAAATTTTAATGTGAATTTGAATTTTTATGTATCTGTTACGAAGCTTTAAAATTCTCAGAAAATACTACTGTAGCTAAAATTAGTAAAAATGCAGATTAAAAAGAAGATAAAAAGAACATTTCAGTTTGCAGGGGAAATTCTTTACATTAGTCAGTATATTTAATTTTGGATTACCTCTATTAAAATACTTTTTTTAATAGGTTTTTTTTTTTCAAGGCTTTCTACTGTGTTCCAGAATATAATCTAAACCTATTTAAAGACTCAATTCTAAATGATACTTAAAATTTAATTCAAATTAAAATCTAAGTTTAAATGTAGAATCCTAAATTCCTAGTTAAGATTTATTTAAATATTTTTAGAATTCCCAAATCATACTTCTCTAAATAGAGGAATGTTCTATTCTAAATATATTATAAAATATACTTAGCAATATAAAACAAATTAAGTTTCCTCTGAGACTGATAATTGGTCTATAAGTTTTACAAAGTTCAGGCAAATTAGAAAAAGCTTCCTTCTGCATACAGGTTACTTTTTACAATTAAAGCAAATATTGCCAAATGAGATTCTGCTTTTTGAGATTCCCCTACTTTAGTGCTCTCTTGGTAACCTTATTTAACATGTGCAATCACTTGGAAAAAAAAAAAGAGAAAAAGACCTAACAACCAAGTAGCAACATAGAATGTTTTGCTTCACCAAAAACCTAAATGTTTTGTCATGTAGCACAACTAAGTTTTAGTACAACTATCTTTGCAAGAATGGGAAAGCATTAAGTCATAAAAGAGGTCACAGGTCTCAGGAGGTAATATGAATTTAGATATTAGAAAGATATAAATTAGAACTGTATCATAGCTTTATTCTAATACCTGCTAAATCACACTAAGATTTATTAATTTAATCTACCCTACTATAGAGGATGAACAATCCTTCCAAAGAGGATTGTGGCATCTTTTTGGGATTATATATTCATATAAATCCTGTGGCTATTGAAATGAAGATCTTTCTGCCTTATTAACTGAGTTCTGAATGGAGGGGCAGGTTAGCTGATTTTCTTTAAAATAAAAATACACTTTGATCATATTTAATTACAAACAACGCTACTTCTAAAAATGCAGGGAAAAAAAGAATAATACTCAAGCCAAAACATAAAAAAAGAAATTCCAAAGACACCTGTCTGGTAAATAAAGCCAACAAACATCTGCCTGAATAAAGACCAGGTGAAAATTATGTTTGAGTCTTACATGGATGAGCAGCGAAGAGAATTGCACGTTATACACCACAGGTCACGCAAGACCACAGTAAATACATGCTCCTTCCAAAAATTATGACAGAAGCAGAGCTTGAGCCTGTCCCCTACCTTTCTCTGTTGCAGCTCTGAAAACAAAAACATGCATCAGTCTTTATAGGAGGACAAAAGCTGGTAGCCCTCCTTGAATACGAACTGTGCTGTGCATGGGTACCCTCTGAACATTTGCTATGTGGTACCACTTCCCTAGAGACGAGGGCATACAAATATGCCCTCAGTAAAGTTAAGAATGAATAAAATGTGAGAAGTGAAAGATACCTGGACACTATGTTAATTGTTCAAACATTAAATGGAAAGAAATTTCACTATAGTACTTGAAATCTTTCTTTTAAAGTCAGTAAAGACAAGTTTCAACCAACTCCTCTCTAGGACTGATAAACAGGTTGTGACTATTAGAACGATGTTCAAAAAAGTAGCTAAAAATTAATGGACACAGTGTCCTTAATTATTGGGTGGGAAGGTCTTTGTATGAAGTGTAGGTTTGGTCTTCTAACAGATATATTAGCCTAAAAGAGCTAATGGTGAGAGATGGCGAAGGAAGCCATTTCCACATGTCATGTGAAATGTTACGATTCAAGTACAACGATGGGCATTAATAATTGCAGCCCCAGTGTCACTGCAAGCTTCACCTAAGTAGGCATCGCAGCAATTGGTAAGTTCATGTCCCTATCAAATAAAGCAATGCAAGGTTGCTCAGCAACCTGTGACCGTGGGTTTGCAGTTCCAGGGCAACATTACACATTTCATGAAAATTCTCAAAAAGAAATCAATTACTGCCTTCATTCCCATTAATCTTTTCTATTGTTTCTTTTCAATACAGAAAGCAGTTCAATGTAAACTGGTAGTTCATACCCCTTTTTGTGAAGCCAAATGAGTCACCACCTTATTTCTGCAAGTAAAAACGAGTGCAACAAAACGTATTTATTTTCTGCTGCACGAAGGAACTTAACGTCTGCAATATTTCAAGTGACTTCAACACAGTCATCATGCACTGTGAGTTCAAGCCGTAACAAACGTTGTTTGTATCTGCAAAGAAGCTGTTAGGCAATATGGTAATGCCTGTTTCAGTAAACAGCCCCCATAATGAAGCCATCGAATAGGAAACAAATACCTTTAACATTTTGAGGGGTCAACTAAATTGCCACTGCTTTCTGAAATCTTTTCTTCTCTTTCCTAACTCACTACTCTGTAATTTGAAACATCTAAATGATATACTGCATTGCCTGAAATGAGCTTTATCACGATTTTATTGAATTCCAGTCCTATTTCATGCTGTATCACTGAACAAATGTAAAATGATGAGAGAACGAGGACGGATATTCATGCAGTATCATGAATGTTTATTTAAGTAGCAAACAGAACTGCCATATTCTATACATTATTAGCTACTCCGGACTCTAAGGGTTATTATTTCTTTGTAATCTGTACTGTCTGATATGTAATTATAATAAAGCATGGGAATGAATCTTGACAAAGTTCTGACGCTGCTGTTTCAATCATGCAAACAGTATAAAGGGTCAGTAAGAAATAGGTTTTATTTTTTAACAAACTACAGGAAGAAAATTTTCACAGTGAAAAAAATGTTCATATTCATTTCCTTCTAAATCTTGAAATATTTAACAACCATCATCCCTGTCCTGAAACTTGTAAACATCTACTCAGTCCCAGTGGGCCAAGTCCCTTCTCATTTACAAAACCATAAATCAGAAATAACTCTGTTGAAGCTAATGGAATTTAAGAGGCATAAATCAAGGGCAATCAAATCTAATGGGGTTACTTGTATGAGTAAAAGATTTAAGAACTGGGCACCAAGTTAGATATACTGTTATATCTCTATCCAGTTATTTAAACATCAGTATAAAACTCTTAAGCACATTAATAGCAAGAGAGTTTATAACATTCAAAATGACTAATGCAGTGACCTACAGTAGTCACATTGTTTCCAGTGAACATTTATATTGCCAGCAATAAACCTTTTCACGCTGTACTTTGTCTTACAAATCTGAATTCAGCTCTTATTGGTCATAGTAAATACAATGTTTTCATTTAACTGACTTTCTCATGAGACTTGATTTAAGCAATTTCCTTCTCTATCACCAATATAATTTACTGAAGAGTAATAAAGAAGTGACTCATAGGAATATCTAGGACTGAGTTAAGTTCATCTATGTGGTATGTGTAGGCACTAAATCCAATGCTCTTTCACAGTGAACCTAGATGATACGTCCTCAACTTTGTACTGTATCAAAGTCTGATCTTCCACTCTGTACAACGTGCTTAACCGAACACAGAGAAGCACGCAACTTGTCCAGAACTTGGCATGATGCTGATACATTCACCTATCTTATTCAGTTAATGCTAGAGCTGTACAAAAGTTTATACTTTTTTTCTGTAAAAGTAAGGTTTGCCAGTATCTGTTATTTATGTAAGCAGTCTCCACACCCACAGGTAATCTCACTGATTTTGGTAAGACAACTTGAGCAACAACTATTCACATGAGTAACAGTTTCTGGAAAGGATCTTATGGTTTCCTAAATTTAATAGTATGAAAACAAAAAAAAACAAACTCTTTGACAAGATCTACAGATACACGTAAAGAAAAAGCAAGTAATCCAGCAAACGAGACCAAAATATAATTCCCAAACTGATTGCATTATGTAGCATTCAAACCTAGTAAGAAAGAAAACACCAACATCACCATAATTAACATTCACTGAGGATTTAAAAAAAAAATATTACAGCACACCAAGGGACTGCTAAATCTAGCATAGTCGTGTAATATTCCACTTAACGTAGCTATTTGCAATCACAACAACAAAAAAAATAATGTGACGTATTAATTCAGACATACACAGGTCTATCCTGCTGTACCAGCCTCCATAGTGCCGGAAGAGCAATTATGGTTCAATGCAGCTTTCACTGGAATCAGTGGGATCTTCCACTGTATTTAATGGGAGCTGCAAGAAGCACTTAATGAAGAAACATTTTTTCTTTAATCCAGAACTCAGTGAGGCCTACATTTTAGATTAAGTTAGTATTCTAATGTCTAGGTTCATATACCAGCTTCTAAATTACTTCAGACTTCAGAGAAAAGTCAAGAAGAACTGATATACAATTCATGATGAAATAGTTAAATTTACTAAAATCAATGAAAAACAGGTCACAACTTTCATATACCATCCATTTCACAAATTTAAAGAATATTCCTTGGTGCCCTTCTTGTTTGGAGAGCAGAATCTTACAACCTGAGGGCTGAGTGAATGCTTAGCTGTGTACCTGAAAGTAGATTTTCTTGGAGAAAGGAGAAATGTTTCTACTGTATATTTGTTTAATACATTGGTATTGAATATATAATACCAAAATACTGAAATAGGGGAAAGTCAGTCAGTTAGAATGGTAGTAATGAATTGCATAAAAAACATGTATTCTTCTTTATAAATGGATTTGCATTTCCATTTGGAAACATTTGTTTTCATGTCAAATGAGTCCTACAACACCAGAAACATCAGGAAACCAACACAGATTCCAGCCACCACTAGAATTGCTCACTGTGCAGTCACAATTGCATGTCAGATTAATATTTATAGTTGCCAGGCAAGAAATGGAAATTACTGAAATTTTGCAAGATGGGAATGGTATTTATCTACAATAAAGCTTCCAAAAGAGCAGTCTGTTGCAACAGTAGAACCATTTACTGACAAGACATGTGATGCCAACACAGTCCAGAGCCCCATTAGGTAGTGGGATGGTTAAGTCTTTCAGAAAACAAGGTTCAGCAACCCTGTTTAATTCCAGTTATCAGTTTTCCCAGGTGATGGCTTTCTGATTTATCTGTTGGCCACGATCATCATGCACTGGCCTAAGAATTATCAAGAGGAGTCCATTCACTGATGATGGATATTTAAAATTCTCTGAGCTGAAGCAAAGGTATTGCTTGATCAGACAGGCAGAATGGAGTAATGGCAGTAATGCAGAGATGGACATGGGTCAAGAGTGTCAAGGAAATCCCAGATATTGTCATACATGTCCTCACTGGAAATGACCTTGTACTTCAAATAGATGTGAATAAAATCCTACTAATGTTGTGCTTCCGACCCAAGGAAGGGGAATGATTTGGCTTACAATGGAGCAAAAGGGAATCTTTCCAGAGGAAAACTGAAAACATTATCATAGTTAATACTGTCATGCTAGTTAGGGCTGGAGCTCTTGTGTGGTGGTGATGGGACACATCTGGTCTGTCAGACTTTCTGATACAATTAGAGTACCTGCAAATGCATTTCTAACATTCATACTAAAAGGCTATTGAGGCCTCTACAAACTAGAGCTGAATACCTTGCTGAGCTAAATTTCAGAGACTCTCTTTGACGTCCAGTGAGAGAAGTGTTTTTCTTTAAAATCAGAAAAAGCTAATCAGAGCTGTAAAACCACTGTTCAGGTATCCGCATTGGCTCCACTCGACTCCCAACTTGTAAAACTACTGCTTCTCATGCAGGACAGGGCTTGGTTGCTTAAGGGAAAACAGAACTTATTCTGCAGTCCATTCCTGCGGGGAAGCAGCGCTACTCATTTCCAAGAGGGGTAGGGGAACTTTCTCAGCTTAAAGCCCTGCCATTGCTGTTCATTCATGCTTGGCTCACTGGAGCCCAGCATACTCACAAAGCATCAAAGTTTTTTCAGTGTTTAGCATTTGATTGATTTGTTTGCTTCAGTTCACCTCAGATGGGTTACTCGAGACACAATACTTGAAATACAAACATTCTGCAGCCCAGAGTGTGAAAGGAATATGGGTGAAACATCTGAATAAAAACACTCAGTAAATTAAAGTAATTGAAAGCAATAGGACCAGTGGCATGAAATCTCTCACTTAAAAAACAGTTTTCACGTTTCAGAACAGCTGGGTGACAAATGTGATGTCAATTTTTAAAAGGAGATATGAAGCACTACAGACTTGCAAGTCACTACTAGGCAAATGAGTAGAAACTAAGAAATAAGAAAATTAATGGACACTTGGATAAAAAAGGACCAGTTTGGAAGTAGTTAGAGAAAAATTCTGCCTTATAAATTTATTACTGTTCCTTGAAGATGTCAAGCATATAGATCAAGAAGGATAGATAGACATACTCTGATTGGACTTCCAAAAGGCTTTTGACGATGTCCTTCACCAACAGCTTTTAAGAATTTAAGAAGCCATGGCATAAGGTCTTTGCAGAAGCAAGCAATCAGTTAAAAGACTGAAAATAAAGCTTAGGAGTAATTAGTTTTTTGTTTATTAAAAGCAATTAGCTTCTCCCAATGGGCGAAGGTCCCTGTTGGAGTTCAGCTGGGGTCCATGGTAGAATCTCTTCCGGGACCTACAATATTTCGTAAAAAAAATTACATGGAAAAGAGAGTAAGCAATGAGGTGTAGATGTCACCTGTTGTTAACAATCACAGATGTAAAGACTGCGGCTGACTGTGTATGAGGTGCAGAAGGACCCTGCAAAATTGAGTGACGACATTAAAATGGCAAGTGAAATCAAATGTAGACAAATGTAGATGAACTGATGTACAAACCTAACCTCAGACTAAAACGAACTGGTTTAAGCTGCCCAGTACCATTGAGGAGCAATACTCTCAGGGTTATGGCAGACTAATACATGAAAACTCAGCTTGGCAGAAGTCCCAACAGCAAATGATATACTAGACATAGAATCATAGAATGGTTTAGGTTGGAAGGGACCTTGAAGATCATCGAGTTCCAACCCCCCTGCCATAGGCAGGGACACCTCCCACTAGACCAGGTTGCCAAAGGCCATGTCCAGCCTGGCCTTGAACACCTCCAGGGATGGGGCCTCAACAACCTCTCTGGGCAACCTGTTCCAGTGCCTCACCACCTTCAAAGTCAAAAACTTCTTCCTAATGTTTAATCTAAACCTGCCCTCTTCCAGTTTGAAGCCGTTCCCCCTCGTCCTATCACTACATGCCCTAGTAAAAAGTCCTTCCCCAGCTCTCCTGTAGGCCCCCTTTAGGTACTGGAAGGCCACAATAAGATCTCCCCAGAGCCTTCTCTTCTCCAGGCTGAACAGCCTCAACTCTTTCAGCCTCTCCTCATAGGAGAGGTGCTCCAGCCCTCTGATCATCTTCGTGGCCCTCCTCTGGACGCGCTCCAGCAGGTCCATGTCCTTCTTATGTTGGGGACTCCAGAGCTGGACGCAGTACTCCAGGTGGGGTCTCATGAGAGTGGAGTAGAGGGGCAGAATCACCTCCTTTGACCTGCTGGCCACACTTCTTCTGATGCAGCCCAGGATATGGTTGGCCTTCTGGGCTGCAATTGCACATTGCTGGCTCATGTTGAGCTTCTCGTCAATCAGCACACCCAGGTCCTTCTCCTCAGGGCTGCTCTCCAGCCATTCCTCGCCCAGCCTGTATTTGTGCTTGGGAGTGTCCCAACCCAGATGTAGGACCTTGCACTTGGCCTTGTTGAACTTCATGAGGTTGGCTTGGGCCCACCTATCCAGCCTGTCCAGGTCCCTCTGGATGGCATCCCTCCCCTCCAGTGTGTCTACCTCGCCAAACATGATCAATAAAAGTATGGAGAACAAAGCAGAGAACATGGCACTGTAAGAATAATCCAAGGTTTTGCCACACTTTAAGTACTGTGTGCAGGTCTCGTCCCCTCTATTCCAAGAAGACATAGTACAGCTGGAAAAGTTTCCAAGTGGGAGAAGAATGATGGACAAAGATATGGTATCCCCTCTGTATGGGGAACAGTTAAGTAAACCAAGACTCTTCAGTCTAAATATGACACAATTCAGAGGGAAATATTAGAAATCTAAAAAATCATGCATGGCATAAGAGTGGAGAGATATTGACTTTCATTGTCTCTTTCAGTAGCCATCAAACACAAGGAAAAGAGAGGTGATTCTTCATGTAGTGAAGTAGTAAACTTTTAAAATCCTTGCCAAAGAATGTTATGGATGCTGAAAGTTGACTTTTATTTGAAAGACAAGCGTCTGGACAAAAAACCATGGAGAATTTCTAAGTATGCAGAAACCATATACAGCTTCGGCAGCCTCTTGAGCTGAAACCAGTCAAAGGGAGTGTTTAGGAGAAGCATCAGATGCTTGTTTTGTTCATTCTGTCCCACAGACAGTAACTTAACACCACTGCCATAGGCAGGCAGGCCAGATGGATCTTCTAACTGACCCAGAATGGTCTTACATCCTTACGGGTGTATTTGAATAAAGGCTGTTCATGTGAACAAAAATGTTACAGGAACTACTTCTCTACGCCCTCAATGTCATACTACTGGCTTTAGAGGTGTGGCACAGCATGCATTTTCTTTCTTGTTTGTTTTTAAGACATCAGATTGCTGTGTTAATATGCGCGACAAAGAAAAGATCAATAAAAGTAAAAAAAAGTTGTCTAGGTTTATCCAGAGGGGAGGCTACATGCTACTGTTCATTAAGCTAAATATTTTAAAAAAGGAGAACATTATCCAATTCTAGGCTTGAATTTCAGCCACATAGCACTACTTAGTAACACTTTCACTGCCCACTAAGCACTCTTGCACAAAACCCAGTGGTTTTATTCCAGTTTTAACAAGAAGGAATAAGAGAATGTATCAAAGGTTTTAATTGTAACTTCTAACATCTCTATAAATTCAGTTTGGCTCTGGAAAACAAACATAAATGAGGCCTATTCCCTACTGGCACAAAAATGTCTCTAAAAAGAAAAAAAAAAGGGAGAAAAACTGTAACTTGACCAAAAATGGCCCATTGTTGATGGCTATCCCTCATTTAGAAGCATGCTGCCACCCTGGGAGCAGATTCCTTCTATATGGAAGAGTTTCTGCTGAGAATTTTTTTCTTTCCTAATTTGTCTAGAACTACATAATCCATGACCATGCCTGGCTAACGTGCCTTTTACAATCTCATCTCCATCATACACCATCATGTAACCCACAAGAATTTCCACAACAAGCTATTCTGGCAGGATTTCATGGTGTAGCTCTGATACATTTCTGGACTTGCCAACATTTCATTCCAAAGAGTTTTTCTTTCTGCAAATATCAATCAAATTGGGTCCAGCATGTTGCCAAATAATCACTTACTGTCTTAAGCTATATATCTCTGGTAAGCAAGACTCTGTTTGATCATATTTTTTCCTGTGTTTAGCAGGTGACAAAGAGCACCACAGTTCCTCACTAGGGACCACATGATTTATTCACATCCTTGGCTGACCTATGTATCTTCATACTTTGTGATTTTACAGTTCATCATTTGGAGAGGAAGAGAAAGATATACTGGTCAATCACAGAACCACAGAACATAGCTGCAAAACATGCAAATATGATACCGGAAATATCTTGCCTGACAAAGTCTAGAGAATTATTTATGACATTGTACAAAGCAGCGGGGAGGTTGTATACAAGCTGGCCATCTTTTCTGGTCAAGGCAAACAGATGTCAATCAAAACACAGCAATTGGGATGACCATGGGAGTGGGAAGCCTATCTTCTAACAGGAAACTAGAAGCCACAGAAGCAAAAGTGAAGGCTGGTTCCCTCTGTAACTTTGCTAGAGAAACAGATGAGCCACTTAAGCACAAGAACGGACATATACTGGCCATGACTAAATTCGGTTTGTAAGTTGGAAGTCAGCGCGGGGGAAAAAAAAAGCTTTCCAGAGTGAGGACAAGCAACAAAACAACTTTTAAAATTTGTTAGTTTTAGCTTTGTTTAAAACTGGGGTAAAAAAACACCTTATGGTATATATTAGCAATCACTGATGATCCAGTCCAATCCAATATCCTTGTGATTTTTATATTTACTTTGAGCCAATACTTTGCAAATTAAAAAGTGTATCTATCTTCAAGTAGTACTTGATTAACAGTCCCCTTCAAATTCCTGAAGTAGGGCACAAAATTAAACTATGGAATAGTAGGTCAAAACTATGTAAGTAACATTGGTATGTGTATTTATTACAGCAGGGCAGCAAACGACTACCTGCCAGAGTTCTTCTAGAAACTGTTTCGGTCAATATTTCAACTAGTGACCTGAATATTGGCATAGGAGAGACACCTATTAAACATAACATACATGAAGAAGCAGAAAGGATCTGCAAGCATGTTGGGGGGCAGGAACAGAATTCAAAACAAACTGAAACTGTAAAACGAGGTCTGGAAAACCAGGGCGAGACTCAGCAAAGGCATATGCAAAGTACTACACCTAATCAATAATAATCTACTGAACAAATTCAGTCTGGAAAACAATGGGCTAGGAATTTGGCAGAATCAATCTGTGAACCATAGCAGATCACAACCTGAACTAAGTCAACAACATCATACGGCCACAGGATAGACCAACACCATAATGGGCTACATAAGTTAAGAGTGCTGGCCTGAAGACAACTGAAGAAATCCTTATGCTGTACTCAGCTGTAAAGTTCTAGGAGCTCCTTGCTCAAGTTGATGAGGATCACTTAGAAAGACCAGAGTCAAAC
This sequence comes from Anarhynchus alexandrinus, assembly GCA_008711295.1. Lineage (NCBI taxonomy): Eukaryota > Metazoa > Chordata > Aves > Charadriiformes > Charadriidae > Anarhynchus > Anarhynchus alexandrinus. The sequence continues at coordinate 452,585 of VUYV01000029.1, forward strand.
AGCAAGACTGATCACTGAAAGCCTGGCCCACGTGAAACAACGGAAAGAACCGGACCTGGATGAAAAAAGATAAAAGTGGGTGGAAAGAAGAGTGGAATGCTACAACTTTTCTAATGTTGCTACACTTTATGTTCATAGAGAAACAAGAAACAACGCTTTGAGCTGCAGGAAGACAGATACAGCTTAGACTTCACCATGGCAAAGAGGATAATGAGCCGCTAGAATCGACCGTGCCCTGGCACTGTGGAGTTTCCTTACTGAAGACCTTTGAAAACTGGTTAAATATCTGCCAGGAATGCAGTGGGCATAGCTGATCCTCCTCAAGGGCACTGCAACAGACAAACAGATCTGTAGTGATACCGCCCTGTCCTTCACTTCTACAACAATCAGCCATTGTCAGCCAGAGGTCATGTCATAGCAGACATGACCACATAGTGATATGATGGCATAGTGATCTTGAAATGATAGATTTTTAAATTCTTGGAGAAGTAAGGAGGGGGTAAGAAGAACTGCCACCTTGGACTTCCGGAGGGCAGACTTTGGGCTGTTCAGGAGACTGGCTGACAGGGTCCTGAAGGGCAAAGGAGTTCAGGAAGGATGGACATTCTTCAAGAAGGAAATCTTTAAGGCACAGGAGCTGGCAGTCCCCATGTGCCATAAAGCAAGCTGGCAATGAAGAGGAACAGCCTGGCTAAAACAAGAGTTTCGGCTGAAACTCAGGAAGAAAAGGAAAGTTTACGGCCTACAGAAGAAGGGGCAGGCAACCCAGGAAGACTACAAAGATTTTGTGAGGTTTTGCAGAGAGAAAAATAGAAGGGCCAAAGCCCAACTAGAACTTAATCTGGTTACTGCAGTAAAAGAAAATAAAAAATGTTTCTATAAATACATTAGCAACAAAAGGAGGGCTAGGGAAAATCGCCATCCTTTATTGGATGGAGGGGGAAATATAGTGACAAAGGATGAGGAAAAGTCTGAGGTACTTAATGCCACCTTTGCCTCAGTCTTTAATAGTAAGACCAGTTGTTCTCAGGGTACCCAGACCCCTGAGCTGGAAGACAGGGATGGGGAGCAGAATGAAGACCCCATAATCCAACGGGAAATGGTTAGCAACCTGCTACACCACTTAGACACACACAAGGCTATGGGGCCAGATGGGATCCACCCAAGGGTACTGAGGAAGCTGACGGAAGCCACTTTCCATCATCTCTCAGCAGTCCTGCCTAACCGGGGAGGTCCCAGTTGACTGGAGGTTAGCAAATGTGACACCCATCCACAAGAAGGGCCGCAAGGAGGATCTGGGGAACTACAGGCCTGTCAGTCTGACCTTGGTGATTTGGGAAGGTTATGGAGCAGATCATCTTGCGTGCCATCACGGGGCACGTACAGAACAACCAGGTGATCAGGCCCAGTCAGCATGGGTTTATGAAAGGCAGGTTCTGCTTCACTAACCTCATCTCCTTCTATGACAAAGTGACCCACTTAGTGGATGAGGGAAATGCTGTGGATGTTGTTTACATGGACTTTAGTAAAGCCTTTGACACAGTTTCCCACAGCATTCTGCAGGAGAAACGGGCTGCTCACAGCTTGGACGGGCGTACTCTTTGCTGGGTAAAAACTGGCTAGATGTACAGGCCCAAGGAGCGGTTGTGAGTGGAGTTAAATCCAGTTGACAGCTGGTCCCAAGCGATGTCCTCAGGGCTCAGTACTGGGGCCAGTTCTGTTTAATATCCTTATCAGTGATCTGGATGAGGGGATCGAGTGCACCCTCAGTAAGTTTGCAGACAACGCTAAGGTGGGCGGGAGTGTTGATCTGCTTGAGGGTAGGACGGCTCTAGAGAGGGATTTGGACAGGCTGGATCAATGGGCCGAGGCCAATGGTATGAGGTTCAACAAGGCCAAGTGCCGGGTCCTGCACTTGGGTCACAGTAACCCTGTGCAGCGCTACCAGTTTGGGGCCGAGTGGCTGGAAAGCTGCCCAGTGGAAAAGGACCTGGGGGTGTTGGTCAAGAGCCACCTGAATATGAGCCAGCAGTGTGCCGAGGTGGCCAAGAAGGCCAATAGCATCCTGGTTTGTATCAGAAATACTGTGGCCAGCAGGACCAGGGAAGTGACTGTCCCCCTGTACTCGACACTGGTGAGGCCCCACCTCAACAGTTTGGGGCCGTCACTCCAAGAAAGACATTGAGGTGCTGGAGTGTGTTCAGCGAAGGGCCACAAAGCTGGTGAAGGGTCTGGAACACAAATCTTATGAGGAGCAGCTGAGGGTACTGGGGTTGTTTACCCTGGAGAAAAGGAGACTGAAGGGAGACCTCATAGCTCTCTACAACTACCTGAAAGGAGGTTGTAGTGAGGTGGGGGGCGGTCTCTTCTCCCAAGTAAGAGGCAATAGGACAAGAAGAAATGGCCTCAAGTTGCACCAGGGGAAGTTTAGATTGGATATTAGGAAAAATTTCTTCACTGAAAGGGTTGCCAAGCATAGTAACAGGCTGCCCAGGGAAGTGGTTGAGTTACCATCCCTAGAGGTATTTAAAAGACATGTAGATGTAGTGCTGAGGGACATGGTTTAATGCTAATTCGGCAGTGCTAGGTTAATGGTTGAACTCGATGATCTTAAAGGTCTCTTCCAACCAAAATGACTCAATTTGATTCAATTCTATTCTATTTGATTCTGTTCTACTCTACACTATGCACTGCTGATTTATCTCAATATGCTTTACAGATTTCTTCTGGTTCTTCCATTTTAATCTAGCCTGGTCCACTTCTTTACATATTTTGTTTGAGAGAAGCAGTTACCACAAACATTGCCATTTGTAAGTTGGGCGTGCAACTAATTTTTATACTTAAAAGTATAATTTAGTGTGTGTTGGCCTAAGGGCTTTAAATAAAAAATCATCACATAATTTGTAGCTTGACTACTATGCTGTTAAGCGAGAGTCTCATCTTCCCTCATTGTGTAACAACAAACAAAGACTATTAGACTGCCTCTATCACCAGAACCCATTTGGCACATCCATTTTCATCCAACTCCTAATGAAAGCTCACATTTAATAGTAGTAAGCTCTGCTCTCTCTCCCTCCTCGCTCTCATTTTTAACTGCACAGACAAGAAAATTACTGTTAAGTATGAAGTAATTAGCCATGGCACACCCTTTGTATTCTCCAATATGTGCTGGTTTTCTGTTTTTGTGGCATGTGAGCATTTGCAAGAATGTTGTTTCAGTGCTTACATTTTCCAAAGATCTTTCTATCTGGTCGTTGTTCTCTACAAGTCTCTAAATGTACTTTTTTTCTGCCATGAATAAGAGAAAATTCAATTTTCCTTGGTGTATCTGTGTAATCCCACTGCATCTGCATGTGCATACAGCTTAGAGTACAACTAGCTTTGATTCCTTTAATAGGATAGTCCTGGCACTTGCATCTTTCAATACTCAGGACTTCATTAAACTTATCCCAGGTATTAAATTTTAGTAACAGAGTATACTGTTTCAATGCTGCGACCACACAGGCTCTTAAGGGGCATGTCTCTTGTATTAATTGTCTATATTATTAATCTGGGGTAGCTGAACTTCTTTGCACACAGAGGCCTACCATCATGCTTTTTTGAGTCACCCATCCAAGGCGGTGGAGATTATGGTAGGAAACTCCTTCCTTTGCTAAAGACAACAACCTCACTTTAGGCTATTTATCTTAAAATAAGCTCCCTTTTCTCTAAATGGAATGGTTTTTTTTCTAGTCTTCCAATTTCAACTACTTAGTTTGCAAAATTTCCTTTTGCCTCCCATCAGGAATAGATTTGGAAAATGGAAACCAGCCATTCCTCCCATTCTTTCTGATCAATTGATCTTGTTACACAACAGCTTCTCTGTGTCATCACTGGGACCTCAGGTTTGAAATGAACTAGTGTTTATTAACTCTTTGGGTGATTTGCTGGCTTTAAATCTACAAACTCCTAATAAAAATAAAAACCACCACCACCAAACAAAACAAAAAACCTACAAAAACAACAACAACAATAACAACAAAAATAAAACCGAACAAAAAAAAAAAACCTTTCTGGCAAATCACATCAGCATTTACATTATCTAAAAAACCACATCTGTATATCTAACAATGACTCCTGGGCCACACCTCAAGCTTAATGCACTTAGGTGTCTTTTGGCAAACAGTGCGTATTCCTTGCAGGAAGAAAAAAGAAAATCTGAGAGAAAGGGTAGTCTGTCATTTGCCATCAGGGCTAGTAGGCAACTAGATCCCAGAAGAGATCAGGAAAGAAAAAATACTGAAGAATACAATTAGGAGAGGAAAGATGTCATCTGGAAAAGTGCTGACCCATACTCAGCCTCTGCCTAGAATTAAGAAAGAAAAAGGAATAAAAGGATCTAAAATTTACTCCTATACTAATTAATGCAGCATTTCTCTCCCTTGTTGGAGCCACAGATAAGATATCTTTCTCTCTTCCATTCTTCCATCATCTTTGGGGTATCAGTTGTTTGTTTCTGCTGCCCTCCTGCACCTTCAATGAAAGTCACCTGACTGAATGAGAAACTCCTGGCACCTGATGACAGCAACCTGAAACTGATGAGGCACCCTTTTCTAGAAGAGCAAAAACCTAGAAAACCTTCCTTATTTTGAAGTCTATGCATTTCAAATGAAAATAAACTCACATTCCCCGAGTTAGTTACTGGAGCTCCCCCTCTCTTACCTCTATAAACGAAGAAGTGAGGGGAAAAAGCTTAAGTCAATAGCTCAAGAGCACAAAAGCCTTCAGCGTCAACGCCCAGAGCAGCATTCCCAGCTTCTTAGATGCTTCACAAGTCATCCCTCTATAAGCTGGTGTTCCTTTCTCCAGTCTATTAAGAATATTTTAGCACCAAACCACAAATTTATATCCAGTGAGTAGCTGTGTTAACAAGAAATGAGGAAATTCACGGGAATCAAGATATCATATCGGTATACCTCAATTTTCATAGTTGTATCTGAAGAAAGCTTCCTTCTTTCACTGTATAGTAAGAAATCTCCATGCTATCAACAGTCATAATATTTATGCCAATTGTACAAAATGCTACCCAGACTGTATGTTTAACCCTCTGCAGCTGCCAACAGTGAAAGAAGCTTTCCCAAATGTCAGTGACAGATACTTTGCTCTAACAGAAAGGTTAAACTATGTCAGCAAGGAGCTGCTAGAGGATGCGTTGCTCCATCCAGCGTGTAACTTAGAATAACTCCTTGGATGGTTTGCCTTATCACAGTCCCAGAGGGCTTGCTAGTCCAGATCACTTTCTTAAAAGACATGCAAAAAGAATAGAGGCAATTTTTCTACACGAGACAAGCATTCGCTTGCTGGAGAAACTACTAATTGCACTTCAAGGGTAGGCCAGAAATGGCTGCAACACATGGGAAAATTAAAAAAAAAAAAGTCAACTCTATGCATTTAACTCCTGATATTACAGGTTTGTGCTATTTTAAAGCCCAACGAAACACAGGAGACCTAGGCAGATTCTTTTGAAGCTTATACTGATGCTTCACTGTGTTTCCTCTATCTTCTTTAATGCAGCTGTGGTTATGTCACAGAAATGACATTACCAGTAACCAAGTACTCGAGCCTGAAGTTATGGGACAGGCCTTTAATAGGCCTTACTAAAAGAAGGCCTGTTAATTTGAGTGTCAACTCAAGTGGGCTCTATTGTCCAAATCAGAAACTCCAAACTGGTTGCACTAACTGGAGCAATCAAAATTACTGACTTTCTGAAGGACATCCTGTCCACTTGTGTCAGTCAGTAAGAGGATCTACTGCCTCTGTTTTTCTGGTACGTAACCTTCATTCAGCCCTGTGGGGAAAAGAGCTTTCCAACAGAAACTGAATAACAGTTGACAGAATGATAGGTCTAAGTTGCTGCTATATGCTTTTCCAAGCCATAGATGAAGAAAATTAGTGACAATCTCACTAGATTCACTGCAAGAATTTCAAGAATCTTTGAGGAACAAGCTTCTATGTCTACTGTCAACTTCACATTGGTAACGGTAAGGAAATACAGGATAAATGAGCAGTACATTGGAGCAATTTGTAGGAAACGAGAACCAGAACATGTAGCCTGGAGAAACACAGAGTAAAAGAGGATTCTTTCTCCGTTGTGCCCTGTCCCCTAAAAATTCATGGAAAACTCTTTTCAATAAGCAGAGAAGCTAAAGCTTCAAATTTCTGTAACAAGAGAAGGAGACCACAGAAGAAGTTTGAGAGAAACGGGAGTTTAGAAGAAGCTGTGAGTTGCAGGAGTTCTCAACTGCTCACCAGCAGGTGATCTCAAGGCCTCTTTTAATATCCCTTTCTGCCATCTATTTCTGACTGATTCGTCCAGTCATTCAAGTAGGCTTTGTAGCTTTCCTGTCATCACCATGGCAATGAAAAGGTGCTTAAGAGATATTTCAAGACTCAACTGGGTATCCTGCAAAACACACAAGCACCAAAACCAGGGAAAGCTAAATTCTGTTACCAGAATGCACCAAATAACAAAAACTGGGAGAAGGGATGTTGTCTGGTGTTTACAATTCACAGCCTTCCTGGGTCTACTGTCTTGTCTCCACTGACCAACTTAATGTACCTTTCAATGCCATTTTTCCACAAACACAGCCCAAATATTGCCTACTCTTAACTGTTTTAGTCCTAACCTGCCCTAAACTCTCTCTCTTCTATAGCACCTTGCATTTCCACTCATGCAAAATTAACAAGGTGGCTGGTAAGCACAAGACCTTCAGAACCCCTCTGTTTCCCACTGCTCCCTTCAGTTCTAATCACACAGTTAACCATTGTAAGAACACTCCTGGTATGCAACTTTGCAACTGCACCTACTTGACTTTCATTTTTTTTATACATAGTTTCACTACCTCTTATCTTGCATATTTTAATTCCATCATTTTTCTGGGTCATTTGTACTGTGTCGGTTCTTTGGGCCAGCTGTAGTGGGATTTGGATTTAGCTTTTTGCACCTTCTTCTCAAAGGTGAGCTCATAAATTTAATTTAACCAAAAATATTATGCTTAATGCATTACACTAGGTTCTTTTAATCTATTTCAGATGATTTCTGGATTTGTAATTACCTTCTTAAAGCAGAAGTAAACATCTTAGCTCTTACTGACACTTGCAGCTTTAATTATATTTCAGCTTTCATAGAAAAGATATTATCTGCAAAACCAAAGTTTAATTGCCTGACCGTAGCTGCTACAATACACTGACATTAAGCATGTGAAGTCCTGCCTCTGACAGAGAATTCTGCTTACTGGTTATCTCTTCCAATGTTTTCATAGTGTATTCAGCTAAGAGAACGTCTTTGAACATCTCACACCGAATACAGATTTTTAAATTGCTTGCAATTGTCTCTCAGTAATAAGCAGATTCTTGCCCTACTCCCATACTCTTTTGCACTTTCTGTTCTGTGTCAAATATCCTCCTGCTTTTCCAAACTTATGCAAAAAGACCATTATGGGCAAATCTAACTCATCAGTCCAGACCATTCCTGACCTCCTTTCTCTAAAAGTTTTTACTTCTTTACCAAGTGATACAGTCTACAAATAGTGATCGATAAGCCTCAGAGAAAACAATGCACATTTTTTTTTCATTTTTAAGAAATGCAGTTATAGAATTATTTTACACAGGGTTTGAACCATATATTTACATGTTAATCTATGTATGATCAAACCACAGCCATTTGGATTATTTTATGAACTCTGAATTCTCAAATTACAAATTCTGTCTAGCGACGAGGTCAGTCTGATGAAAGTTGTATAAGCACTAGCTGGGAATAAAAGAACAGACGTTAGACTGACCACCAACATACTAATGAACATGCTGTCACAGAAATACCATTTGGAGATGATTTTGCAAGAAACGATCAGAAACTTAACACTGGCCATCGTAAAAAGGTACCAATGAAAGGAAACTTTGCGTAAGACACTGTGCAAATGCACAAAAGTTCTTAGGGCACGCCAGTGTAACGGTATAGCACTGAGCTCTATGTTGGCATGGCACAATAACATCTAGCACCCAACTACTCCAATCCAAAATACATACAGGAAGCTCTGTGCAATTTCTTCACATATGCCCACCGCCCGCCTCTTGTTCCTAAAGGCTGGTTACAGCCAGGAGACAAGGAATCACTCATCAGTCTAGTTCATATTATTACTGAAGTTTCTTTCTCATGCACCCATCATTTAACATTCTTATTTTCGTGTTGTACTTGCACTCTCCCTATCTGCATAACTAAGCAATGGTATTGGCTCCCTTCACATATGTCTCTTTTCATCTGCATACCCAGTAATTTATTTTCCAGTTTTTCATTATTTATAGTCTCTATTTTCTCTCATTCCCATCTGTATACCTGATCAGTAATGTATCTATTATTAATATCTCATAGGTGTATACATGGCACTTTCACTGACACATAAGAAGCGATAGTAGCTTACTCCATTCTTTCCTTAATTCAGCATGACGTTTGGATGTGCAAGGTATAAAAAAGCAGGCTCTGAGTTAGCCAGCTGGTCTGACAAAAGACAAAACGGGGAAAAAGTGCATCCTCCAGTCAACTAACTGTTGCCTATTCGGGCACTACAAAGGACCAGATAGGAACATGGAGAAACACCTTGAGGAAAAGACGTAAGACAAAAAGACATCAGTGAAAAAAATTTTGTGCTTGGATTACTAAATGGCAGTTTTAAGGTGGGGCTTCAATTTTGACATAAAAGCTTCCTCCCAAATTTTTGTGCCTCCAACTGGGAATAACATTGCCTACCTGCCCAAGTGCCCCAAGAGGGAAGTTGGTACTCAGTTTTTCTAAGTAACTGCATCTTTACACATCATGTTTTGTGCTACCTCAGTGTCATTTTCCAGCTTTTCTTATGTAAATTATTTATCTTAATAGACTGCACAGCTGTCTTATTCAGGCTTGCAATGACTGAGAATGGTTGAGATGCGCGCTTCAAACTTTTGAGTCAATAATGCAGTATGTGGGAACTCATTCTACAACACAAATAATAATCGGGTCTCACTTTGATCCGGTTGATGTAAAAGGCCTGTTGTGTAAACACAGCTGCATTTTTGTGAATCTCATGTATAAGATGAAGCCTTCTGTACCTGCAAATGCTCATTTCTAAACTTTCAATTCATGTAGTATAAACTACTGTCTAGAAAGACTGTGCTTGGATGTTCGCACTCAAGCGTGCAGTGGAATTGTTTATTTTTTTACACACTCACCTTGTCAAACCCAACATATGCAACTCATATTTTGAGGATAATTGTCAGGAAAACCTAGGACACTGGGCACAAACTCTGACAGGAAAAAAAAGTGATCTTAGGACATTTTAAACAGCAACTGTGCCTAGCTGTAGCAGCGGGGGATTTTTCAGTGTGATGGGATCCAGCAAGAACCAGGTGCGTCCTGTTCCTGGACCTGGCTGGATCCGAGAATTTTCTCACGGGCTGCTCTCTCGATTTAGCCAATCCAGGTGTTTTCTACCGAAACATCTGCGGGCTCCGCAGAGCCCAGCTGCTGCCCAACCGGCCGGCCGCGGGCCGGGGAAGCTCTGCCCGCAGCGCCAGCATCCCAGAGCCGGCTCCTTCTCCCCCCTCAATTCACAACCAACCCGGCGGAAAGCGAGTGGGCTGCGGGACAGCGGCGGGGGCCGCGGCGGCGGGCGGGACGGCTCCCACCCTGGGGCAGCCCCGCGGCGGCCCCGGCCCCCTCGGGCGCGCTCCCCCTCCCCCCCGGGCCCCCGCCCGCCCCCCGGGGGGCACCCCCCCCCCCCTTCCCCTTCCCCCCCCCCCCCCGCCCAGGTTGGGGTCCCCCGGTGCCCAGGTCCCCCCCCCCCAGTCCCAGTTTGGGGTGTACCAGTCCCAGTTCAGCCCCCCC